>JAEIFL010000054.1:0-600000 GCA_018901835.1 Scaptomyza graminum
GAGAATGATGAGTGTTGAATACCCTAATAAATTATAAGTGCTGTTGTGGACATGTACTTCAATAATATATTTGCTATAAATGCATACTTTGATTAGTATAAGTTGGCGCTTAGCAAACAATTGAGAAATTACTAAAATAGTTTAAAAATATTTATTGATTAGTTTATAAATATAGCAAATAAGCTAGTTAGGGTATGCAGCAGTCATCATTCGTCCAAGGCAATTCTATTTTGCTTCTTCGTGAATGAACAGAGACCCTAATTATTATAATTGTACACTACGTGAATCAGGACAAACTCTTTTATATATATAAGATATAGGGTCAGAGATGCTTTTTTCTGCTTGTTACATACTTTTGCACAAAACAATTATACCCTTTTTTACACATTTCAGGGTATAAATATAACTGTGAATGCCAAAGGTTTTTGGGGTGCTTTGTCGTATGTGGCCCTGCCACAGTTTTATATGCAGCCGCTGCAGCCACAGCAGCAACAGTTTCAGCTATCTTCCTTTCAAATTTGGTGACACTAGCTCAAAGTTTGTTAAAGGTGGGGAAAGGGGGGCTGGGCGCGTTATGGGTGGGTATGGCATTCAAATTATTCCTGAATTGAAGAGCCACAGCCTAAACGAAATGAGCTAGAAGGCTGAAATTTTCACACAATATTCCATGCAAATAGTAAGTTAGTACCTCCCATAAATTTTTTACTACTGGCGCCTGATTGTCGCACAAGCTGAGGGTTTGATTGCGAGCGAGAATACAAAAACAAAACAAATGCGCAGTGACCCTTCGCGTCGCACAAGCAAAGTCATAAAAAAAAGGATTGCAAAGGGGTACGGATGCGGCAGGGGTGTAAGTTGCCGCAAATATTTTCTGATGCAGATTGGGATGCCACCAGCTTCCTACCTAATTTGGTGACTCTGGCTCAAAGTTTGTAAAGGGTTGGGAAAGGGGGGCTGGGGGCGGTATGGGTAGGCCTGGCTCAAAAATATATTTGGGGTTCGCTACCAGTTGTCTTCTTACCAAATTTGGAGACTCTAGCTCAAACACTATGAAAGATACACGCATTCCCGTTTTTAACAAAAAGTTGGGGCGGCTGGGGTGGTCAAGGGAGTTATGGGTGGGCGTGGCATCCAAATTACGCAGATATTAGTTTGATGTCAATTGCTATCTTCCTACCAAATTTGGTGACTCTAGCTCAAATTTATAAAAAGTTGGTACTAGCTAGCCTGTGAGCAGTAAGGGGGGCTTGGCTCCAAAACAGATCAGGCAGATTTTTGAAGATCGTTACCAGCTATCTTACTACCTTTTGGAGACTCTAGCTCAAACACTATGAAAGATACACGCATTCCCGTTTTTAACGAAAAGTTGGGGCGGCTGGGGTGGACAAGGGCGGTATGGGTGGGCATGGCATCCAAATCTTGGCGCAAAATTTTGTGGCTCCAGCTCAAAAACTGAGGAAGTTATAAGCGTTTCTGATTTAAAATTGCAGGTGGGTTTGGGGCGGAATGGGTGGGCGTGGCTCAAAAATTTTTGATAAAATTTTTTTGGGGATGCCAGTAGCTATATTCCTACCAAATTTGGTAACTCTAACTGTAAGGGTGTGCGGAATAGGTGGATTTATCGATTTTGAGTTATCGAACTTATCGATTTGCCAGCCCCCCAGTTATCGTAGAACCCCAATCTTTACACTTTATCTGCCCCGGCCATAGATAAAGACATTTGCAAAGTTTCAAGTCTCTAGCTTGAAGGGTGTGGAAAAAACTTGCGAACATACCGACGGACGGACAGACACCATGACGGACATTGCACAACCCCAATATACTCTTTACCTTCGGTATCGAGTTTAAAAAAGGACAGAAAACAGGACAAAAATTGTTCTGTGCAATTTAAAGCTTTTAGCATCAAAAGAAAGCTTGCACAATTCCGTGAGGTGATAATAAACATAAACATAGCTAATTCAGCTTCCTGGTGACAAGATTGGGGACAATCGACCGGCTTAAAACAAATTATGCTTTTTTGTGCGAGGCACGATGCGTTTTGCATATGTTTTTTTGTCGCCATATACACGCGAATGTGATCTATTTTGCTATGTATTAAGACTGCATATGCAGTATCCTTATTGGTGTGCGCTTCATCTGGCTGCTGTAGCCAGCAATCACGAAATTTTTGTTTGTACGAATCTTTCGGCATTATTTAACTTTATTTTTCATTTTTGTTGTACATTAGATTACAAATGATATCGAAAACACATACAAAGTATGTAAAAAAGGATGACACACCGTTTTAAAACGATCGCTGTTTTTAATAGAACGGATGCCACACTGTTTTTAAAGAAAACTTTGGAGAAAAGATTGAAATAAATGAATCAAATTAAATCTGAAAAAAGGCCAGGTTTCCGGATAGGGGATGTTTGATATTTTTTCCGGACAAAGCATTTAAAAACAGGACAGATATGTCCGGAAAAAGGCCAAATTGGCATCACTGTTGTTGGGCCTGCTCTGCTACTTTTTGTTGGTGTCATTGATTTAAAAAAAATTAATGCGTGTTCGAACTCACTAACGATGTGTTAACAATTGCAAAACCTTTCAAATTTACTTTTTGTTGTTTTGCTTTTGACCGCCACCAGCAGAACAACAAAGCGCGCACATGCATACGCATAAATACGCACAGACACACACAAACACTCACAAACAAACATAACGAACTTCTTTAATAAGTGAATGATGGTGTGGGATACCCTACCTAGTTCATTTGCTATATTAATTGATGAATTAATTAATATTATTAAACTATTTTTAGTAATTTCTCAATTGTTTTCTAAGCGCCAACTTATGCTTATTAAGTATGCAATTATTGCATATATATAATATCCACAGTAGCACTTATATAATATTAGGGTACATAACATTCTTCATTCGTCAGTTCATTTTCTTATTACAGAAGTCCGCTATGTTTGTCTGTAAGTGTGTGTGTGTGTTGTGTCTCTGCATTCACGAAGAAGCAAAACAGAATTGCCTTGGACGAATGATGTTGCTGCATACCCTAACTAGCTTATTTGCTATATTTATCAGTTAATCAATTAATAATATTAAACTATTTTAGTAATTTCTCAATTGTTTGCTAAGCGCCAACTTATACTAATAAAAGTATGCATTTATAGCAAATATATTATTGAAGTACATGTCCACAATAACACTTATAATTTATTAGGGTATTCAACAGTCATCATTCTCTTTGCTAAACAGCTGCATGGCTCGACCGTCCCGGGCTGGGGCGCTCTGCCGCTGCACAAACCACTAATACCATCATACTTATTTTGAGCAGAGAAAAAATTTTTACAACAAACACATACTATTTGCTATACTAACGCTTAATAACGCGTAACGCTTTTTTTGAAAGCGTCGAAGCTGATCATGTGTGAGATAACGCGGTGTGAGGTTTGCATGTATTGTACCGAGATAGTTGCGCTACCCGCGCCTATAGATGTTAACACATCAAAAACAACAACTAAGCAAAACTTGGTGCGTCTAGAAAAATTTGGCACACCAGAAAATGTTGTGGGGGTGGATTTGCATACTTTCTTAACTTAGACAAAACGGAAGAACGGTAAAACTCAGATCACGCAGTCAGTGGTTTACACGTTGTACAGTGAAGTAAATTTTTGACTTATTTTGAAGTATTTATTTATAATACTTACTTTAAATTAAGTTGTTAATTTGTTTTGTTTATAATAATAAGTCGACTTTAGACTTAATAATTGAAGCAACATTATACATATATAGTTGGATAAGGACTACTGAGGAAACCACAATAAAAAGCAAGTGGAAACGTTGCAGTCGGACGCAATCGACTGCGCTATACTCGATACCAGTATTTAAACCGGTAAAAAAATGCCTGATTGCAAAGGGGTACGGATGCGGCAGGGGTGAAAGCTGCCTCAAAAATTCTGATACAGATGGGCATGCTACCAGCTATCTTCCTTCCAAATTTGGTGACACTAGCTCAAAGTTTGTTAAAGGTGGGGGAAGAGGGGCTTTGCGCGTTATGGGTGGGCATGGCATCCAAATTATTCCTGCAGATCTTTTTGGGATGTCACTTGCTATCTTCCTACCAAATTTGGTGACTCTAGCTCAAAGTTTGTTAAAGGTTGGGGAAGGGTGCTGGGGGCGTTTAGCTCAAAAACTATGAAACATACACGCATTCCCGTTTTTAACGAAAAGTTGGGGCGGTTGGGGTTGGCTAGGGCAAGCACCAAAATTTTTCGGGGATGCCAGTAGCTATCTTCCTACCAAATTTGGTAGCTCTAACTGTAAGGGTGTGCCGAATATGTGGATTTGTCGATTTTGAGTTATCGAATTTATCAATTTGCCAGTCCCCCAGTTATTGTAAAGCCCCAATCTTGACACTTTAATTTACTATGCCATAGATAAAAAGAATTGAAGAGTTTCAAGTCTTTAGCTTGAATTGTGTGGAAAAACGTTGCGTTCATACAGACAGACGGACAGACAACATGACGGACATACTCCCAATATACTCTTTACCTTCGATATCGAGTACAATGACGCGCCTGATTCTCTACCTCAATGGTGGCGTGGAAAAGAGAATGTTAAATACTTTGCTTTAATATTTTGTGAAATATTTTCTAATTTATTTATTTTATATCTTCTGTTGCTAAAATTTATATAAACTATACGCGCAGCGAAGTAAGCGGGCCACTTACTAGTCAATTTATAAGACGTTATCACGTCAAAATGTAAAAAAAAATGTAGTTTACGATTTTGCACCATTTGCGACACATTTTAATTAATTATTTACATTTTACACTTCACTTTTAATAAAATATAAATTAAGATTTGAAAAATTCGCTTACAGTGCAATTGCTGGTTGTGCTTAAACTGTTTCAGCTAAATACTTTTTCAGCTTAGGGATGAATTTTAACATGAAAGCGTCGTTCGAATAAATTATATATAGCAAGCACAACGAGGAGAGCCGAACAAGAATGTTTGCGCCTTTGAACGAATGTTATGCGAAAGTTTGCCTTTATCTTGTTGTTAATTTATTGTTTCCAATTGTTTATTTTTACAAATTAATAAAACTGTGCCTAACATATATTTTGTAAGATATATGATCATTTAATTATAATTGGTTTGGTTTTGTTTTGATAAGTGTCAGAGGCTTGCCAGTCGCCTAAAGTTTAACTTTGTACCATCAGTTAGCAATTGTTTGTAAAAAACATAGTACTGTACTTTCCCTACATATATTTATTCACTTTGCTTATTTATATGCAGGCAAAAGGTGCATCAGATGGGAGCACATTATTGCCATCAATGCATTGGAAGCAATTCACGACAATTTTAATGGACGCACGCATGCGACGGCGACGAGGATCGACAACGTTCGGATCGACCTTTAAATAAATGATATTTATTGTTCTTTCTTATATTCCCAAATTGGTATTGCCGACGAAAGAGAGAATTTTGAAAACAGTTCATCACCGTCTTAGCTTTTGACACGACTGTCGGCTGCTGCTGCGCCCCTTCCTCCTGCCAAACGGACTTTCAAATTCGAATTCAGCGTCCCAAATTACATTACCTTTGCCCAGTTCCGAAAGTTTAGTCGATTTTGTAAGCTTGCGTTGGTATATAAATTAACATTATTTTTATTTATATATTTTTATTTTGTTTTAAATAAATTTTAGCTGGGGTTTAGCCAGCAGCAACTGGAATCCATCAATATTCTAACTTATGGAAAGTTTAATACGCAATCTGTTATTTGCATAGTTATTTGTATGTTTTTGATTAATGGTAATTGGCGAAATATATTCTTAATTAACTGCATTAGCAATTCGGATGGCCATTTTCTACAAAACTTGTTGTAGTATATGATTGTACACGATTTGTAAAAACAAATTTTAATAATCATTTGCTGATTTATTAACCACTGAAATCATCTGTCCGTCAAGTAGAACATATGTAGCTGTTTGGCTTTAAGTTGCTCTTGCTTTACAATACAATATATTAAAGTCATTTTCTACACAATTATTATTACATACATGTAAGGTTCACATTCTCCATTGAAAGATATCATGAAGAGAATACAATACCAAACCACTTTACATGCAAGCGAGACCGCGTAGGCATTACATAACAGTTGTTGTTGTTGTTGTCCAAATACATAATCAAAGGCAATTGATTTTCGAATTAACTTCGTTTTAGTATTTATTATTGTGAGCTACTATGTATGTGTTTGTTTAACCGAATTATTTCGGTGGGAATGCTTTGTGAAAGCAAAACCGTAATTGATTATAACTTCCTATTATGTATAGTATAACACAGGTAATTTTTTGTTTTATTTTTTTTTGTTGTTGTTCCATATACCTTTGGAAATAAAGAATAATCAAATTGAAAACTTCATTTGTCCTGTTTGTAGTACTACCACCGTACATACATACTTGTAACGAGGTGACCGGTAAGGTAATTCTCATGTAAATTTAAATGTTACAAAATTGGATGCTGAACACTTGTATGCAATGGAAAGATAGTTGTTGTGTAAGTTGTAAAAAGTAAATAGTTCAAGTATTATTTCCAAAATGTATGTGTATGTATATCGCTCTTTTTCTCTTACATATGCAACCCTAAACTCTATAAACGATAAAGAAAAATAAATCTACAGGCATGCAAAATTCTAAGTCCATTCGTTTATCAGTCGATCCACTTTATGTACTTGTTCATACATGGTTTCACTTTCCTCACTGTATCATTTTAAATTAGGAGTTGTGTGTGTGTGTTTGTTGTGTTTGTGTTGTGTGTGTGTGTCTTGATTCACAAAATGCCGCCATATCATGGTCTTTATCGAAATTAATCATCAACTATGGAACAAACGAATTGAGATATATAGTCATAGTCTGCTTCTCTACCGGGTGGTCTATTTTGGACCTGTAGAACTTGATTCTGTGTGGTCTGCTGCCGCCACGTTGAGTTATTGCTAGACGGAGGAGCAGTTACGTTGGGCGGGCCACCACCTGTCATTGTTATGTTGTTGCCAGCGACGGAGGTCGACGAATTCTTGGCATTATTGCCACCATTGTTACCGCCGCCGCTCGTAGTGCCACTATTTACAGAAGAGTTCACATTGGCGTTACTGACGCTTGTGTTGTTGCCGCCGCCGACTGAACTATTACCAACCGAACCCGCAGCGATACTGCCACTACCACTTGCATTGCTGCTTGTGCTGGTGCTACCAGCGCTCGATCCACTGTTGCTGCTGTTGCTATTGCCATTGCTGCTGTTTCCAGATATGTTCGCACCAGAACTACCACCGGTGCCGCTACCGCTTGTAGCGCCGTTACCAGTACTGCCGCCTCCAGGGTTGGAAGAGGATGGTTGAGCTTGAGGCAAATGCTGTAGAATATTCTGCACCTCATTCTCGCTTGGTGATTCAGCAAATATTGTCGTATTGCCGAGAACACAGTTGTTCAGAGCCATTTGTGCCTTGTTAGCCTCCTCACGCGTTGCATATTTACATAATGCAATTCCTTGGTTTAAGTAAGGGTGAAAGCTAACAAGAGGACCATGTTGCATACATAAAGTGCGTAAGGTAGAGCCGTCAATCTGTAAGCGTACAAAGTAGAAAAAAAAATTTTTGACTGTATTTGTAAAGAAAACACCTGAATATATTATATGATCCCAGTTTCAATCAGTCAGATGCATTGTGTTGATATTTGCCAAATTTGACTACACAAAAAGTCTTGAAATTTCACAAAGCTAACGAAAATTATATCACCCAAAGATAACGTTGATAGGATAGGTGTATTTGCAACGCATGCAAAATGGCTTTGGACAACATTTATGGTATTCACTTTGTGTTGCAAATGTGCAAAAGTGTAACTTTGCAACACTGCTGTCGTGAACACTCAATTGAACGACACAAGTCTTGTAACTTTGCACAAACAGCTGTTCGCTATCGTTTGATTTTCTGCTTTTTATAAAAAATAAATTTTAAAATGCCTTTTAAAACCGTAAAAGAATCACTCCTAGAATGGACAGCATCCCAAGCACTTCAGGAAATTGAAGCAATTGAAGGTATATAGGTTGAAATGCATTATTTGGTCATTTAAGTACATAAGCTAAACATAATTGCAGGTGTTTCTGGCAATGTCTTGGCCAACTCTGCATTGGACAAAATATGGGATGATTTTGTTGATGACGCAATTTGCATATATGCGAGCCGCAGAGGCGACATAACAAATGTACCCAAGTCCATTAGTTGGCGGGATAGCATCCTTTGTTCATTCGGCAATAGCCGTCTGAAGCAAATGCTTACTTTTAGCAGCTGAGCACAATGACAAATGTTTGTTTTGATTTGGCACATGTAGCACTAAATAACACCAAAAAATACCAGGCGGCTTTTGCAACACTAATCGATTTTTTAATTTTGTTCAACACTTATGTGTAGCAAAGTTGCAACGATTTTTGTAGTCATAGGCAGGGGTCTGGCAAACGTAGCAAACTTGGCTCAGTACAAATTGTTGTTGGAGAGGCTTACACTTTTGCACTTTTGACATTTGCAACACAAAGTGAATACCATAATTGTTTTTCAGATGTTTTGCCATTGTGATTGGATCGTTTGTTTGTTGTTAAGGCACATACGCAGATGCCCGTACAGCGCAGGTACCGTAAAAGCGTCATATGAAAAAAAAGATTATTTTTAAATTCTGTGATAAATTATTGGAATTTTTATTTGTTACTAGGGGATCCTGACCAAGCGATGCTGTGGTGCTTTAGAAGGCTTTTAAACAGCCTTCAGAAAAAAAAAACACAATAAGCCTATCAACTGTAGCGTAGCCAATATAAACATAGTTAACCATAAGAACAATAACAAAACCAGCCCAACAACAGCTTTTGTTACTTCAATTATATACAACCAATTGCCAATTGAACTTAATCAGAATTGCAATAAACATTTACGTACCTGTGAATTCAGATTTTTCAAAAGCAACCAACTAGAGTTCCAGGAAACATTTGATCCGGTCCAGGTGGTGTTGGTGTTAGGAACACTTCGATTAGGCAGCCATCCGTTAGAGTTTCCAGCAACTGTAGGTGATGAGGTGGTCGCAGTGACTCCGCCAGATTTACTTGTGCTTAATCCAGGCGGAGGTCCTCGAGATGAACTTTTACTTAGAGGACTAGTCCAGAGTTCTGAGGTTGCACATTGCTGAGTGTTGTCAGACCAACTATATATGGAGTATATATGTGTTTTAAATAGGTAGAAACGAAACGTTTTTTAGGCGCATAGAAATATGGCAAAAGATTAGACTTATAGTACCTGGGAAAGTTTTGGTTTGGAGTAAAACTCCATGTTGACGATGACAAACTTAATGGTGGCATATCTGTCGGAGAGGTCTTTCCGGTGTTTGCGAAAATATCAGCATCTTTTGGCGTCGGGTTAATAGACAAAGGAGATCTGGCAACGCTGCCAGGAGTTATGCTTGGATCGTCTTCAATGCTTTTGATCTGAGAACCCTTAAAAATAAACTTCTGCTTGGGTATGTTATTGAAAGAAGATGTAAGTCTACAGTTACCTTCCACGGCTTGCCTGGCTCAAATTCCTGTACCAGGTCGGAATAAGCAGCTGCTGTCGGTGCAACTGACCAGTCTTTGTTCTCGTTATCAATTGATGGATCCGGCCAACCATCTCCAATATTACGACCTGTTGACCAAGTACTACACCCAAATACACGAAATAAGCAAAATATTTTGAGTTCTAGTATATGTCCATTGATCATTGTTTAAGAAGACGAAAACTTAACTGACCCATCATTTTGTAAGCCCAACGGGCCCATATTGTTTGAGTTGGTTCCTAAACTTTGCTTTGTAGCACCCGGAGCCCGCGAAAAATCCGTTCCGTCTGTGGCCATGCTGTCCTTTTCTAATACTGGAAGTTTCCATTGATTTAACCGGGATTGCTGATTGGGCACACCCTGATATCCACTTGTCTGCAAAATATATATATATATACATAGTCAAACTTAATTCATTCACACAATGTTGTGTGGACAATGTAAGTTATTTGCTTTAAGCTTCGTCACTCGAATAACGGCTATAAACAGCCGACCAATTCGTGTGATGTGTGAACGATTTAACAGTTCTATATCCAACCTGAACTGCGACGCAGAAGTATAAGTACTGTATTTTAATTCGTTACCTTGTTTAGATTGAGCTCAGAAAAATTGCCTTGAAGAGTAGCTATAGCATCATGGTTTCTTAAATAGTCATTTCCAGAGTTATTCATATGTCCGGATGGGTGTTGCTGCTGCTGCTGCTGCTGTGAGTTTTGTTGCAAGTTTTGTTGCTTTATGTAGACAGCCTGTTGTGCATTTATTTGGTTTTGTAAATTCTGAATTTGTTGTTTGTATTTCGCGATGGTGACATTGACAGCCATTGGGTTAGCGTTGCCTCCCCGAGAAAGAGATTGCTGCGCTGCTTGAAGATGCTATAACACATGACAAAACATAATAATTAAAATTATTCACCCGATATATATATGTATTGTTAAATTAAATATAGATGCCCTCACCTTTATACTGCTGAGTAGTTGATTTAAAAGATTTAAAGTATTTTGTGTCAGAGGTTGCGTAAGGATTTGACTGGATATAAAACCGCTGTGTATAGCCAATTGAATTTGCTGACCAAGCATCCGAATATGCTGACCCGATGGTTGATTATTGGCATTCGATGCAATATTGACAGCTTGTGGTACATTCGAAGCGTTTTGACAAAAGGCCACAGGTGTGTTTGCATTTACAGACTGAGGTCCTCCTATGGTAACATTGTGTGGCCCTCCTTGGCTTAAATATTTTTGGACTTGCAGGGTGGGAATATTGGGATTATTGCTACCAGTGACGGCAGTACCGCTCATATTAGTCATAAGATTATTCTACAGGAAAATAAGAATCAGATATGTTTAGTAGTTATGATTATTATAAGATCAATTTACCGGAGGGAATGACATCGAAGGTTGTGAGCCACCAACAGGATAACGTTGTGGAAATCCGCCGCTATTCGTTGTATTTGAATGATCAACATAGGAACCAAGGCCCTCATCGTGGCGACGCCAGCCATCCATCGCCGCCACAGACGAATTTGCGTTTGCTCTTAGCATCTCAGCCGCCTCCTCAATGTTCATGTTGGTATTCAGCAAAGCTCTTTCAACGTCTTCTTTTTTGAAGCCATTTTCAACCAATATTCGATATTGCTTGCTCTGTTTGACCACATCTGAGTTGAGGACGCCAACACCAACATTGATTGAACCAAGCTTCTGTTGTTGTTGTTGCTGCTGCTGTGCTTTGCCAACAATAACATTGTGTGGCCAATCCGAAGACATTTCATTGCCCTCCACATTGCCTCCAACGGAGCTTGCGTTGCTCCAGCCAGAGGTTGCGCCGCTTGTTGACGACAACTTACTTTGTTTATTACCCCAACCACCGCCACTCGAAGGTGAATCACTCCAGGAATTTGAGCTAGCGCCGATTTGTGCAAGCGTGGGGTTGTTCGGTTTGTCATCGGCCCAATTGTTGCCTGTCACGGTGGTTGCGCCAACGCCAAGACCAACATTGTGACTGTCGTCGCCCCAAGAGCTAACTTGAGTATTCCGGCCGCCACTGCTGTTATTTTGGTGTACCCACATGGCACCTGCATCGGGTTTGCTATGCTGACCACTAACTCCACTAGGGCCGCCAATAGTGTTTGCCAGACGAGCTTGAGGACCAACCCCAGACATTGAACTATTTGGGTTACCCCCGACGGGAACATTGCTGTTGCCTGCGATGCTGCTGCCAACGATGTTGCCAGTTGGGTTTTGGTTGCGCATTAAATGACTACGACTGATTGAGTCTGTCATGTCTTTCCAGTGTGCCCCGCCGCCGCCGCCGCCTGGTAAACGTGTCTGTTGCCCCCACAGCGACGTTCCATCATCATAATTGGGTATGTTTCGGCGTTGTGGTGGCGGTGACGGTTCTTCCCAACCCGTTAGTTGCTTGGAAACATCCTTAGGACCACCAACTACAGCTTGGGCTGCTCCCCACTGGGCTCCAATATTACTTGATACGACACTTACACCACTAGGACCAACATTTGAGCTTGCTGCATTTGTCCCTGATGTGCCAACAACTGGGCCGACCATTTTGTTTATATTTTGAATTTGATTGTGGGCAATTTGTGGATGATGTCCCCACATCTCGGACTGCCCATTGAGACGACCTGATATTCCACGCGGGTCGCCGCGTATCGGATCGCGCGGATCAATCATGCGCAAATCGCGCGGATCTCCTGTGGGTGCACCCACTCCACGCATTGAAATTGCATCCCGCGGATCGACATTTCGAATGTCCAAGGGGCCACCTCCAGCCAGCGGGCGTATATCTCGAGGATCTCCCCATCCATTTCCAGTAGCGCCAACACTGCCACCAGCCCCTCCAACAGTTCCAGTTCCACTCAGATTGTTTCCACCATTTCCACCTGTAGACAACCAAGATTCAAGATTTGCAATCAAAAACATAACATTACACACGCAATTTCTATATACATAAGTAAAATCTCGTGTCTTTGACCAAATTTTATGAATTTTTTATGTGTTTCATACCGCTAGGTGGTTATGGTAAAAAAATGTGCAAAAAATTGCCCAAAAAAAAAAGAAAGATTTATTGCACCTTAAAAACAATCCGTACCCCACAAATCCGATTATAAAAATTAAAGATTTAATTTTTTATTTATAGAGATCGTCTTTTGGATTACTGATCATATTAATTAAGACTTTCACCCTACATTTAGCGGCAAATTCGTAGCACTTGAAAGAGTTTGTTTGTGAGTCGATGCCATTTTAAATTTCGCTGGTGTACATTCTGAATATAATGGAAAAATATCAACTATTTTGGATCCCGATAGCACAAAAATAAATTTAAGAAATCAAGTTATATATGTATACTTACATCCTGAAGTGACCACAGGTAAAGCTCCAGTAGCTGGCGAAGTGTTATTGCCTGTTGAGCTTAAGCCAACTCCAACACCGACGACACCAACACCCTGCGGCCATTGAGGACCACCAGTGGCGTTGCCGACGTTGCCTGCACCAACAGCCGACGCATTGACACCCACAACACCAGATGTTGCGCCGCTATTGGCTGACTGTCCAGTCCAGACGCTTGTGCTGTCTGCTCCATCATCATCCTCGCCCCAGGTTCCACCTAGATTCGATGAAGGCGTATGTCCCCAAGATGGCTTTGGCACTTGTTGAGCGGGAGGCTGACCGCCGTTTCTTAAATTCGATTCCCACAAATCAGTGCCATTATTAATGTTGGGTTTCCACAGTGGCGGCCCTGAAGGGTCCTTATTGGCTGGCTCTGGTGAACTAGGCACCTCCCAGTTGGTGTCTTGATTCACATGCTGGCATCCCCAACCATCCTGAGAAAACAGGGCCTCGCGCATTGTGTACAACTGCTGCAATTGATTTTCCGCTACACTTGTAGTATTTGTATTTGGCGCATTCTCATTCTCAGTTCCAACTAGTCCTGCATCAACTTTGCCGCCAACGCCATTGTCATTAAATGAACTCTTAGGGCTGTTGGAAATAATCTTGTTTTCAATGGTTAAAAACTCTTCTTCCTGATTCGCTAACAATGATATTATATAATGGACAGTTGTCGGGTTTTCCGATGAAAACGGCTGCTAGGCTAGAGTTAATTAATGATTTTATTACCTATGAAATAAAAACAAAGTTACATTAGTGCCTCAAATTTAATAGTTTAAAAATAAACGACGGAACTGCAAACTATTTATTTTGTGTAAAAGTTGTGCTTAAAAGTTCAATTCGAAATCAAAATTGCTTTTGTACTAAATACCATTTTGCATTTGCACACTTAATATTATCATCGGTATCAGAGCTGGATTCGGCATGGGGGGGATCAGTGTACTAAAAGGAGAGCAGTTTAACAAAAAACTGGCGAGGATTACCAATTCGAAACTTGAAGTCGTAGCTCCAATGGCCAATGTAAAAGGCAGTACAAAATAAGGCTTTGACTGACCAACCGAAAGGCAATCAACAGGTCACAAAAAATGCTTTAAGACCGATGATACATGGACGATTAGAAAACATCCTTTAACACAAGTGATGGGCATTTCGCATCTACAACACAATAAGATAGATACATATATACATTTTGTTATTGTTTTGTGGCTATGCTTTGAACAAAGGCGCCCCCAGGATATATATTTTGTTTATGCTATAATCTGCCTGGCGCCAATTACAAAAAATAACGGAACGAGCCCTGCATAGTTTGTGTGATACTACGTGGCTATCGTAGCTATCATACCCTTTTGGTTTATAATTAATTAAAAAATTAATATTATACATATTATTAAATCCAATCTAACTTAAATATCAAAACTTCATGTGATCATATATTAGTTTTTGTTTGTTTTTTTTTCCAAATAAAATATATTTTTATTTGTCTAAACCAAAATTCCATTCCATTTTAAATTGGTCGATCAATCGTTATAGTTTATGTTATAAATATTTTTTTTTTTATGTGTCATATATATTATTTACCAGAAAAGTGTATACACAATATATTTATGTATACTCGAGTAATACTTGACAACTCTGGTCAGTCATTGACGCAATCACCCTATTTAACTCTGTACTTTTTTTGTTCGCGCTCTCACATTCACACATACACAAAAAAAAAACCCATACGCACACATCAACAAATGTGCCATAACACATACTGCTGAAAATGTAATGCATAAATAAAGCATTACGAAGTAACTGAATTGTATTTATTAGAAGTTTGTGAATTTATTTCATTTAATTACATATGCATGTTGCACAAAAAGACTGACAAAATTGCATTTGCATATTTTTGGGTTTTTAGCTTTTAATTTCATTAATACGTTCACTCACATACAGACACATATATTAATATGCATATATGTACATATGTACATGTTTTTGAACAAAACAAAGAAATTAATAATTATATATAGAACTTGTAAGCTCAGTAGTTTTTTTGTTGTATTAAATATCGATTAATATGAAATATTTTGCAAAAATATATTTATATACATTCACATATACACACATTTTTAGATACATGCATAAATATGCATGGTGGTACTAAGCCAAGCCACAACGATTTCACAAAGTATGTATGCACATCCATATGTACGTACATACATACATACATAAATATGTATGTAATGTACGTACTTATGTCAAATAAAATTCTTGCTACTCAGGCATTGCCCGTAAACTAGGAAACAAAAATTAACTTATCACATTATACAATGTTTATTTTCTCTAAATGATTAAAAATAAGCAATAATTGAAATACAAAATATTACTTTTCTTCTTTGCGAAAATTTATCAAACCACACGTTCAACGGGACGGGAAACTTTACTACAGTATAAATGGCTGCGCTCACGATGTTGCCACCTATTATTATTATTTATTATAAATAAATAATTAATAATAAAACCCTTACATTTTCATACATTTTATTATTCATACAAACTTACAATATAATAGTATTAAAATTGCAGCAGTAATTCGATTGTTTTGAATTTGTCTACGCTTTCTTCACATCATCGTCTTATATAAAATACTTAAAACGTGGCAACTCTTTGTTTCAGATATCACATATACAGACGCAGAAGTTAAGGAGTGTATGTATGTACATGCGTGTGACTTTCGGTTCCATTAACGGCATCGCACATTACAATTCAAATGTTATGCAAATAAAACACCTTTAAATTATGCATATTAATAATTCCACCTACTTTTAAAATATCGCTAGCGTCACTTAATATTTTTTTTTTTTTTTTTTAGAAGCGCACTTATACCGATACGTTGCTCTCGCTCACTCTTTCTCTACAAGTTAGTGTGACCGTCCCAAGAGGTTGAACAAATACCAAAAATACATAGTTGTGGGGCAAAAAGTAAACCAATTAAACGTCATTGCAAAGAATTAAGAAATTAAATATAACGATGGTCTTTATAAGTTTGTTATATGTCAATCGTTTTCATTGGGTTGATCAAAAATGTTGGGTTGATCAAAAAATGAGTGAGCAAAAAAGAGTTGTTCACCGTTCAATGTTCGTCCCCTGGAAACTAACAGAATCGAGAAGTCCCCTGTAAACTAACACTAACAGAATCGAGAAGTCCCCTGGAAATTCCAGGGGACTTCTCGATTCTGTTAGTGTTATTTACAGTAAAACCGCTCCAGCTCATAGCCAATATATTTTTTTAGCGCAACAGATTTGACTGCAAAACGTTTATTGAAGTTGTTGCTATTAAATTTTACCTCTTAAAGGAGAAAATTTTATTTTTGTTATTTAATTTTGTTTTCTTATGTTATGTGCTAAAAGTTGGCACCTGTGTGAAAGAATAAAAAAATAGATAGATTTTGTTAACATTTATCTAGTTATTAATTTTGACATTACTTAAATGAATGAGAATAATGAATTGAGCAACTTGGGTGAACAGCATTTAATCGATTCTTGCCGACACACTGCCGACGAAAAGCTTCACACGTAATCCATTCCGCAATAGACATTCGCGCAACTCAAATATAGCCACTTCAACTGAGTGCGTCACCTTACCATACCAAAATCTATGTCAACATTGGTTAACTCGTTTCTTCTTGGAGTTTTAAAAATCGAACTTTTGATATTATCAATGCCCCTGAATACAAACTTATATTGAAAAGGTTTAATGGTTCAATTGCAATTTGGAATTCGTTGTTAAGCAAGATAACGTGACAGTAATTTTAGTACCTTACTATTTCAATGTCTTTGGGTTAAGATAGTACTCTATTTTTGAATTAAACGAAAGACAATCTGTGGTGTTTTGTTTATTAAATTGGGTTTCATTTAAGTTTTCGTGAACAATATAAAATGAATGTCGCTACAAATAAGTACATGGGTATGCAATATAGTAAATAATACGTGATTAAGTCCAAATCTTAAGATGGTATAATCCACCTACACAATAAATGCAATAGTTTAGCTATTTACTTAAAATCTTGTATATATGTTTTGTAATTTCGGGACAAAGTGATGATATTAATTAAAATTCATTCTTTACTCGTCATGATTTTTTGTATGTAATACACATTTGTAGGATAAAATTATTTATAAAATTACATGTTTTCTATGTTTATGTTTATGTTGTGTGAAAGAAATATGTATTTGTATTTATATACATGTGTAATGTGAGTATGCGCATATGTATATAAATGTGGGTTTTTTTTTTTTAAGATAAACGAATTCAATCAAATATAAGTATAAGCCTCAGACGTTAGAAGGCATAAGTTTGTATGTATAAGTAACTATGTTTGTACTATTTACGTAATACATGTATTTTAATGTAAAAAGCTTATTTTGCTGTTATTGTTAATTGTTGATTTTCTACTTTTTTTTTTATTTTAAATCATATTTAAAAGCAGCACATATGTTTGTTGGTATGCGTATAATCAAATTCATCCATAAATAAATAGAAATAAAAATATACACAAATAAATAACCACATGTGCATACATAATATACATACACAAGTTTGTAATGAAAAATTTTTTTTTTATTTGTGACATGTAAAAGCAGCGCCTTTAGTTAATTAATACGGTACGGTCGTACAATAAAAGCAGTAAATGATTTACTACTGGTAAAAATAAATTCATTAAAATCAAATATATAATAATATAATTCAGTCTGCTTTATAAAATTTGTGTTTTTTTTTTTTGTATAAATACAAGTACCACACAAAATATCTTAAAGTACATATTTAAAAGTGTATTATCTTTTCTTTACAAATCAACATAAATTGTGTGTTAGCGGCAGGTCTGCATTTGAATATTTGTGTATAGTAACTTACTGCTAAAAAAAAACTACAAAATTGGATATAATCATAATGTGTGTCTAAACCTTTAAGGTTTGTTATATGTGGGGTGTATCCATCAATTACAGCGTTTGTGGTATACTTGTGTATTTGAAAAAATCATTAAAAGAGCTGATTTTAAATGTTTTTGTTTTTTATAGATTTGCGTCAAAGTCTTGACTACAATATCTTTAGTATCTTAAATAAGTATTATAAAAACAATGAAATGGTACGGAGCTTATCAGTTCAGAGTGTTAGTTAACATATACAGCAATGTTAAAGGGGAAAATAATGAGTGTCTTAACATAAACGCAGTTGTATATTATATACATACTTTATAAATAGAATGGTGTTTCTTTTTCTTTCTTTTTTGTTTATGTACATCTTAAAGCATTAACTGTCTATATTATTGTATCCAGCTGCCGAGCTTGGTGCAAGATCTTTTTCTGATGTCCAACTAAATTTATACCCATATCGGATAGCTGTTGAGCTGTTAACCTTGAGATCTATGGAGGAACAACAACAGTTATCACATAGAAGAACATCAAAATGTACAATAGTAGAGGTCTAGTTAACATACCTGTTGAGCACTCACTAAATTAGCCTCTCTAAAGTGTTGACTATATCTTGACATTTTGATATTTTCGAGCCATAAGTCAGTACTTATAAAAATGTTATGACCACGTTGTGAATCCAGAATATGAGTACTATCATTTTCTGGCGAATTTCGAGTCGTTAGCAGAGACTGCGGTTGTCTAGCCAAATTATCTAAGGTCGAAACAATACTAGAAAATGTAGGTCGATGCGTCCTCTGCTTTTGCCAGCAATCCAACATAAGCTGATAAAGAGCTTCAGGGCAGTCCATGGGTGCTGGTAGGCGATAACCCTTTTCAATGCTCTTAATAACATCCTATGTACAATACATCAAATCAAAATCATTTCTGTAAGCTTTGTAATTCAGTTGAGGCGGTAGGAATACCTGATTTGACCAGTTCCAATAAGGACGTTCTCCATACGACATGACCTCCCATAAAACGACTCCATAAGACCAAACATCTGATGCGGATGTAAATTTTCGGAAAGCTATGGCTTCTGGCGCAGTCCAACGTACTGGAATTTTCCCACCCTACAAAGAGAGAGTCAAATAAACAATTCACCATTATATAAACAACTCTGTTATATAAATAATAATAAATTTAATATTCATATACAATTATTATTATTGTCTTGTCATATTTTTTATACAAAGAACGACCTCGCTCAACGCAACCCTCAACATGCGAGATCTTCGCGAAACAGCTGTTTAGAAAAATTAAATTTTAACAAAGTACAGACTACAATTTGTAAGTTTTTCAAAAAATAAATAAAATAAAATGAAATGCTAGCTGTGGAGTAGACATTTACGCCGCCACGCCACGCCGCCGCCGATTTTTGTCACTTCTGACGCGCCGCCGCCAAATCACAAAAATAACGAAGCGCCATCGGCGCGCCGACCTCGTCACTTCCTTCTACACCAAGCTTAAAAAAATTTATATTTTAAAATTAATTTTCTTAATATTCGATCGTAAGATTTTATTAAATAATAAAAGGCGTTTAAATACATTTTTTTATTTTATTAAGTCTAAAAAAATTACTATTAATTTGTTTTAAATCGTTATTTTATTTTGTTTTAATTTTCTGTTTAATAATAAAACGATTTATTGTAATCGAGTCTGTGGAAAACGACTAAACTCATTCAAACTAAGAAAAATTTTGTTTTTCTTATTGCCCATGCCGCCGCCGCCATCGGTTCTTTTTGGCCCCCAAGCCGCCGCCGAAAAAAAACCCATCGGCGTAAACCTCTACTGTGGAGCAATAAGCCGTAACGAACAAAAAAAAACCATCTTATAGCTCTTTAAGGATCAATCAACGGACTTACCCGCGTCGTGTAGGCGTCGCTGGCATTTTCGATCTCGCGAGACAGACCAAAGTCGGCGATTTTGCAAATAAGCTGTGCGTTAACAAGCACGTTACGTGCTGCCAAATCACGGTGAACGTAATTCATGTCACTCAGATATGACATGCCACTGGCTATCCCACGTAGCATAACAATCAGCTGAAGTGTTTGAAACTTGCCATCATTAACGCGCAAGAATGTATCGAGACTGCCGTTTTCCATGTACTCAGTTATAATCATGACTGGGTTTGAGCGTGTTACCACACCTTGAAGATATATGACGTTTGGATGATCGAACTGTCCCATTATTGAAGCTTCGGTCAGAAAATCACAGCGTGCTTTTTCTGAAGAACCTTCGAAACCAATAGACAGACATACACAAAATAAATACGTTAATTAATATATGTATGTATGTTAATGCAAAAATCAGTGTTGTTAGTAACAGTTTGTTACTATTTTATTCACGTTTCAACAAACCTGGTTTTAATGTCTTTATTGCAACGTCAATGTCCTGAACAAAATTTGGCGGAATTTTGAGCCGACCACGACACACATCACCAAATTCGCCGCCACCTAAAAGAATTTGCAATAATAGTACAATAGAAATGTGAAGAAACAAATTGACTATTGAATATTTACCTATAATAGCTTCTATTGTTATATAATTTGCATCAATTTCGCGAGCAAACTCCTTTATTGCTTGGTTTGGATCCTCATAAGTATGAGGATCAACGTAGCTCCGGCTGTTACCAAATAAGGGCGTTGTCACTGGAAAGCAAAATAATTCGGTCAAATCATTAAATATATTACGTGAAAAAACTTGACATTCGTAAAAGCGTTCATTTAATAGTAGTATATTGATAAGCCCAACAAATAAATATTAATTGATATTTTTTGCGGCAGCTATATATGTTAAATTTATAGCCTATCTATGAGCAGTATTATAAGTTTGACTACGTTTTATAAAAACCCACACCGAAAAATTAAAATCAGAAAAAAAAAATTATATACCATTTGAATGTTGAGTCTTGACAATTGGAGTTGTATCCATGGTATTTACTAAAAGTAAAGATAAGAAACATTGATCACAAATTATACAAAAATATATTTAAATGACAAACCGTTTAAAAAACCGTTTTAAAATGATATGGAGGTCATTTAGCAAAAAAAAAACGCTTAAGCTCCAGGAGACCGAATTGTTTTGCTTAAAGTTATATGACCTTCTTTCTGTTAATAAAGTACAAAAATAAAAATGTAAGCTCGATCGATGGCTTTAAAAAATCAAATGAATAAAGAAAAAATAGATTTGCGTGTACCATCTCTGTATAATCAAACATATAGTTAAGCACAATCTATAGCTATATAAGATAAAAGTACTTTGAGGAGTTAAAGGTTAAAAAAAACTTACTATATGTCACAACCAGTCCTTATAAAGAGATCGGTTTTGGTATTAATGAACGAACAGGGGATATAAACAAACAGCAAGTGATTATTGTGATTACTTAAGCACAAAACTTACAATACTTATCAGTATTAAATTTAATTTAAATGACTAATTAAAATGAGACTATAAGCGAATTATTTACAAAACGTTGAGTTAAATTTGCAAATCAATAATGAAGCATATGCAGAAAACATTGCGCCTAAGCTGGTTCCGCGTGAAATCGCGAACATGTTAGCAAATGACACGATATTAGCTTTTTAAGATAGCAAGTAAACTGTCACACAGTAAAACCCTAAAGTGAACATATTACAAACGCAATATCGTTTAAAGACAATTTAAATAATAAGGCTCTGTTATATTTCGCATGTTACCTTCATTGCTTGCGTAGTCCATTGGTAATGGAAGATGGTTAGTAGATTTTTTATCGAGCTCGTCTTGGTGTTTGGATCTCATAAAATAGACAGTCGCGACAATAAAGATAACCAAAAAGAATACTCCAGTCACAATGGCTCCAGCAATAAATCGTACTTGAATTGAATCATCATAAACTTGAAAAGGCACAAAGTTCAGTTATTGAGAGATTAATTAAAACAATTTTGCTAAGCATCGAATTAACACAAGGCTTAAAGGTTAAATAAATAATACCTGATCCAACAGACTGATGAGTTTGAGCATAGACCATATTGCTATAGGACCCAAAGCCATTAAGAGTTTTACATCGTACTTGAAATCCGTATTCAGTGTTTTCCATTAGATTAACGATGTGAACTTTTGTCTCTTTTGTATTTAATGTTGTTTTATTGATAGCGTCCAATTCTGATTTGGGAAACCAACGTACTTCATAAAGCTCAATTGGAGTATCAGTTTGGACAGGCTTGTCCCAAACAAGTTCAACGTCATTAAATGTTATGCCAACGACTCTTAAGTTGAACACTGTTGAGAGCATGACGGACTCTGTTGTAAATACGATTTCGGCATATTTTGTTTTAATTTCGCTAAGATCCAATTGTTGTTGGCTGTTGATACTTGGAAAACTAGAAGCATTATATAACGAATTTTCACCGTTCGTTGTACTATATGTGTCGTTGGCATATGGTCCGCTTTCTACTACCACTGGAGAAGAGATACCATTTGTCGCATGAATTTGAATTGTGTAAGTGGTAACGGGATCCAAGTTGGTGAGCGTTATTTTGGTTTCATTAAACGTGTCCGTTGATGGATTAAACATAACATTTGAGCTACACATATTGCACCGTACTTTATATACGACATCCGTGCGATATTTCTCTGTATTTGTATTTGGCAGAAACGAATCGTCTTTTGTCGCTGGAGCTGTCCAAGATATTATAGCGCTTGTTTGGTCAACAAATAAAAGTGTGAGATTCATAGGTGCTCCTGGTGGCTTATAGCAAGGCATATGTCTACCGTCTGCAGGATGCCTAAAGAAGCCTTGGACACATTTGCACAATGGGGAACCCGATTTCAAGCTATTCGAATTGGGTGGACATGGCACACATTTACGTACTTCAGCCGATCTAAATGTTCCAACAGGACACTCTGAATCATACAATAAAATGTTTATAATACATTATTTTAACTTAACTTTAACAAGGCGCACTACTTACCCCTACAGGTATTATTTGCTTCATTTGCCTCAAAGCCGATCTTGCAACGACATCCTCCGGTTAGAATAGTCCATTTGCCATCCCCCTTACATAAGTAGGTTGGTGGCTCATATGGTTCCGCATTTTCAACACACGAACCATTTTGTTTTTCAATTATTGTAATCTCGCGACCGGTGGGCGTCTCATTAAAATGGGCAAAGTTCTCAGTTACCGCCGGACATGTTATATAGTAAACTTTCACCGCCAAAACACTTATACAAGCACCCTGGTCGCGAAATGCAAAGTAAACTCCCTTTTTGTTTACAGCTATACTCTTTACTTCTGTATTAATATCAACATCGGAGTTTTGATTAAAACGCCCTTCACCAGCTGCGATTCGAGCAATAAGTTTGTAACTGTCTGTTTGCCATGGCGGTGGCTCTCGAGTTGCTGCATCGAATTCATAAAACAATAAACTAAACGTCTCTTTACAGGACAAGGCATTTCCTAAAATTAAAAGTTTATTTTAAATTAGCGCTTTTATTGCTTTGTGGTAAAAAGACTTTCTCTTACCTGGAAACAAAGAACAGTCCCGAATTGTAAATTGAATTTCTATGTAAAGCCGGTTAGCTGGTCCACGGTCAATAAATGGTGACCAAAGCCAGTTGTTTACGTTGTGATAAGCAACGTCGCAAACCACATAACTGCGCCAGTTTATGCCTTTTACAAAGTCTGTAAACGATTCTTCTACCCACTGTAGCAAATGATAAGATCAAGTACAAAAAATTAATACTTGAAAATATAAATTTTTCATAATAATGCCAAAACCATTGCTAACTGCAACACATACATATGTATATGTATATGTATATGTACTATATGTATACCGAACCTATGCAAATGTACCTCCAGGCAGTGTGAAAGCAATAATCAAAACAAGCACAGCTGGGCAAAACGACTTTTCTACTCGTTAGTTGAGTCCGCTTGGAGGTTGCGACTAAGTTTACAGTGTGTTAACCTGAACAATTCTTAAAGCCCGTCTTTCTGTTTTTCCATGTTATTACCCATATTAGCAACCCTAAATAGTCCCATTTTAATAGTTTGTGGTAATCTGTAGAGTGGCGTGGAGTGACCATTTTTCATTAAAAAAAAAACAAATGTTGAAATGCATTGCTTAGGAAAGTAATTTAACCAGCTATTAACTAGTGCCCAGTATTTTAATTGTTTGTGTAATGTAAAATAATAATGACTTACGCCTGGAGTTTGAGCCTGTGGTCCGTAAGGATACCTTGTCCATTCTAAGGTAGCTTCTCTTGTTGTGTCTAACAAAACAACTAGAAATTTGAAATTTTGAGAAAAATAATTATTTAATAATTAATATTGCAATAATATTCATATTAGCTCTACTATTTTAATGGAATCAAGATTAATTGCTTACCTTGATCAGCATTTGCAATTTTCAAACTGTATGCGACGACAATTAGCATTAACAATTGAACAAATTGCAATTTACTGATTTTGAGTTGCCCAATCCCACCACAGTACCAACTGTTATAGTACTGCAACGGCATTTGATATTCAACTGTTGGCACAGGTAATTTTGTGGAAGGCAGTATAGTATTTGTGATGGAAGCTGTCTCATCTTTATTCTTCTTCTTATTTTCTTTGAGATGTTGAAGAATCCAGTGCATTGATTGCATTTCTTTTCTATGAAACATAAAGTGCAGGGTGAACTGTTAAAATCAAACAAAGTAAATATGTATATTCTTTTAATCTAAAGCTATATTTAATAATATTAAAAAATGTTTGCAAGATACATAAATCAATGCAAACGTAACTGTAGTTTAACTTGAGTATGAACGTCATACATACACCTTCGTATTCATATATGTGTGTATGTATGTACATGTATTTGTTTTTCTTGTGCCGGAATTGTAGTTTGTGAAATATACTCAAGTTTTTTATTTCTTTAAGCACCATACTTACATGCAATGAACATCAATGTATATATTTATATTTTTTTAATTTTTCTTGAAAACTCTACAATTAAGGAAGGACGCAGCACATACATACATATGTACTAACATATACATAAGTAAATAAATACATATATATTTACAGATACACACATTCAACTTTTCAGTCGTCTGCAGACGATTCAAGATTTGTTCAATAATAAGCTTTACTTTCAATGGGTACATGCACGTTTTTTAACATTGAATTCACATAAAACAGCTTACTTTACAGCTTTAACTTAGTTACTTCTTGTTTTTGCTAACACATTAATGTTGGGTTGTTCATGAGTAGGGATGGCAGGTATCGATACGATACTGGAGGTATCGTCTGTTTTATCGCAGTAGCGTCGATACGATAAGACGATACTTGTGTTGGACGATATTATCGATATCAATATTTTGCTAGTCGATACTTAAGGTATCGTCTGGAACCGCACAATTAAATGAACAGTTGCTATAATAATTACAAAAACTGTAAAAAATGTCTGAACAGAAGGAAATCGACTTAACCCTGCCGATGGCAAAAGTGACAGAAAAAGGCAGAAATTATTTTACAATAAAAGGCAAGGAGGCGAAATGCACACTGTGCCAAAATATAATAAAATTAAGCGGAAACACCTCTAATTATTGGAAACACCTAAAATTAAATATTTTAAAATTGAATCAACGTAATTTGAGTTCGTTTTACCAGTATTGTGCATTTTATTTTCAATAGAAAAAAGCATGTAAATAGTGTTGGGTTGCTCGTTGCTCTGAGTGAGTGAACAAAAAAGAGTTGTTCATTTAACTGAGCGAGCGAACATGTTCAGTTGCTTCCTACTTCAGTTACTCACTGTTTTGTGGAAAAATGTAGTATTTTGATTTATATTATATTTTATTTGAATTATGCCAATCAATTTGTTATTTTTTTCAAATAAAACATAATTTACTGAAGATCGAAACAGATGTATCTGTGATTTTAAGCCATTTCAGTAGATTTTCGTAATATCATTTGGTCACATTGTTTTAAAGCGTCTAAATTTCCGTTTGTTTAAATTTTATAATACGCCTAAAAACCTAAAATGTCTCGACCCCAAAGTGCCATTTGGAAGCATTTTACAGATTTGGGAAATAAAGAGGCGAAAAGTAAATATTGTCGCAATGTGCTGAGCAGCAAGTCGCAGAGCAACTTGGGGCGGCACCTTTCTAGCAAACACCCAACCGCAATGGAGCCGGTTGTCCGGCAGGACGATGAGACTGCCAATATTGATGAAATTAATGGACAGCAACGCTTGACGGCGTTTTTTTAAAGGCCGATAAGTGCAAGCAGAAGTCAGAAGATTGATCGGCAAGTTGTGAAAATGATAGCTAAAGGGCATCATGCGCTAGCGTCCAGGCCTTCAGCTCTTGAATTTAAAATAATAAACTAAAGTTCCTTATTTTCGTTGAAAAAATATATGAGAAAAGGTTGTTATTATTTTAAGTGGGAGTTTACATTCAATTGGGTATACATTGAACATTGAACAACTGAACAGTGAGCAACGAACAAAGTGAGTGAGTTAACTCACTTTGACAAAAATAACAAGTGATCATGTTCACCAAAGTGAGCAGTGTTTACCCAACACAACACTATAATAAGACATACAGGTATATGTACACAATCCAATGAAAAGTGACAGTGTTACCACACTTATTTTATTCTTACTTTTCAACACTTAAATTCTGCATTACTGAAATGATATTTTGCTCACTTACCACATACCAAATAAAAGCGGCACTTGTTTTGTACTTGCCCAATATGAAAGAATATCTCTAAGTTTCTTTGACGACAAGATGCTAAAAGTGGAGAAACACTGATGTTAACAATTGACTATATATTCGATGTTTTAAAGGAAAACATCGATGTTTTTCGATAGCTTGCCAAAAATCGTACACATAATTTGGACACAAAAAAGAGATGGCTATGTTAACAGTGCTACATGGTGGAAGTGAACACCTTGTAATAAAAGTGTGACCTAACATTGGTTTATAAAATGTGCAGTAAAAACGCAACCTAGACTTGAAAAATCAATATAATTCACATCACATATAGTGAAGTCCGTTTACTTAACTAAATTCTTGATTTGGACAATTTGCTCCAAAATTAAAGTTTTAGAGCGCTGTAAGTGGAAAATCAAGAAATAAAAAAACTTTATAGTCTAAGTCGTGATTTTTGTGTGTGTCATACATATTAATACATACATATGTATGTACACTTGAAATGGAACATGTGCATGTGTTTAAATTTTAATAAAGATATGCATTGCATGTTTCTTCTTTTACATATATGTATGTATGTATTAATAATAATTATATATGTACATATGTATATATTTATATGTATGTACATATATAATATATAAGTCCTTATATATCTACATATCTATACACTATAAAGAACATACATACATATAAATAGATTTTAAAGTACATATACATATACTACATAAACATATGTACATATGTACATACACACATATTAATAGAAACACATACTACATACATACTTACTTACGTATGTAAAACATGCATCGCGGATTATTTCTTATACCGCAATCTGTTTCATTTCAAATAAAATCGCTATTCGTTCGCAGTTTATTGATGACTTCACGTACATTCCTACATATTGTGTTTATTATATGTGTGTATGTATCACCAACCACAGATTATTTGCTTTTCAAGTACAAACGTAAACAAATATTATACACTGATTTGTATGCATGTTGGTTATACATACATACAAACATACATACATATGTATGTAGTACATATTTATACTTGAATTGTATACATGATCTTAAATGAGAATTTATATTTGTTTTACCTAAGCAAAGCTGAAAACTGAACCAGTTTGAAATTTACAAGTGAGTAAATCAAACGTATGTATGTACATACATACATATGTCAAAATCATTAAACGACTTTATTAATTACATACATACATATATATATTTTGATATATGTACATATAGTATTTTGTTATTTTATTTTCTTTCTAAAGAAGAACGCTGTGTTTATTTACGAACCAAATAGATAGTGTTTTCGGGCTTACTGCGTTATTTGGGCGTGACTGCAGAGGCTCCGGACAATTATGTTTTTTTTAGTTTCATCCATATTTGATTCAACACAGATGAATGTTCACTTTCATACATTTTTGTATAGCCTTATCAGCGGCAGTGTGGTCACCTTTGACTGCAAATCATGTTCTACAACTTATACAGTGGCGGTCATATAATAACGGGATTGCGTTTATTGGTTTCTACTCAACAGAAAGAAGTCTTCTGTCAACAAAAATTTGCTTGCTGTTCGTTCAAGGAAGGCAAATATTTCGAGCTTTGGAAATGCAGATGAATCATTTTTTTACAATTCTAGAGAAAGTTTAAAAAAAGTTTTAAATTAGATATGCCACTGTTTGGCAAGAAAGATTCTGGCAAAAAAGCCAAATCTAAGGATTCGAAGGAATTAAACAAGCAGGCGTCCATTGAAGAGAAGTACAACCTCCATGGACTTCTAGGAACGTAAGTAAACGATGTCTGTATTTCATGAGTTTTTTTTTTTTTTTTATTGTTCCCCCATCCCATTATAGAGGCGCCTTTTCGGAAGTTCGTTTAGCTGAAAGTAAGGATTCACCTGGCGATCACTTCGCAGTTAAAATTATTGATAAAAAAGCTCTGAAGGGAAAAGAGGAATCGTTGGAAAATGAAATACGTGTACTTAGAAGGTAAGTTGAATGTTGTATGTTTTTTGATTTAAATGAGTTTTTGGCTGGCTCGAGGACCAATGAAATAAAAGAAACTGTTTTACTTACTATTTCTAATAAGCTTCAACATTTTCATAAATCATTATGAACTAAGCAAAAGTAAAAAGTAACTAGTATTTGTATTTATTAATTACTTTCTTGAAATTCATTGGGCCTCAAACCATTCAAATAAGTCATATGGAGTCAAAGGTCGCTAACCACAAATCAATTTTGATTCTAAATGCGAAATGCATTGAAAAATTCTTTGACTTGGAATGTTGTTGCTATTGTTTTCAAAAAAATATATTATTTCGGCAAGAAAAAATAATTGCTTAAGGCTGCAAATCGCATTAAAATTCTTAATAAAAGTGCAAAACGAGTCGAGCTCTCGTCTTGTTCACAAACCTATACATAACCTAATAAATTTAATCGTGGCGGCCATACTTTAATTCTTAATTTATTAATTTCGAAATTTTTTGTTATCCTATTAAATTACTTTTTGAATTTGATTTACTTTTGCAATTTCATCTGCGCATTAATTTTGAAAATTCTATATGGGTACGTTATACTTGTGAGATACTGTTTAGGCCGTCGATTGGTGGAGATTCATTGTGTAGTTAGCTCTCCTTTAAAACAAAAAAAAAAGAAAGGGAATAGGCTGTTTACATATATATCCTTTAACTGACTCATCAAGGATACATGTCTATTTTTTTGTTTTTTTATTTAATTTTTAATATTTTCTTGGTTTAATTTGCTTTCTTTCCATATAGGTTCAGTGCGAATCATTTCGATGGCAACAGTCCAAATGGAACGCGGTGAGTTATGTCCCCGAACCCGATCCCCTGTTTTGCACAATGCACAAAATTTGCTGCGAACCTTGTAAAATAGTAGTAGACGTCTATAGTGCTGTGTATAACTTTCGGCGCCGCGACGTTTAATGTAAAATACGAAATTCGTGACTAAAGAAGGACCAAAACACTGTTATTCCGTTTAAAAAATATATTACTTGTTTTGATAGCTTCGATAGACCTATTTTTTTTGGGATTACTTAAATTATTTAGTGGTCAGTTTTAATGTACAAATAAAAGATTGTTATTTTTTATATATTTATATAGTATATATTTACTTCTGTCATTCTCTTTACAGACTTACTCATCCAAATATAGTTCAGCTTCTTGAAACGTACGAGGATAAGGCAAAGGTGTATCTGGTCATGGAATTGTATGATACTATTTACTTGGCTTGCAACACTTAACATACAATTCATAGATGTGATAAATTAAGAAAATTTACCTCACCTATTTAGTGTGTGCTAAGTGTTTGAGAGAATTTTTAATATTGAGTATTTTATTTTTTATATATATATTTTATACAGAGTAACTGGCGGCGAATTGTTTGACCGTATAGTCGAGAAAGGTTCGTACACCGAGAAAGATGCATCTCACTTAATTAGACAAATCTTGGAGGCTGTAGACTATATGCACGAGCAGGGCGTTGTACATAGGGATCTCAAGGTAATTGCTACGCGTAACACTTGTTCAAACGAAATTTGTTCTGTTTAAAATGTTTTTTTTCTTTTTCTGCAGCCCGAAAACTTACTGTACTATAGTCCTGACAATGAAAGCAAAATAATGATAAGCGATTTTGGCTTATCAAAAATGGAAGATTCTGGTATTATGGCAACTGCATGTGGAACTCCGGGATATGTGGCGCCAGAAGTGCTGGCCCAAAAACCGTATGGCAAGGCTGTTGATGTTTGGAGCATAGGTGTTATATCGTATATTCTCCTTTGTGGCTATCCACCATTTTATGATGAAAATGACGCCAACTTATTTGCACAAATTCTTAAAGGTATTGTTACCTTTATAATATTTCAAGATTTAAAAAAGAAACATTGATTGACTTCGCCGATTATTAGATTAAATCGAAAATTTTCATTAAAACCGATGGAGAAACTCCAGAAATGTCAGAAGATTCAAATAAGTCATACAGTAGCAATTGCTGGGAAATTCTTTGTATACTGTGTAAAGTCAAAGATTCAGGGTATTTGGTAGTCGAAGCTGTCTCGACCTTTTTTCTTGCGCTTATGCTAAGATTTTAACAATCATTTTTGTTTAGATAACTAAAATTTTTTTGTAAATTTTGATTTTAGGTGAATTTGAATTTGATTCACCATATTGGGACGAAATAAGCGAGTCGGCCAAGCATTTTATCAAAAATTTAATGTGTGTTACTGTAGAAAAGCGATACACTTGCAAACAAGCTTTGGGGCATCCTTGGTGAGTTCATTATCAACTTCTTTTTTTTTTTTTTATATATTTTGCGCTTATACTAATAAGTCTTTTTTTTTTTAAAGGATATCTGGAAATGAGGCAAGCAGCAAAAACATTCACGGCACTGTATCGGAGCAGCTTAAGAAAAACTTTGCCAAGTCGCGATGGAAGGTGTGAATACTGCTAAGATTGAATTTTCTTAATGGTTGAATGACTATTATTATTTTATAGCAAGCATATTACGCTGCAACAGTTATCCGGCAGATGCAGCGAATGGCGCTTAGTAGCAACAGTAGTAGCTCTGTAGCTGATGGAACATCAACTGTTAATATATCATCAGACATTGGAAATAATGGTCGAGGCCCCCCCGCTGCAGTTGAGCCTAGTTCAATCGCACCTATCGATTCTGATTTGGGCGCGCAGTCAAACTTCACAACTACGTCGACGTCATTAAATGAACCAGCACAACCTGTGAGCACGCGCAACGAAGGCAAATATCACCAAAGAATGTCGCCAAAATGTAGCTTCAGCGGCCAAACCAACTAAATTTATCTATAAAACAAATTTAACTATTTTATGTACTGGCACAAAATACTACAAAGTCCGTGAATGTAATGTTCGCAACTGTGCGGAATTCTATTTTGTTATTGCAAACAACATGTTCAAATATATATATATTAAGTCGGGTATCTTAAATAGCATGTCATGACAACACAATTAGCCACGTCCATCACATTTACTAGATAGTTTTTTCAGCAAATCAAGATGGAAGTTCGCACAAATTAATTTTTTGTTCTACCTAGCTGTTACACTTTATAACTATAAATACTTAAAAATACGTCTACTAAAAATTTTGTAAATTTGCTTGCTGTAGTATCATGAATATAATATTCATGACATTTATTATAATTACAAAATTTGTTTAATCAATTACTATTTTGTTATGTAGTATCTCGCAGTTTTGATATAAACTGTGTTGTTAGGGAACATACCCGACCCACAGTGGTGGTCAATATCGGGCAAATAAAGTTGTGGAAAAGTATGTAACAATTCCTGAACTTATATCTACTATGAAAGAATTCCTGAATTTTATAGATAGATTCCATAGATAGCTAAGAATCCTTGAAATATTGTGTCGGTAAATTTGGTGGACTTGCGAAAATCCGTATGTATACAACTTTTTTGGAGGTCAGAATCAACCAGAATCATCACTTTTTAAAAAAAAAAAAAGACGTGTAACTTTTTGCGGGCTTGTATTATTGGAAGCATTTCTCAAAGAGTCTAATAGGGCATTTATACTACAGTGAGTTTGCTATCGATATCGTCATCGACGCAAACAAGCAGAATTGGTGTTTACATTGACACAAAAGTGCGTTATGCGTGAGGTGAACAGCAGCTGCCTTGTTTTGATTTCGCTGATACACAATAATTATATTAAAACAATAATATGAATTCAAGCAATCTTTTGGAATTATTATGTTTAATGGAATGCAAATTAAATAACCAATTCTAATTTAAGCCGCAGTGAATTTATTAAATATTCTTATTTTATTAATACTACCATTATTTTAAATTTCATTGTATATCATCAAGTTGTCATTACTGGCGGCAGTCTCTTATTATAGCCTGGAATTAAGTTAAAATAGGTTAAACATACATATAATATTTAAAAAAAACCGTTGCTTACCATTTTGTTTCAACATCTTTACAATGAATTGCTATTTATTTATTGTGTTTGTTTGCCGGCAAACCGCTAAATTGAATCAGTGGTGGTAGTTGAGAACGATATACGAAATCGGCAGTTCCTTTTGAGTCAATCGAATGTATTAGTTACATAAATAGAATACAACGCAACTATATCCAAACTAAACTCAACTTTTTGTCACCACTAGGCCCCTATGCTATTTGTATGGACAAGAAGCTGCTTGTTGCCATTTAACGCAAAACGCAACAGGCAACCGTAGTGTAAACACCATACATTATTAAAAAAGAATCATTCAAACGGTCAACCACGTGACCTACAATTTCCTGACAAAAGCAAACTGAAAAGTCAACTGTCAATGATTAAAAATAAAATCGAGAGGAATAGTTTCAGTCGGAAGTTTTAAATGAGATTGTTGAGAATAACTTACCTATCAATATTGGTATTCTAAATTGGAGGGAGATTTAGAACTCAGCTCTGTTAACCTGTTTTGCACCTAGAGATGTATCGACATGTTATCGATTTCCCAGTCCTCAAGTAGGCGAAGCACCCCAATCTTGACACTTTGTCTGACGGCGGCGACATGAACCAAGATACATACGTAATTGCAAAGTTTCAAATGTCTAGTTGATGAAAATTCCGTTCATACGGACAGACAGATGAACAAACAGCATACTTTGGTATTAGAGATATGATAATTATATTTAAAGCTTGGGGCGGATGGAAAAATATCTTTTCACCAAATTTGGTAACACTGTAAGTAAAATGAAAAACATGTTAAGGCGCTAATGTTTTTTTTATTTTATTTGTAATAAGAAGAAACAAAATAATCAAAAAAAATCCATAGCGTAAAATCGATCAACTTAAATGTTAAAACGCTAATGTTTTTTTTCATTTTATTGTTTTTCAAATTAATAAACACCATCAAAAATATTTTGACAATTTCAACAACTCGTTCAAAAACAAGTAAAATTAATAAGAACAGATATGTAAGAATTAAGTGTTACGATTCGGATAGCCAGAGCTATGGGCTTTGATTGCTTTGAAAGCTCACTTCACTTCTTCTTGTTGTGTCGCTTCTTTTTTTTGTCTAACATACCAATTTTTTTTTTCGATATACATACGCGACAGAACCAATCCTCATTGTCGTTGGGGGCAATATGTATACCCACACAAGTCCTATAACACAAGATATTATTATTCAAAGTTGAAGCTACTAGTCATTCAGTTTGAGCGGAAACTTACCAATGGTACCATGCATCACAGCCATCGCAACCTATCATGGCCGAGCCATCGTCAACTTTTCCACACGCTGGGCAAATCCATATGCGATAGCCCTCAGCATCGACATATGAAGATGGCCTGTTTAATTCGGCGCAAGCAGACGGCACCGTCTGGAGGGGTCCTTCGGATTTTAGCGGTGATCCAGCTGCCGCCACAGTTGCAATTGATGTAGACGGCGGGGATGTTGCTGGCATTTTTGTTGGAATCTGCTGCTTTGACGGCTGCATCAGTTGTTGTGGCAATAAAACAGAGCTTGCTGATAGTGTGGCGGCAGCGGCGGTAGCAGAGCTCGGTAGCCAGCCAGTTGCAGTTGCATTTAACCCTAACCCCCCCGTGGGCTGCACCACTCCCAACATCGACGTTGTCTGCGGCATTTGAACAATTGGTGCCGAAATTAAAGAAGAATATGTAGCCGCGGATGCGGATGCTGATGCAGATGACAGGCTCATTGTTTGTGTTTCACCTAAAAGCAATATCACACTTGGTAAATTAAGATTTTTATCGTTCACTAATTGAAGTTCGTACATGGTTTGGGTTTGGGGGGTCCGGTAACAAGTGGTGAAAAGCGAGCTAGCTCTGGCGAATGTTCCTTTTTAGTCTGGTTCGTCGTTGGGGGGTCAAAGTTGAGGTTGAGTCAGTTATTGTTGATTGTTCATGATCGCCTTCAAATGGCGATGCAGTGGGAGTAGATTTTCCACTCAGTTTAAGAGTTAGTTTTGGCACCTGGTTCGGTGAAAGACCAACCTTCGGCGACAGAATCTGGTGGGTCACTGGTGCTTGAATTTTAATTGGAGAAAGGCTGCCTGCAACAGCAACGGCTACGTCAACGACATCTGAAACTTGGTTTTTTGCTTTATGCAAACTTAAATTTCCCTGCAAAAACGGTATCCCGTCTGTTGTTATCTGTAAAAAGATGTTCTTAAATAGGTAAATAACATTGTGCAACTATTTTTGGGTCATACAAATAATTATATAACTAAGAGCTTACCTGCTTATCTTTTTTTTTATCCTTCTTGAGCTTTTTATCTTGGTTTTTTGTTTTTTCAATATTTAGTGCGTTCCTCTCGTCACTTTTGTCTTTATTTCTAGTTTTGTCTTTCTTGTCTTTTTTCTTTTTGATTTTCCCATCCTTTGGCTTTTTGATTTTCTTATGCAGTTTGCGCTGCTTTAGATCACTTATTGATAGATTGTTTGTTGGAGTTATCGTAATATCATCATAATTAACCGAGCCCATAAAATTGGGCACAAAATGCTCTGGATGCTCAGCCTGGAACGCCGCTGCGTTGCTGTTCGGCATCGATCCCGATGTTGCACCTGCCGCTAGACTTGTAGCTGGAACGGTCAGTGACGAGTAAGCCAGTCCACTATCGACGCGTGATAAGGGTATAAGATCGGCCCCACCGGCTAGGCTAAATTTGTCATTGCTCATGAAATTAATGTTAAATTGTGATGGATGTGGATGTGGTGACGGTGACGAGGTAGCAGTAAGCGATTGCAAAGAAGTGCTCTCAGAGGCTAAAGAGGCTTTAACGTCGCCTCTTTTAAACGGCTTGCAATCAGCAGAAATAGTAGGCGAGTGTAAGGGATTCGCATTTTGATGTTGTCGTTGTTGTCCTGACGACGTCGAAAGATTAGAGGGTTGAATTAGGCTCGATTTAAGACCTTGTAAATTTGGATAGCAGCTACCGAAACGTGTTGTTTTAGATGATGCCTTGAATTCGTCATCATTCGAATCATCTGATACCTCAATGGGATCCCCTAAGTTACCAGTTGCAGTTGCAGCTGCAGGTGAGAACTTAATTGTTTTAGTCGATTTTAAATTCTCTACGCCAACTTCTTGTGTCATCATAGGTATAAATGTCGATATATTGCTTGGCTTTAATTCATACGCATTCGCATTCGGATCTGGCGATCTAGTTTTGTTGCTGTCAGTTAAGGGAGTTGGTAATTTCATAAATTCAGGCACCAGAGGAGCTACATTACAATAGTTGCGTTCTAAATGGTTATCGGTATGTGGAAAAAGACCAGATTGTGTTGTCATATCTGCAATGTACAATTTAATATATACATACAATCATTAGTTCTTAAAATTTGTTTGCATTTTTACTTACCATCTTTTTCAACAAGCGATGGTCTATGGCCAATAGTTGTAGATTGACCTGCATTCGCAAAGGGAATGAATGAGTGGGGCATAATCATGTTAGAGCTTGCCGCATTTCCAACAATTTTTTTGTTAAATGCGGCTAAACTTGCTGGTGGAAATATTCCTAGTCCAGACGGGATGAGGCCTGGACGTGGAGGAAAATGCAGTAACGGCAGCATGGGCAGCATGTTTGGTTGACTGCTTGCATATAACGTGGTGGCAGGGTTGGCAAAACTAGACGACGGCCCTGAACCCTGAACATAATCATTCATCATTTGATTCGAACTACACTCAGGCAATTCAGCCGATTGCGTTTGCATATTTTTGTACATACTAATTCCAGAAGACTCACTTAAAATAAGCTCCGTTGTTTGTAGAGGTGGATTTTTTGAGTTTCTATCTAAATCCATGAAGCCAAGGTTCTTTTTGAAATCTCGATCGCTGTCTTGAACATTGTCATTGTCGTGGTGATTAACATTATATTTCGATCTGCCTTTTTTTTTCTCTTTCTTTTCCTTAATTTTTTGAAGTTTTAAACTTTCAGAGTTGGCTTCGACAACGGTTGCACTTTCAACACCGATAGTCCGGACATTTTCCGTAAGGTGTGTAGTATCCTTGAAGTGATCAACGCTGCTTAAATTAAGTGGTTCAATGGTTAGAGCCGCAGTTGGAAATCTCGAAGGGTCCGATGTGGTATATGAAAAGGCTGCAGCATTAAGCTTGTTGGACTTTATTTTCTTTGGTGGCTGAAAAGATGTGGATGCCATGCTACTAGTTAATAGCTTGGGCCTAGCTTGATTTTTGCCTCCTGGCTTTCGGCCCCTTTTCTTAGGTTTATTTGGGTCTATGGCCACTGAATTCGGCTCTGGCAAGCCTCCTCCAAAAGAATCGTAGCTAGACATGTTACTAGTTATTGACATGTTAAAATTATGCGGTTTTATAGTTATATTTTCAGTGGCAGTTAGACCCGGAGCTGGTGTTATTGTTGTTCCTGATGGAAGATTTATCAACGGGGAATCGTTGCTTGAACCTTCAAACAGTTTTTTGCCACTAGTATTTAAAGTATTTTGTGCCGTCTTCTGCTTCGATATTTTTTTGAAAATATTTAATTTGTTTCGGTCTGGTTCGCTAGCAAGTTTGATTTCATCGGGAAGATCAGCCGGCATATCTTTCGACAAATTTGCTTGAAATGCGGAATCTTTATTTTCAAAGTTTAGCGTTGAACTAAGATAAGAATTAGCAAAACCGAGAACATTGTCTGCTATATTAGGTACAAATGGTTGCGGTCCCAAAGGTACCAGAGATGATGACCCAGTCTCTGTACTGCAAACAGACACCAATGGGGTTGTAGTATTTGGTAGAATTTCGGATATTTTGGACATTGATAGAAGTTGGCGCTGCTGCTGTTTCTGGCTTTTTTGTTGCTTTTGACGTTGCTTTGTTTGCTTTTTGATCAATTTTTCGATTTGCATTCGCTCAGTAGAGCCGTCCGGCAACGCCGCCAACATGCCCCGATTAAGATTTTTAATAGATTTTTGTAGGCTAGTAGTTATATTGCCGCCAGCTTCGTGTTGACTTTTCGACAGTTTTTGAAACATTTTTAAAGCCTTCTTATGAGCTTTCTCCTGTGCCTTATTCGTATTTAAATCTCCAGATTTTTGATCATTCTGACGAACACCAGTTAACTTTTTTTTTTTGTTTTTCTTTGTTGTCTTTGTTGCGGTTGTAGGTAGTGCCGAAGAAACTGGCATTGTGCTCGCTTTTAAACCCGTGTTAACCTCGTTGCAGTCGGAGGATGGAACGTTTTGATGGATTGTAGTAGGAGCTAGCTCTAAACATTTCGCCTCTAAGAGAGGATTCTTTTTTGAAACTAAATCATCGTCGGATTCTTGAAGAATATGATCTTGTTTAATAGGCGCGGGCGGCGGCACGGGTGGTGCATCCAGTCCTTTAAACTTATCTAAAATCAAAAAAAAAATTTAATTATTATTAGAATTACGAACTTGAACCGACAAAAGAATTCACTGCTGAGTCACGCTATCGCCAACTCGGTTTGTTTGGCCTACATGGCAGATCTTCTCTCTGAAAAATTAGTCTATACAAAAAACAAGTGGATACGTTGCAGTCGGACGCAACCGACTACGATATACTCGATACCAGTATTAAAACCGGTAAAAAGAGGCCCGATTGCAAAGCAGTACGGATGCGGGGGTGTAAGCTGCCTCAAAAATTGTCTGATACAGATGGGGATGCCACCAGCTATCTTCCTGCCAAATTTGGTGACTCTAGCTCAAAGTTTGTTAAAGGTGGGAGAAGGGGGCTGGGGGCGTTTTGGGTGGGCGTGGCATCCAAATTTTTGATGCAGATCTTTGTGGAATGCCAATTGCAATCTTCCTACCAAATTTGGTGACTCTAGCTCAAAGTTTGTAAAAGGTTCGGGAAGGGGGGCTGGAGCAGTATGGGTGGGCGTGGCTCCAAAATATCTTTGGGGGTCGCTACCAGCTATCTTCGCACCAAATTTGGCGACTCTAGCTCAAACACCACGAAAGATACACGCATTCCCGTTTTTAGCGAAGCGTTAGGTTGGTTGGCGGCGGCTAGGGCAGTATGGATGGGCGTGGCATCCAAAATTTTCATGCATTTTTTGGGGATTGTCATCACCTATCTTGGCGCAAAATTTGGTGGCTGTAGCTCAAACTGAGGTAGATATAGGCGTTTCTGATTTCAAACTGCGGGGGTGCTGGGGGCGGAATGGGTGGGCGTGGCCCCAAAATTTTTGATGCAATTTTTTCGGGGATGCCAGTAGCTATCTTCCTACCAAATTTGGTAGCTCTAACTGTAAGGGTGAAAGGGGAAACGGTGGATTTATCGATTTTGAGTTATCGAATTTATTGATTTGCCAGCCTCCCAGTTATCGTATAACCCCAATCTTGACACTTTATCTGTCCCGGCCATAGATAAAGACATTTGCAAAGTTTCAAGTCTCTAGCTTGAAGGGTGTGGAAAAAAGTTGCGTTCATACAGACGGACAGACACCATGACGGACATTGCACAAACCCAATATACTCTTTACCTTTGGTATCGAGTATAAAAAACAGCTTTAGTTTCATTAAAATGGTTACGCTGTCCCGCTTTAAGTATTTACTTTTGTAATGAATGTTGTTGAATAACATTGCATTGAAGATTGAAACCATTAAATTAGTTCGGCTGCCTTATTTGCATTTAATAAAACTAATATAAAGAAACCTAAAATTAAATCATCAAATAGTCATTAGAACACTGTGAACTAAATGCTTTCCTTTGAATTTTGTTGCGACTTAAGATTTGTGCTGATTTAGCTGAACTTACTAATAATATCGGGCACAAATACTTCGGGTAGTTTTCCTTCTATTGCCGGGGATATAAATCCTCCAGTTGTCATCACCACGCTACTCAGTTCTCGTAGGCCGTGGTCGTCGTGATCAAAATTATTATCCCTAGTAGACAAGGAATTAATCGTCATAGTTGGATCGGTCGGCGCACACCATTTTTGGGTACCACTAGCAGTAGCAGCAATGTCCTCTTTAACATCCTGCAATAGCTTAGCTGAAATCTTCTGACACGGCTCCAACGTAGACAACGGAATAGTTTCGTGGTGAGATTTGTCAGCGCTTCTAGACGACGTTAGCGATGTTGGTGGGTCTGGTGGGAGCATTGGCGGCAAGTATTCAAATATGTGAACGGGTCTTGTAAGAGTCTCCACACTGCCTGGTTTCAAAAAGTTTAAATTTGAAAGCCTTTTCACTGGATATGCTGGAACCTCACGGACGAATGGAATCGGCTCCACATTTCCAATATAGTCGAGTAGCTCGTTCACGTTAATATTCAAATTTTTTAGGCTTAAAAAAGCATCCTTAAGATTAACCTCAACGCGGTTTGCTAGAAAAAGAATAATCGTATATAATAAAAACAAGTTAGAAGGCGTAACACTAGATTTACCAACAAATTTTGTATACCTATAAAATATAATACTATTGTTCGTCTACTCGAATATTTTTACTCCTGGTTTGCAAACAGTTTTGGCTGTATACAATAAATTCATAGTTGACACTAACGCAAATCTATCAGTTTTATCGAAACGAATGAAAAGTCAAATTTCTGTAAAGTCATGCCTACTCATAATTTTAGGAAAAACTGTTAATGAAGCCACTCCGAGACATTCAAACAAAATTACAAAAATTATTTAAAAAAATATAAAATAACTTTAAATTTTTGCAACCCGGCATAAGCGGAATCGTAGTTCACGGGGTTGGGGCTAGCTTTTGGTATTTAGAAAGGTACCAAGACCAAACTAATAATGCAGAAATGCTAGGTAGCTCTTTCATCAAATAAATTTAAAAAGTCAGGCTGACATAAAAACAACAAACGTACATACATATGATTATATGTAAGAACATAAATATTTGTTTAGTGTAGTAGTTGAAGAGCAGATATGCAGACATGATATACAAATTAGTAGTGTCCAAATAAAATGTAAGTGTAAATAAATAGATATGTATGTACATATGTACATATGCATGTATGTATGTACGGATGCGTATTTACCGTGCTCAGCTTGACTATGCAGGTCGCGGGCCAGTTCCTGAATAAAACGTTGCAAAATGTCTTGTAGCAACTCCAAAGGCGCACTTTGGGTACTGCTGTATCCAATTGTTTGGGCTATTTGAGCTATAACAACGCCCAGCATGTCTGAAGTATATTTTTCTGCCATCATTAACGAGGTTTAGGTTTTATTTACAGCATACGAGATTTTTTCTTTATTTTTAATTTTTTTTCTTTCTTTTTGTGTAATGTGTAAGTGTTGGATAACTCAATAAGTCCGCCAGAAGCTATCGGTCTGCAGCCCTGTGTGTCAAGATAACAGCAACGAGCAACGGGCAACTTCGCCAGCAACGAATTTCGGAACTTGGTTCATGAGTCGGAACCACTAATTAACGTCAGTGTGGCTGTACGTTTTTCAGTATGGAATCTAATAAAAATGTTTTGCATACATTGTTAAAAAATGAATTATTTATTAAGCCTGTTCAACAGTCGTTTCAACGTTTCAAAGTTTCAAGTTTGAAACGATTAACTTGTGAACAGGATTTTGTGTTTCAAATCGTTTCAAAGTTGTGAAGTCAGCTGTTGTTTGTTTACATTTCTAGAGTCTAGTAGTCTTAGCTGCGTGGCGGCAGACACGAAAAGGCAATTTTTGTATGAAATGATGTTTAATTAAAACACCATTTAATAATTGTATTGTTATGTTCATTTAATTATTATCTTTAAATCTTAATTCTAGCTCAAGCTAAAGAAAATTAATTTTTTCAAACAAAACTGTTGTTTGGCAGCCATTAATCAAGTGTGTTCATACTTTTTTGCACAAAAAAACACCAAATATATTGAAAAATACTGTACATCGATAGCAAATATCGGTTAAATATCGTGCTCTTCCCATCTTTACTTTGTTCAAACTTGAAACACTTTTTGTATACATAGGCTGGGGTGTTTCAACGTTTCAAGAAATTGTTCTATGTGGTTGTTGTTGCTTGACGTTTGAAACTTGAAACTTTGAAACGACTGTTGAACACCACTATTGTTTTTCGCATCGTTTGGCATATTTCAGCTTTCCAAGTGGCTAACACAAGTGATTAAAAAATCATATATTAATTTCTTAAATCATCTCAGAGAGCTCGGCGCTGAAGATGACATATACAGGATTAAAGCCTATTATTTCACCTATTTTATTTATTTATTTGGGTGAAAAAAAATAGTTGCATGCTTTGCAATCGAATTGAATTAATATTAAAACAAAATAAACAAATGTTTGCTAAATAACAATTTGCAGCTATGTATGTATGTGTCTACACGTTAGTTAGTCCAAACGTGTTTTTGTTAATAGATTGAAATAAGGTTTTACTATAGTTGAAGACAGAAGACAATTTTATGTTCCTTAAACTTGTACAATTTTTAATTTAGGTAAGGTTTGAAATTTTTTTTTTGTTTTTCTCTCTTTTTTAACTTTGAAATATATATACATGTATATATATATAAATATATATATTCGTGTCTTTCGAAAGTGTATTAAATCGTTAAAAGAACAATTTGTACACATTGCAGGTATGAAACTTATTTCTATAACTGTATCAAATCTAACTGTAGTTACAGGGTGATCAATATAATATGAAAAATGCAGAATGCACTTACCGGCGGCAGAAACCACACAGTTACAGTTCGATGCAAGTGTTCTCCCTCTCTCTCTCTCTCTCTCTCTTTCACTGAACATTTTCACAATAACAAAAAGCTCTCACACACACACAACAATATTTAAATGAGAGACATCTCACCTCTCTTTTCTATATACAGTGAAACTTCGATAACTCGTGACCTCGATAAGCGAAAAGCCTTGATAAATCATCATAGTATTCTTCGGTCCCTTGAAAAAGTCGCGATTACTCGTTAAAAATGCATGCATTTCGGTCTCCTCGATAAGTCGTATTTTTCTTGAGACATTATTTATCAAAAGCCTCTAAAACTCGTACTTTTACCACAAATATATTTTTTTCAAAAAAACCGGACGAGACGAAAACGTAGTACATTTTTTAACCGTTATTATTTTACAGTTACGCTTATTCATAGGTTTTGCTTTGTTTTCTGCAACTAGCGTAGATTAGTTTTAATTGAAACGCAATATGTCGAGGAAGTGCACCATATTCCCAATTCAAAATAAATCAAAAAATTATTCTTGCCGTAAAAAATGGTGAAAAACCAGTAGAAAATGCGAAAAGGTTCGGTATTGTGCTATCTACTATCACATCAATTTGTTTTCTTCGTAAAATTAAATTAAAAAAAATAAAAAACTCGATAATTCGTATATTCTGTATGTTGCCTCGATAAGTCGTAAAACTTGATAACATGAAAAACTCAATAACTCGTATTTTTTTTGTGGTCCCTTCAATTACGATTTATCGAAGTTTCACTGTATATTATTTTATTTTCACGGCACTTCGCACACAAGAAAAACATAAGAATAAAGTTGAGTAATGAATACCATCTTAAATACTTCGCTTAGTTGGGAGATTTTCAGCGCGTTAAACGCAACAACAACACACACGTATGGGAGCGGAATCCTCTCTCATTAATTATATTAATAACGCGTATTAGTTTTAATTGAATAAACAAACGGACAAAGTTCCAGGCTTACTGCCTTTGTGTGTAAAGTGGAACAAGTGAATCAAGTGGAATTTGTGGACTTGTGGAAGGTAACGATCGCTCTCTGTAGTTAGAGCAGGACAATCCTTATTACAGTTAGATTTGATACAGTTATAGAAATAAGTTTCATAGCTGCAATGTATATAAATTGTTCTTTTAACGATTTAATACACTTTCCAAAGACAAGTACATATTCAACTTAAAAAAGTCGACATAAAATTAGATAATTAAAATTAAGATATAGTTAAAATAATTAAGTTCAAATTGAATTACAATATTATATTTATTGTACATCCCCAGATCTGTAGTTGTTTCAGTAGAGAATGGCGTGATTTAAAAAACGTAGTTGTTTTGACATTGAACAATCCAAATACGTTTATTGTATAATTATGCTGTTTAATATCAAAGTATAACTTTTAAGCCCCATCATCGTCATTAATATATGTAGTATTATATTATAGAAGTTAGTTCATTTATTGAAGCTTAAGTTTATATGTTTCGGTCCATTTCCATGCATTGAGACTATTGCTTTATTTATTTGTTAAGCTTTTTAATTATTCTAAGTTATTATGCCGGTACCGACGAAGGCGAGCACTATTTTCTATTTTGGGATCACCCGGTGGAGGTGAAATGTCATTTCTAAATAAAGGCTCTATGGGATTTTGATTCCATGCTATATTGTTTGGGTCGTCCTCAGTTTGCGAGGGATTGGCCGCTTCCAACTTAGCCAACGACGCACTTCCAAACTCACTGTTGTCTTCCCGTGCATCCTTGGCAGCACCACCGTGTCCGGCGCTACTTTCTGCTGAATGGTCATCGAAATTGCTCAACATTGTTAAAGGAATTCCACGAGTTCTGTAATTATGTATGTCGAATCGAATCGGTACAGATCGGTTAGCAAAGCATTTTATTAGTCATTGACATACCTATTGGAGTATCGATTTTGAGGTCGTTGAAACCTTAGATTTAATTGTGTGGGATCTGTCACATACTTCCCCTCTGTAGACTCACGACGTCGCCGCAAACCTATGAATACACAAATTATTTTAAATGTCATCACAACGACTTTTAGAACTGGCCAATTAAGAACTGTATCTTTCTTATGTATTTTGGGCAGCTAAATTTAAATCAGAAGTTAGTTGAAACTCGATATCGTTATACTCGTACCGAAGGTAAAGAGGTAAAAATCGTAATAAAAGTTAGCTGGGACAAACCTGGCGTTAGGTCCATGATATTTAAAGGATTTTGTAGAGCAGTTGAATAATGTTGACTTCGATTTGGGCTATTTACAATGTCCGGAGTGGGTTGGATTCCTGCCGTTGTTGTTGTTGGGTCAACTCCAGCCCAAGAAGCACATTTTGACTGACGCATATTGTAAGTAAGTACAGGAATCTTACTGGGCGTAGCAGGTATGTTGTCTATATCGCATTCTATTCGACTTGAATCGCTTACAATATTTGGATTTGGATTTGAGCCATCAGCAGTAAATCTCTCACCATTTCCATTTAATTTTGTTTTGCCGGCGCCATCAACCAAGTTCATTTTGCAGGAACTACTAAATTCATCTCCTCCCGGTTTATTACAATCAACTGCTGCTGCTGTACTATTTGCTCCAATATCGAAGTCTTTCTTTTCATTAATATTTGTATCTGAAGACTTATTATTATCACCCCCCGATGAATGTTTGCTCGAGTTTTTTGATACTATTTTATTGCTACTTGCCGCCGCTAGGGCATCGTAATACACTGACTCGTCGATGTGTGAGTTTTCTGAAAAATAGATGAAAATTTAATTTTTTATTTTTACAATTTAATATAATATTAATTTGTTCACCTTTGGAAATGACGCGTATTTCCAGTCGTCCGCTAACACAAGCGTCGTTGTTACCCTCAACGAAATTGGTACTAGATCTGTTTCCATGACGAAATGACGACAAATCTGGTATTGCTACAGCATCTAAATTGCTCGTCTGGCAAAATGTTGTTGTTTTCACACACCAAGGTACTGCATCGGCGGCGGCTGCGTTTTTTGCTCTACTAGTATTTAATTTCTCCTGATTCTCTGGTTTGAAGTTCTCTGTCTTTTGTAGCTTTTCATTAAATACCAGAGACACATTAGGAAGGCTATTTCGATGTTTGTTGTACATGGCTTGGCTCTCGTTTGAATGGCTCGAAAGGATGTCAACAACAGCAGCAGCAGCATTGTCCCGCATTGATTGCATATTGGGATTAATAATAGCCACTATATTTTGATTCGATAGTGGCCCAATTTCCGAACAAGATTCCCGCACACAAACGTTTCTCGCTATATCCATACGATACACCTAAAGGGGAAATAAGGGGAAAACCAACATACTTGTGACAAATTGGGAAAAAATAAATGTTATTGTAAATTCTTTGTACAAGCAATGGATGTAGGTATGATATACATATATATATATATATATATATATATATATGTACATACATATATACATATTTATAGTTGCGAGCACAAGTGCTACAGTTAAACATTTAAAAATAATAATTAAATGAAACAATGATAAACATGCAGGGATATTTTTCATGCATGAACAATTATATTTACACGTCATGAGTAAATTAACATGGTATAAAATATATTATTTTTTTACATATATATAGTATAATACTTACAGTGTCGTCGAATGCTGCTTGTTGGACAGCAGGTGGCTCTAATTCTTTACGTAATACATTACCCATTGTAGGTTCAGACCAACAGTGCGGTATAGACATTTGTAAGGTCTCATAGTTCTCGATTCCTGCTATATTAAGCGTATATCTATTGGCAATTGGAAAATTATACAAAAACATTTATTTTATGTTTTTTTTTGTTTTTATGTGTACGTTATTGCATTATTATTATTGCATTACCAATGGCTACACTTTAAAATAAGTATTTTCCTCTTATAATTATGAATATACTAGTTCCTTCTTCTTTTCATAATAGGAACCTGGAACATTGTTTTGAAACCTTCGGTTTTATACGAGTAACGAGAATATAGATCATAGAATGATTCGCTTTTTGAATAACGTTGTTTAATTTTGTCCATAGTTTTACAAATACTTTTCAAAATTTATAAATTCAAGATTTTATTGTTATCGATAACATGTTATATTGGAAATGGGAAGATGCATAAGGTTTAGAAAACCTTTAAATTTGAAATTAAGCGTCTTTAGCCCTCTCTATAGTCTCTGGGATCGTCGCGACGATCAATCATGAATATGAAACAGAATACGATTATAATCGATTTATTCTTGCAAACGTTACTTTAATGTTGTTGAGACATGTACAACGAATTGAGAAAATGGTTTTAATACATTTACACATTTTCTCGATTAATTTACAAAAATATATTCGAACCGATCTGATTAATGACAAGTTTTCGACGTATGTTTTTGTGTGAGATTTCCCCAATTTATTTGCAAACATTGTATTATTGAAGTTGAAATTTAGTTCACTTACCTTTTGATTTTACCATTTCCGAATTTTTCGCCTTTTAAATTGCAGTTAGTACGAGTAACAGCTAAGTCAGAGGTTCTCCGTAATAACGGCAATGACATATCCGCTTTAATGAATTGATCCAAATTTGGTTGTGACTGGCAAGAGGCAAGAGATTTAAATACTTTATAGTATAGTATTTACAATTAGAAAACAAACATAAATACATCAAGCTATAATACAATTTAAAATAAACACATGTACTCGCAACTTTTATAAACTCATATTTATATTATATCTGTCAATAATGATAATGAAAAAAAAAATAAACACACTATAAGAACTAATTGTTAATTCGCACCTGACATCAGCCTATGTACTAGTACAGGTCCCTGGCATTGGTATTGTGTCTGGGTTTTGAGTGTTTATTTGTTTGAAATTTACCTGTGGCTCTTGCTTCCATTCGTTGTCGGTTGTGTCCTCCGAATCGTCAAACTGGCTCTTCCATTGAGAGGCGAGGGTTAGGGCTCCGCCGCCCTTTGTTACCTGCTGCAGCGCCGAAACATTCTCGTCGTCGATTAAGGCGAATTGTGTGACTGAATGGTCTCCAGCAGTAGCACTGCTTCTAGCCGTTATAGCAGCGATTGATCCGCCTCCACTGCTAAGACGCTGTGTACACGTACTACTAGCTCCGCCGGTTGCAGCTGCTGTTGATAATGAGGATGGGCGCAGATTCGTCGATGTTGCAGAACGGCGATTGGCTGGCGGAATGGTCGTTGCGGGTATTCCAAAAAGCTGTTCACGTTGACAAATAACGAACTTGGGCGTTGAGCCACCACCACCAATAAATTCCTGATTCTCTTGGTCAATCGATGAAGAAAGTTCAACACTTTGGGATGGCATCTGACCGATGATGGCCGGTGGTGGGGCAGCAAGAACACGCAGGCGACCATATGTTGATTTTTGATCACCAAGATTAATGCTACTCGACGACCTTTTGTTATCGACGGAGTTCTTTTCTGTTACCACAACTTGATGATTGTGATGTAGATTCATAGTAGCACCCTCGACAATGTCTTGCTGCTGTTGCTCCCCACACAGAGATCTGCTTGTAGCGGCTCCTCCTTCAACATTGACATGTCCGTTGCTTTTCTCGTTGTCGGCGGTTTCGTTTGTTGCGCCATCCATGATCCCCAAGTTTCCCATGTTCCCCGCGAGACACCCGTCAACAGGTGGTTTTTTCTGTGGCATTTCTAGCTGATTGCCGGCGACTATTTTGCTTTCCTGATACTGGAAATAAACTCATTACTTATATACTATTTGCACTTAAATCCAAAATCCAACAGACTTACATAAACTGGAGCCGAGTTGTTTTGATTTGCGGCTATACTATATGAGCCGGACTGGGGCTGGCACCGCTTGCCATGGATTACACCATGCGTTCTTAATTGTGTATTGGAATTGGCGCCCGAATGTGGTTCGTGGTTCGATGCAAAGCCAACTGTCGACGATTTGATCAATGCGTTTGGAAGATTCGGAACAACCGGAACCGATGTATTTGCTACTAGCACCAGCTGCTGCTGCTGTATTGGTAATGTACTATTTTGTTGTGGCCCAGAATTAACGTTCTGCAAAGCACATTCTGCCGATGGTAGTGCTGTAGCGTTGCAATTTTTATCGACCTACAAATAGGAAACATAAGGACATTACTCACTCACACAAAAGAAAATAGTCCTGATTTGGGGGTCTCTGTTTTCGGAATCGCTGAATCCAAACCATTTTGACATAACCACAAAACCACACTTAAAACTTGAACTAGCTCTGCCTTGCTTCAAAAAATGGGTAGAACAAATTTTCTGCTTTCCGAGTGTTCTCATATATCTACAGAAGTTTATACACAATATTTTTGGAGGGTTTTTCTACCTTTTCCTTAATGTGCAGTGGTTCGGTTGAAGCCATCTGAGCAGTATCAACATCGTTTCTCTTACGGATCTATATTGAGGGAGAAATAAATTTTAAAAATCATATTTTAATTTTAATTTTATATGGCTTTTAAATAAGTATCTAACGAATGTATGAGACAAGTTGATCTAAACAGAAAGGCAGCATTCGAAGGCTTAAGTTAAAATACCCAATTGCCAACTATTTTTGTGAAGCTATTGTAGAAGTACTTACATATTCTGTACCGCTGGCATTTGATGCCGCCACTGTCATTTGGGTGACATTTCCATGTAAATATTCATTTTTAGCAGGTGTCGCCGTTGCATTTGTTGATGCATTTATAATTCCAGCTGTTGCGGCGGTATCGACTTTCTCCCAATCGTACGGATCTGCTTCCTTTACTCCACGGCGTTTCATGCAGCGCTCGAAAAGGCCAATTAACATCTTAGTTGTCACGAATCATATAATTGTGATGACAAAGTTATTAATAATAAATAGTTGTCAGGATTTTGGCAATTTACCGCATAGTCCGGCCGATCGGCGTACGTTAGTGATTGTATGTGTTCCAAGAACTGTTTCAGGTCCGACGGAAGGTGTTTTAATAATATTCTATGATCATATTTCTCTTTTGTTAGTCCAACTTGTTCCTTGTCTTTAATTTTGCGCCATGGCAACTGGCCGTTCACAAATTCCACAAGCATATAAAATAGGGACCACAGGTCATCATGACGCCCCATTTCCCGATTGCGGTGGGCGTTAATCGAGGCGTACCGCACCGTGCCACGGAATCCAGCCGCTGCTCTGGGACAACGCACTTCACCAGTTCCCGTCGTATATTGACGGGCCAGGCCAAAGTCGAGCATGTAGACCCGTCGATAGTTATACGGCAAACGACCCACAGAAAAGTTGCTCTAAATTGAGAAAATTTCGTGTTGTATTTCTTTTTAAATTTAATGGCAATGTCATATTAAGTTTTATGAGGCGTTTGGGGGACTCTTTCATTCATAGAAGAAACTCATAAGCCCAACGGTCCGGTCCAGTCCGGTGCAATGAATTAACTGTCAAGAGCACAAAAAGTGTTTGGCTTACCGGTTTTATATCGCGATGAAGAAAACCAACGGAGTGAATGGATTCGATGGCTTTAAGAATTTGTAGGCCCAGCCGGAGTGTTGTGCTTAGGGAGAATGCACCACGCGGCTGGGCACGTCTCAGTTCGGCCAAATTTTTCCCCTGAAGCTGCATTACAACATAATTAAAGCGATCATTTCGGCCACATCCGATGAAACGGCAAACGTGTTCTTTGCCCTGCAATTTCTTTAACACAGCCACTTCCATTTTGAGAACTTGCTTTGGTTGGCGGGCAGACTCGACCTTGAGTGCCACTTGTTCACGGGTTATTAGATCTTGGCCCTCATAAATCTCGCCAAATCCACCACCGCCAATCTTTCGCACAACCTAAAAACCAAACAAATCGTATGTTAGAACAGAACAGAACAGAAAGATTAAATATGTAGTACCTTCCAACGTTCCTTTACCACATGTCCCGGCTGCAATAAGTCTTCGGACGTCATTTTGTTTGGCTCCTTAGGCGCTGCTGGCAGGTAGCAACCACTGGCGGCGTTGCTGTTCTTTTCTACTAAGGCAGCTGGAGATTGCGTTGGCGTTGCTGTCGATGGTACCTTAAAGGTCACACGACTTCGTACTCCTAACCGATTATGTTTAGCGGGCAATGTCGCCGATCGTTGCAACGCATTCGGATAATTGTTGTTATATTTTGGATCCTCTGGATCACCCGCAGCCCCTACTCCTTGGCCACTTGAACCGGTTCGAATGTTTTGCAGAAATAGACCCTGAAGCGTAGTACCGGGTCCAATTGTTGGAGGAGGTTTCGATGGTGGTGTCGGCGGCGTTTGCAAACGCAATATTTCTTCAATTCTATGTTTTTTGGGGCTATCAATTATGTAGAGTGTTTTTGTTGGTTGTTGGTTCGATTTGATTTGGATTTGGTCTTGGTCTTGTTCTTGGTCTTGGCGTTGCTCTTGCCGATTGTCTTTCGCACGAGCTTTGGCGTTTTTGAGTGGGTCAGCGACATTTTCGTCGCTTTTACTAAAACAACAAGAATAAATTGTTTAATTTAGAATCAGAATGAAATAGTTAATATATTGAATCTTGTAAAAAATCGCATTGAATATTTTTTTTGGATTCGACTATTATGCTAGTATTTTACCAGCTGATTTTGTGCAAGTCCAATGTAATTTGGGGTGGCTATTTTTTTTATTTCTTTTTCTTGTCAAACCTTTGGCAGGCGCTGTCTCAATTTCAAGTATATTTTCACAATTTAATTGAAATTAAAACTAAACCTATTTTCATGGATAAATTCATAATATCCTTTTAAATATGAGTAATTGCTCTTCTAGTATATTATATACATATAGATATCAAAATTTTTTTCACTCGAAAATATGTAAATTATATAGTCATATTTAACGCATATGTATTTTTATTTATTAAAATTTTGGTGAACAATTTTTTATACAGAGTCAAACCAAAACCAAACTTTGTCAGCCGTTTTTTTTTAAATAAATCGATTTGCAATTTTACCTTTATCATTGTAAAACGGCTCTTATTTTTTTTCATATCCACATAACTGCCTTTAAAAAAAATTTACTACAGCAGAGTCCACGTAATGTCTCCTAGGTAGAACATTAACGTTTGAAACAAATCCCAAGTAACTTCAAATCAACTCAAAGTCCATTTATAATAGGCACAAAGAGGGTTACACAAAAAACACTTTCGACCAAAGCCAGATCCAGATGAAGAACATACAGTTTAGTTATTTAACTTCGATTATGGGAAGTATGCTTAGCATATTACTTGAGCCCGAACTAAAAAAATCGTATATTGATTGCAGCAAAGCTTTGACGTCTCTCTGTTCCACATTAAGCTTTTGTCTGAGAGCAAAACAACGACAGGAACTTAAGCGAGAGAGAGAGAGAGAAAGATATGCAATCTAACTGACAGTTGCCAATGGCTACTCAGTTACTATTAGTACCAGCTGCACCCTTGCACAAGCGCGTGCGCCATGGCCAGGACACGAGCATGCGAAATGCTGCTATATCCACGAGATTTTTGTCGTACATTCAGTGTAGTGACAAGCTTTTAAGGTACTATGGCACATAAAACAAAAAAGTCACTTATAATTTAGTTACTTATATGCGTATATTCCACAAATATTTATTTTCTTTTTTTTCTTTTTTGTATGCTTATTTGTATATACAGTATATATACATATATTAAGAACTTACGTGTGGGTCTCCTGTAAATGCATGATGAATTTTTTCACTTAGTCATTCGAGTTATTTTATTCATTTCATAAATGCAGCAGCTCCTGGCTATATTATTTTGGCATTTGCATTTGTTTGAGTGTAAATATATAAGTATACATTTTTTTTTTATTTATATATATATATTTGTATGTATGTCTATATATGTTCTATAGAGTACAGGAATATATTAAAAACAAATATATATATATATATAGTATATAAATATATTTATTCTAGGTATTATTAAAACAGCAATATCTCGCGTATATATTTGTTTCTTTTTTAGAAACAATCACTTTCCACATTTGTAGTATTATGTAGGTAATTCTATTTTTAAAAGCACATACTATATTTGCCGATTTAAATTTAGAGAATTTTGAACCTTTACAGACACCGACGACGATGCAACACGTGCCACAAATTTCGAAGGGATTACAAATTTAATAAACACCTTCACAATCAAAAGAACAAATTAACTAAACAAACGAATCTTGTCTTGTATTATAATCGAAATAAATAAAAACATCAAAAAAAATTTTGAATTCTATTTTTAAGAATTTACGTTCTCATTGAATATACACAAGTATACAAGTTTTCAAAAACAAATGACGAGAGCGTGAAAGCTGTTGTCTTAGCACTTTTTTGACGAAAGCTTTCACATATCGTATGCAGACGCGAGATTCTTCACTGAAAAGTTTATACTGAAACCGTTTCTTTCGCATCCCAAAAATTTTAGTTGCAACGCTAAAGATTTGAAATATATACAAAGGTACATATGTACATACGAATATTATTCTTAATAGTTTAACATCTAAAAACTAGCAAATAATAAACAAGGAAGCTTTATTCGGCGGCATGCGGAATATTATATACACTTGCAACTTACACTGCAATCTGGCTAATCCGGCGAAATTGCGATTTGATGGCCGTGTGGCGGTAGTGACCGGTGCTGGAGCTGGACTTGGGCATCGAGTGGTAGTCAATGACGTGGGTGGCAGCCATGCGGGCGAAGACGCTTCGCAACGTGCCGCTGATGTGGTTGTCGATGAAATCCGCAAAAACGGCGGCGTTGCTGTTGCCGACTACAATTCAGTTATTGATGGTGCAAAGGTCATCGCGTCGGCCATCAAGGCATTCAGACGTGTTGACATACTTATTAGCAATGCAGGCATATTGCGGGATCGCAGGATTGGGACTTGGTGCACGATGTTAATTTAAAGGGCATTTTTAAATGCACACAGGCCGCCTTTGGCCTCATGAAGGCGCAGAACTTTGGCCGCATCATTATGACCTCGTCCAATTCGGGCATCTTAGGCAACTTTAGACAATCGTTCTGAACTTTTTAGTTTATTTTTTATTTGACCCGCAAACCATATGAGTAAAACAGCTGTTCTCAAATTGATATTATTATTATTCGATTATTCGTTAAATATACATCGATTTGTCATTCTTAAAATTGTATAATCAGCTGTTTGGTTTTTGTTTTGGTTTACTAAATTCCGAATATAAAGTGCAATATTGAATATATGCCGATAATGCAACTGAATATATTTGAAATCGATAGCTACATTGTTATAAACTTTTCCCACTTCAGCAACCAACATGTTGAACATTTTGACAACACTTCTGACGGTGTTCAACACTCATTGCATGACACAGGAATCGATTATCGATAGAAATAGGTTTCAAAGAGTTGCGCGCAATATGATGTACAACGTTGCAAGCAAATTCATAATTCATTCAAATTGAATTTTGTTTTTTGCAGCTTTACTTGTTCTACGGGCGCCACAGCATTTGATTGGCTCAATAAGCTAGTAGTTGTTACACACTGTTTCGGACATAAGTATTAATGGATTATGGTCACCAATTCCATCCAGGAATAAACTTTAATACTTGTTTTGTAGAATATAAATTTAATTTAATTTTCCATTATAGGGCTTTAAAAATTTTCAAAAAAACACTGGTATTTTTTCTATTATTAACTTACCTTACGAACAGTACCAAAGTGCAGTGATCAGCAAGTTGGAGTGTGGCACTTATAATTAATTCGCAAAGATCGTTGTAGATGGACATTAGATATGAAAAAAGTTATGACAGCATGGTTAGAATAAAATTTTTGAAGAGAAATTGCAATTTTGCATACTGGACACATGAAAAAATTAGCTATGACTTCAAAATTAAAAAGATCGACTTACATTTTCGCAAATATATGAAGTTGGGCATTCGGCTATTTTGACACATTTACCAAAAATTTTGGATCAACATTTTACAGAAAAAAGTACTTAGGCTGTGATTTATTTATTTTATTTTTATTATTTATTTTTTTATTATTCTTCTTTAGGCTAGTTTTACACTCCATGTCCTAGTAGGTATGTCCTGAGCTGATGCGCCGGATAAAGACAAGAGATAAAAAAATAAACTAATTTTATAATTTGAATGCTTATAATGTGTGTTATAAGTAATTGGAGATTGAATATTTTTAGCTTTGAGTTCGCACATTAACTTCCGCTTGAAACATCAAAAAGAACAAGTGGAATCTCGATGCAGTAAATGGAAGCTGCACCGACTGCACAATACTCTGACCAAACCTTTTCATGAGATTTTAAGTTTTAAAATTTGAAATCTCAGATATGGATAATTTTTATTGTTGGAATTTTTAGTCGTTGTCTGTAAAAGTTTGAATCAGCTTCAAGGTGTGTCGACTTCCTATCGATTTTCTAGAGATTGCACCTAACCAATATGCTCTTAAACCTTGTATCCAGTGTAAGAAAAAAGGGTTAAAATGTTTAAATTCCAGTCAAAGGTTTGCCAAACAAAATTGGTTTCGATTTAGCTTTTAAGGGTTTGGCGCAAGGCAAGGCAAACCGAAAGGCAGCCAACCATTGAAATTGTAGTGAAACTTGAGAGATAATCTGCACCAAATCAATATGGAAATCAATAAAAAGAAATTTATCCAGCAGCCAGCTGTCACCCTAAAAAGTGCAAAAAAAAAAAAACGAATACAAAAAATTCACCCCTCAATCAACAAAAAAACATATACATACATACAAACATGTAAGGATTCAAATGAATTTCAGTGTGTGTATGTACAAATTTATATATGTACGTATATATAGTCGTATCTAAGATTAAAAATGAGTTGGATGAGGGATGCTTATTTCAGCATAAATGTAACATTCATTAGATAGATACATACATAAAAAAAACCAATACAAAATGTTATTCTAGAGCTAGTACTGGAACTGTGAATTGTGGCCCACCGAGATAATACTATAAGCGAAAGTCAAGCTTTCTCCAGTTCGGCTGTAAATAAACCAAAAACACAACACTATTTTATACCCGGGCGACGAGAATGACACAAAATATAAGAGCTTAAAAAAAAGGGACAAAAAAAGCGAAGGTTCGATGCCAGAAAACTAAGCCAGGAAGCCAGGTTCTCAAGCGTTTTGCAATTACTATCAATACGTATAAGAAGCTTTCAAGATTTAATAGTTTTTTTTTGGTAATAAGGTCAGACAGACAGACATATAGAAGTAGTACAATTTGCCGCAGATAGCATCCTGAATTGTTTTTAATTTTTTTTCTTTCAAAATTTTGGATTCGGGGTCGATTGCTAGTTCTTAAGACATTTCGAAATAAACATTGATTTTACAAAAATTTCCAACTCGCCAAAAAACAACCAAAGCCAAAAGCCAAAACTCTCTATCGAACGAACACATTCACATAAACATAAATCGCGGCAGGGGGGGCGAACGTTTTCCTTCTTATTTTCATCACTGTGAATGATCTCGGTTTTTTATACATACAAGATTTTCTTTCCGTTTTCTGTTTTTTTTTTTTCTTTTTAATTTTAATGGTGTAGGGTGGCAAAAGCTGACGGTGCCTTGGTGCCGGTGGTGTTTTGAGTGCAGAAGGTGGCAAAAATTGTCCGCTCCCTGTGTGTTTTTGAAACTCACAATTTTGCCTGCCTGCCGCTTGCCACTACTGCGCCACCACCAACTTCATTATAATTTTTGTCGGGGTGGTTTTTTCATTTCATTTCATTTTTTTTCGTTTTCTGTTTGGTTTTTTTTTTGTAGTATATTCTTTATGCGAGGCATTGCCGGTTCTATGCAGCTTAGACAATACCCTTCGCTCCGCACTGTAGTTACTTGAGCGTAGCGCAGCGCGTTGCGTTGGATTGTAGGCAATTTGAATGTTTGTAATGGCTATGCGCACATAAAAAAAACGACACCCCCAAGTTTTTTGCTTTTTTTTTGTCAGTCCGTGAAAAATTGGATAAAAAACGCTTGGCAGTTTTAGCATCTGAATTTCTAACATTGAATTATGGAATATCGATTTTTTGCGTTTGCGAAAATGAAATGGCTTCATCTTCATCCTTTACAAAAATATTTATCCCCGTTATTATATATACAAATGTAACTTCAATGAAAGGTGTTTTTCTCCTTCACATGTTACATTTCTATTTCTTTCATAGGTCTTTGGTATGTTTAAAGCATTTAACTAATCTAAATTTCTATATAATAACCTTTACTATAGACAAAAGCTGTTAGACATTTGATCAAAAGGTATTTGAATATTTGTTCGAACAATTTAATTAAACAACTAGAATAACAAAAAATAGTTTTGAAAACAATTTAGGTTGAATATAATTCACACATTCATACAAAATACATTAATATTTATGAACACTAAGAGATGAAATGAACCGCTTTTAAAACTCTGACCTCCCCCCCAACACACTGAGGGGCACACGCGAATGTACTAAGTTGCAAGTACTATAATGACAATTAATAGCATAACTCATCTTATATGATTACATTTTATTATTAATTAATTAACTATCTAGTTAATAAATAAAAACAATATTTCTGCGCACAAGTTAAGCTGTCAGTGGCGTGCCGGCAACAAAACAAAAGCAAGATTAGAGTCAAAAGTGTTAACGCATCCGTGTCGAGGTCGATGTGCTTTTGGCGTCACATTCGTCTGACCACCAACAACAGAACAGCACAGTTTTAATATCAGTTAAATATATCCTTGTCCTCCTCCTTTTTAATAAACCACGCCAAATCCTCTCTATGGTTGTGCGTGGTGGCTTGAGGAAAGGAAATGGCCTTGCGAGCACGAAGGTGAAGGGAAACGGAGAGGGAGACACAATATCTGTGTCGCAATCACGACTCCAAAAAGAACATTAAAGCTCTCTAATTGCCTTTGTTTAATTTACCTTAGTGTGTACCGGAAATTTACAGGAACTTAATTTGTACATCGCTCTGTACTGCTGAACTCCGCCTGCTTTAATAGTCGGATGGATGTGTCCGAAACTCTAGAAAGGGTGTTGTTGCAAGTATGCTCAGATATGCTCTTCGTTCGTGCGTGCAAGTTATTCGATTAGCTGCTTGAATAGAAGGAGTTGCCTCCCACTCTGACTCCGACTCTGACTCCGACTCTGACCGTTTGTCCAGCTGGCGCACAGCTTAACATACAACTGACGATAGGATAGCCCATTAAGTGGGCAAGGCAACTTCATTTGCGATTTTTCACGTAGCAATCGTTGGCCTTTTTCGACTTTCTTCTTGCTATGACGTAACTTTATTTATTATACCCTTAAATCCAAAAAAAAAAAGAACATGCTAAAATGGGCTATAAGCGCTACAGACTTGAGATTTTGCACAACGTATCGATAAATATCGATAGAAGTAGAGTTAAGAGATGATGAACTGATTTTCAACTGAACTCATAATTCCGCCAACTGAATTGCTAAATAAATGACGTCTAACTGTCTCAGCTGAAAAGCCTAACAGATGAACGCATTCAAACGTAACCCAAAATAGTACCTACAGAACAATTAAGCATTATTTGCAGAACTTGCAGGTTTTGTTTAATTTCCGAATAAATATAGATAATTCCTTATTTCTATTCATCATATTCGAAAGATAACAACAACATTTACTACATTAACTCCCCTCTTTTGGCTTTCTTACTATAACTGTCGTTTGCCCATGGTTTTTGTCATTACGCAGTGTCATTGAAATATAATTAATTTTGTTACGGTCGCTGTTGAATTTCGGTTAAAAGCAGAAGTCGCTTCTTCAGCAGGCTTCTTCAGGCTTATGGCTTATACGTATGTACCTATCCAAAAGTGGTCATAAAAGGCATAAAGCGCACATTTATTTGCTCCGAATTGTATAATAATTGCAAAGCTCGTAGTAACTCGACTCGACTCGAACTCGAACACATTGTCATTTTGCCAAAATTAATGAAATCCACGCAATTTTGTATACGGGCCTGTTCCGGACGGCCGCGTGTCAGAATCAACTTATCTTGCCCAACATCATCCCCCAAACATGCGCTAATTTACTTTTTATGAATATGCGGTGTATGAATTCTCATTTACGGCCTGATTGCCATTCCTCTCCCGCCCCATCTCACCATCTATCGCATCTCGTCCAACTTGACTATGTATGAGCTGCACTTCCGATATCATCAATTATTCACAGCCCAAAACAGGTCGTCCACTGATTATCAAAGTCGGAACGTCAGCTACTATTTCATCACTCCCCCATCCCATCCTCGTAAGCAAACAGCCCGTTAATGTTGTTCTAGAACACTTAATGCTCTACATACATACATACATATGTCTTAACCAAATTCGTAGTTCTTAATAAATAAACGGATATGATATCTTCCATTAGTCATTAAATTTGGAAGGTACATTACTAGTAAAATTCTTGACAAAAATCGTTGAACTTTACTTTGATTAATGTAAATGTTATAACTACCGCAAAACTATAGTTCGTCAATAGAATTTTAATTTAAATAAAAAATCAATTTTTCCAATGTTTCTTTAAGTCATAAGGCATAAGCAAATTGTCCTTGATTTCTAGTGCCAACGAACGAACAGAAGAAGGGTCAGAGTCAGGGATTTTTTTTTAGGACGCTTATTACCGCAAAAGGCCAACGGGCAACGGCCAACACTCTGAGCTTCAAAGATTTAACAGGCATTTAATTAATTATAAAGTCGCGGCGGTAATAGTGGCGCAAAACGTTAAATGCATAATTATGCTGGTAATTCCGGTCAAGGGTAGCCGGGCACTCGCTCACCCGAGCCCGAGCCGAGCCGTAGTATGACAACAAAAACAGGGACGGGACGGTGCTGTATATGTAGCCAGCCAAGGCGGGCGGTCTGTTTGTTTGTTTGTCTTGTCGCTATTTCAATTATAATTGTCTTAACAGAGTTTAAAATTAACAGAGTAGGGGACGGGGCGGAGACAAAGGCGCTTGACTTCCGGTACATCATCAATTCATCCAGGGAAGTGAGAAAAACGAAAGCATTTGAGCTTACCCGCACAGATTTGTTTTGGCATTAATTTGAGATTAAAAACCATAAACTGACGCTTCTCTCGCCCAGCAGTCAATGGTCAATGCTTGTTGTTGAGAGTACTTAAGGAACATCAAATTGCTGGGACCCAAGCATTTTCGAATTTTCGAGCCCGCAGCACAAGCATTAAATCAGTCACTTAGTTCTACTGATTTCCCAACTACTGCAACTACATCAAGTAATGTACATATATATGTAGGTTGAGACTCAACGATATATTTCCTTTTGAAAACCGTTTTATTCTACTGTTCACACATAGTGTCTTCATTTAAGTTCAAACTATAACCGATTTTAAGTCCAATAAAATTTTAAACAAAAAAAATTTAAGCTGCCCATCTATTTGGCACTTAGGGTGGTATTTCTTATGTTTGTTGTCCAATTAAACTTTTAAGAAATGAAATATAAAATATTTGTCTTGATACTTACTCAGCTAGCCCTGTTAGGCATATGTGACGTATGTGTTTCCAAATCCGAGAAATCAAAAAAGGGACACCTTAATATACAAACACGCATATTTGTATGGCACGCGCCCAATTCATTGCGAGAAATGATAAAGTTTGCGATAACACGACGTAGACTACATATGTTTGTATGTATGTTGGCACAAACATACAGCAAGAGGCCCTTTGACTCCCAACTTCAAACTTTGTCTCTCTACCTCTGCCGCTGCCTCTGACCAGTGGCTGTGTGTTGGCCGCAAAACGCCGCCGGCTGTCTAGCACGACGTGTCGTTAAATTTCGGTCAAGTTCACCTTACTCAAGTTTGTGTTGAATTCTGTTCTTATTGTTCAATATATTCAATTCAATGCCATGCTATCTGATTTTATATATATTTACGTAACTGTTTTCACATTTTTACCAGACTTATTTGTAGTGTATACTTATGCATAAGCATGGAAGCATGTTGCAGTCAGACGTCAGTCAACCGACTTCGGCATACCCTAAACAGGTTCAACACCAGTTGAATCTTTGAGTTAAGTTTGTCAACAATTCACATATCCCCATCATGCTAACTCTAAGCTTTAAAAGTGTTTTTTTAATAGGCATTACAACTAAACTAATACAATGATCAGAATGTAAAGCTTACTATCTGAATGTGGTTGGGGAATTAGGCGGATCCGAACCATCTTTTCTTAATAAAGTATCCTCCAACCTATCCTCAAAACCTACCTGGTTTGTTAGATTTTAGTTTATATGACCTTTCTTCCCCTTTCTATTTCTGTGCATTCAGCACTCGACGACTTAAGTCTCAACGATCCGTGATTGGTATTGTGATCGTTGGTCAGAGGAAAACACACACAAATCAGAGAAAGAAGGAAAACAAATTCGAAAATAATGTTATTGTAGAGCGACGACGAGACGAGAGCATAACCATAATATTATTATCACCTCAATGGAGACGACGCGTCGTTTAGATGAATGAACTTTCAAAACTAGCTGCATCTCCATAAATTGTTAGTATGTATACATTGTAATCCCTCTAGTTCTGTTCTGCTGGTATCAATTGATTATGGTTGAAGAACTACTTACTATGTGGCACCCACGCTTAACTCTAGCTTAGACTAGCACCTTAAAAACTCAAAACTCACGTCAAACTAATCTGAGTGCAAATTAAATTTAATTAACTCTGCCTTAAAATGTATCCTGTTTGAGTGCAGAAATGGTTCAATAATGTCCGAATTTGAGGTGGAAAAAGTGAGGAACAGAATTGCATCCTAGCGCCATACGTTTTTGCCTCAGGCTAACTCAAAAACATCGAAATATTTGTTTGAATTTGCTTTAATAACGTTTTAAAACTGATTCTTCATGGCGCTACTTGGAGTCATTTGTGGACAGAACCGAAGTAAATTGACTCTGAACTGCATTACTTGCAGTCATTTCTAGAAGTAGTTCCAAATGTTTCTTTGCACTGAACGAAGTAACGAAGAACTGACGACGCTGGACAGATATGACAGGGGGAATAGTATTAACACTTCTTGACAACAAAACAAACACACATACATATTCATACATACAAATAAATGCGTGGGGCAAGTAAGATGGGGCACGGGCTCGGCTCAGTGAGTGGTCGGTCGGTTGGTCATTCTTGTCAATGAAAATGAGAACAACATATCAATAAATTTAACCTGATCACTTTGAAAGCTTGAATATCGTCGAATGCTGTAGTCCGTTTACAAACAAAAAGCGATACAAACAAACGAACCGATGTGAAACGAAAGAAATAAGAAATTTCAAAATCACCCAAGAAATCATAATAATAAAATCTAACTGGATAGAGGTGTGACTATACATGTTTACGAAGATTGGATTGAATGTCTGCGCGCCGACGCGACGGTTAGTTTGTTTTGGTTAACAAAGCAAGCACAGTAAAACGGGCCCAAACGCTAGCTAGACCCAGGTAGTACCACATACATACCATACCGGTTATACCCAAGCATGTAGCATAGTATCTTAATATTTACATACTATACCCACATGATCATCAAATCACACACATCACACATTAACAAAAAGTGCATACTAATATATTATAATCACACTCACACTCTAACTTCTTCTTTGTAACTTCACAAATTTACGATTTCATTCAGAAATCTCTAGCGGCCAGTTCTCTTGTTCCGCTCTCCGTTTGTTATCTACTACTATTTATACCCTGTACTCGACTCAGTGAGTACTGAGAAATGGTCTCAGAATATTCGAAAAACGCCAATGTCGAAAACTGAAGGATAACTGTTGATGAAACATTTGTGTTTATCATCCGATTGATTTCAAGCATCTTTATGATAATTCTGGTTCAAAGATCTAGAATGCTGGAACATACAAATTTTTCGAAAAAGAGGTTTACTATAATATGATCAGGAAATGTATGGAAAGCATCGTATAGTATAGGCTTAATCAGTAACGCGAGCTGAGTTTCTCAGTTTTTGATCTACATAAGTTGATGAGTTATTTTTTTCCTGTGTACTTACAACAATCGAAAAATTGTGGCAATTTGCTGAACCCATAAGATCGCTTACCTATTTCAAAGTTAATGTTTACCGATCGTATGCCGATCGACGAGACGTCAGCTTATGTTAATGTGGACTGTGTTCAATATACGTAATGAATTAAGGAGTGGCCGTGGATGTGGCTGTGGATGCGCAACCATCTGTTTAATTGCTTGCGCACAGTTATTTGTGTAATTAATTTAGTACACACTGTGTTAGTTAGACTAATCCGGCTCTAACAATCCGGCGGACAGAAAACTTGTTAATTGCCAAAATTAACAAAAACCAAAAACATAATTTTTTAAACCAATAATTTTGAGCTATGTGTTTGCTCAGAACAGAAAGAAGAAAACTCAAAATGATCCAACCAAAATGACAGAACCGAGCCCAAGTATGTTTTGGGCATTCGTATTCGTATTCGTGTGGTGGGAAAAACCACGCTTCCGACGAACCATCGTAAAACGCAGCAAAAGCGAGGTCGAACTTTCATCTAGACAATCTCAAGGAAACACGGAGGGATTTTTTCCTGAACCCATTAAATGGGTTAAAAGGGATTACTTGCTGTTTTTGGTTAAAATCGATTTTTGAGGGAAGTTAACAGTCCCAACAAATTCGAAGACTCTAGCTTTTAAATGTCGATTATAGTACAGAGCTGTTTTTTTTAAATCGATTTTCACCTCGAAATATATTGGAACGTTCATCAAAAATTCCAATTAAATGCATTAAGTGTGGCCAGTATTCGCCATTTTACTATGTCTTGACACCCACCCACCCACTTTGTATGGCAAAATCCGAATACATATTCGCATATTAAATATGTACATATTACATATGTACATACATACATATGTATGGTACCCAGACTTGCATTTCAACACACATACAATACATATGTACATGACATGACAAATCATATGTACGTATGTACTTATACTATGTATGTGAATGTTATAATTTACATGCTCATTTCCAATTTTACACATGTACACTCACACATACAAACAAAAACACAAATGTATGCTCATACGCGCGTCCCCGCACGCGAAACATACTCATCACAGATAACCATGGCAAACGAACACAGTATGTATACTAGCATCCCCATGCACACATATACATATATGTACATACATACATAAATATATATGTATGTACATACATAATTGCGAAGGAGTTAAAAAGGCTTGCTCGTTAGTCAAAAACGAAACGAACGACTTTGCGCTCTTGTCACCTCACTCTCACTCTACGATACGAGAGTTGGTTTTAGTCATCTTTTTCTTTTAAATGCTGGAGGCTGGCATTGCAGCCGTTGGTTGTTGCCAAAGCTTCAGCAATGTTATGTGTATGTAGGTATGTATGTATAATTGTGTGTGTGTATTATTGTGTGCAAAAAAGTACATACACACACACACACACACATACAGCAGCCAAAAGTGTTGCCTAAAGGAGTTTTTCTTCGCTTCCCCCACTACCATGCGTGTTTTATTCATTTACATTTAAAAGCGTAAACGCAGACGCGAGTTTTCGTTTCATTCTTTCTACTACTTCTTTGGCTTTGAGTGTCACTTTTTCCACCGAAATGAACGTACTACACATACATACATATGTACATACATATGTACATATAAAGTAACACATAAATACATACTACATATGCAAACATCTCCGCCAAAATAAGCATAAGTCTACACATGGAGACAATATACACATACATACACACACGCGAATATACGAATCTGTTATATGATTGTGTATGTATGTACATATGTATGTACATACATATACATACATACATGCACTTGCAGTCGGCTATTAAATGAGTGTGAATGGGATGGATTTTTCACTAATAATAAATGCATATACATACATACATACATATGAATGACGTTCATATGTACATACACGATTACATACATACATATGTACATTTTAAGGGTGGAGCATCGTAGTGCGTGGGACCATCTCCATTTAATAAACGAAAACGAGAAAAATAAAAATATAAAGATGGAGTTTGGCAACAAATTCGCGCGATTTTTTTTGCCTAATAATATTTAATCAAGCGAAATGATAAGGATACCAGGACTTATGTATGTGTGTATGTATGGAAGTAAGAGTGGTACATTATTGTTATATTTAAAAATAATACTTTGATTTAAATCAAAAAAAATTAAAGCCAAAATCATTTAAAAATGGAGAAAAATCGGATACAAAATATTTAAAACGAAGAAAGAGAGCGAAGGGCACTAGAAAACCCCCCATATAAAGTAAGATAGGCAGTTCAAATAGAATTTCCGAACCGAACTTTTGCTTACAAAGCTGAACCCAAAATAAAGCGAAAACTTAGCTTTAACTAAAAGCATCAAGATTAAAATTCTATAATTCGAATTGGGTAAAAACTTTGATAAAGTGCTAAAAAAATTAAAGGCTTAGCGTTAGTTTAAGTTAGTTCGAGTTACAAATGCAAATCCAAAACTGTGGATGTTTTTTTTTCAGTCAAGGAATAGCTCAACAGGTTAGGCTTTCGCCTTAATATCGGGATGGCTTAGGTTACATTCCTTTGGGAAACAAAGAAGGTCACAGATGAGAAGTACCAGCCCCATAATCAAATCATTCACCATTTTCCAATTGCTTTCAATCTGTGCGGCTTTGTGGCCGGCGATCGGTACTGATTTGAGAGGACCTCTGAGGTATCCAGTCTCAGCCAGGACTTACAAAGGTGGAAGGCAGTGCAAAAGGAATAAAACTTTCCAAAACTCTTCAAGATTCCATGCCAAAACGCCTTACAAAACGTTCTTAGAGGAGAAGCGAAGTGAGTTGGAATTTTTGAATAAATTTACACAAGATTTTCAAGTGGATGTTTTGTTGTAACAAAATATTTTGTTCCGATTTTTATTCTTAAGGTTAATTCGAGCAAAAAAAAACTGGAACATTTTAGTGAATTTTTTCGATGAATTAAATAATCAAAATACATATAACATTTAAACTTATTAAAACACTTTAAAAGGAAAAATAAAAATTAAAAATCGTAAATTCTATCAAGGATCGTTACAATAATTTAAAGTTTTTGTTTAGTTGTGAATATAAAAATAATAAATAAATCACAATATCCTACAAACAAAAAACGATAATTTTTTTAACTTTGCTGTTTTGCATAAGTAAGGGGAGTATTTAATTTATATACTAAAAATATAATTATAAGTTGATTATGTGTTAAAGCGCTGCCCCGTAATACATAAGTCATATTTATATACACATGTACATATGAACATACCCACATATTATATGCATTACGAAGAGAGTGCATATATTTAAAAAAAAAAAGAGCAGACAAATAACGGACAAGCAAAAGCTTGCAGGTACGTACATATGTGCATATACATATGTATGTACATACATATATAAAAATACAACATCCGACGGTAGTTGAAGCAAAAAATAATGAGCGATGATTGCCATTGCCTGCCTGCCTGGTCGACTCCCACACCAGATGCAAACGAACGAACGAACAAACACAAAGGCAGCAGGCGAACATACATACATACATACATAGGCGCTCACGCTCCCGCACATACACGAGAAAAAAAAAAAAAAACACAAACACACACACGTTGGTATTTTGTTTTATAGCATCACTTGTCTCGCTCCCGCCTAATTACCACTCTGCGTGGCAATAATTACCCCATTATCTCTATTATTCTCTTCGGTCCTTGCTCCACTCTTTTTGCTCTCTTATTATTCCATCTCGCTCTCTCTCGCTCTCACTTTTGTGACAGTGATTCCGGTTTCTACGCTGCGCTGCTCTGAAATAGCCTGAAATGCTCTTAAATCGTTCCCAAAGAGTGTGTGCGAGACGAGAGCATTGCTCTTGCTTGGGGTGCAAATGTAGCTCAAAGATACAAAAAATAAAGATACGAATACAATTGGTAGTATGAAATCGACGGTGGAAGCGGCTAGGTTCACGTTATCGAGGTAAAGCGGAAAGTGCTATTCAATCAAGACCAAAACATAAAGCAAAAAAGAAAAATAAAAACAAGTAATAAAATATTGTATACAAAAAGCAAAATTAATAACTTGCTCGCCAAATAAATACATATGATTTTCGTTCAAAAAATACATATGTACATATATACATATATATACATGCACATAAAACTGTGAAATAATACTAAATAGTGCCAATACTACTACAAAAGCAAAATATTAACGGTCTTTAAACAACGATTTTTATGATTGATATTAAGAAAAATGTTTTGTGATTTGTTCAGTTCAGTGATTCAGTGCACAACGATTCTTGGTTTAAACATACATACATACAAACATACATTTTTTACAATGGCATTTTTACTTAAACATTACATTAAATTTACACAAACAAAAATACATGCGTACAATTAAATACAGATTTATCATGGGATTATCAGTGCAATAAACATTCGAGTGAATTGTTCATAGACGGTCCTTAACGACAATAACAACAACAACCGCAACGCATAACAACTGCTCACATATACATACATACATACATAGACACATATAAGCAAATGCATATGCTCTCTATACAACTGTAAATCTCCCGTTATGTTTTCTTCTCTGCTCTGTTCACATTGTTGTTGTTGTGTTCTTCACATTTGAAAATGAGCTGGTGCAAAAAATCAATTTAGAAAAAATCAAATAATCCAACAAAAAAAATAGACAAGCTTGAGAGCCGCCTGCATTAGGGCAAATTGGTTAATCTCCATACAAACTGAAAGCATGTACAATGTATGTATGTACGTGAGTACATATGTATGTTTGTACGTGAGTACATATGTATGTATGTAAAAAAATAAAGTGTGTAAAATTATTGCAGTGGGTACAAAAAACAGTAGTGCCGACGACAGTCTCAGATTAAAGGAGTGATTGTTAGAGTGAGAAAGTAACAGAGCGAGAGAGCGAGAGTTTGATGCGCATTAAAGGGGTGAGAGAGACTCGAGTCGATTACTCTCAACAAAATAATGAGGCACGTGGTCCACAAGCAAAGTACATACATATCTATGTACATATACATATGCAAACCAAAAAAAAAAGAATTTAATATATTCACATATGTATTCACGTATGTATGTACGTGTGTGTATAGTCAGCCATACAAACTTACATGCATATATCTATATGTACATATGTATATATGTATGTATATGTACATTTGGGAGTAATGTGGCTGTAGTATGCATAGAAAAGAGACAACTGTCTCACTCGTTATAACACAACGCAAAAGTAGGAGTAAAGTGTTGATATTAAAAATGCAAAAAAGGTAGTAGAAGTTGGCAAATTATATCGCCGAGAGAATTTAGCAAAAATGCATTGTCTAGTCTCTCTCTCTCTTTAGCGCCTGCAACCTTACTGCTATAATATGTGTTATACACATACATATGTATGTACATTAAACACACATACGTATGCATGTGGGCGACTAACATTTTTGCGAACATCCATACATACATACATGTTATAATTACATACGGCACATTTGCATATGCATACACATCTAAAAATGTATGTATGTTTTGTAATATGTAAGTCTTCACTTTCAGAGATATTTTGCAATTGGACATACACACATACATACATACATTCGAAAGAGATTGATCTCACCTCTGTAGACATTATTATTTTCACAAATTGAGATTCGAAATGCACTATTGTTCCTCCGGAGCTACAAATTCTTATACCTTTAACTCTCTTGTGTAAATTTAAGTTTTTTCGACATAAGCGGAGTGCGTTGATATACATATTTTTGGACATTGCTGTTGTTGGTAGGATTCAATGTATTTTATGTGTGTGTTCGCTTATAAGTGATTTGATATCGCTTACCAATTAAATTATCGATTATTGGCAACTATCGAATCGCTCGCTCTCTCGATTTGTGTAACGGAATTATTAATTAATTTTCATATTAAATATATGTACATATTAAATGCCAAGAAAATGTTCGCAGTCAAACAATTGCCGATTGAATTTCTTATTCGCATGCATACATAAATATATGTATGTACATATGTACATATGTGCATAACATTGACATATTTTGTGTGTGTGTATGTATAACAGAACAGTTAGCGCGATCTTCTCTCTCACTGTGTTTGTGTGTGTGTGCGTGCGTATGAAGTGTTGGTGTACCCTTTGCCGCCATCGGTCACATGTCACCTGTTACTCACTCAATTACACCCTCACCCCCACCCTCCTCCACTCCAGTCTCCTGTTTATTGTGGCATTTCTCTTGTCAGTGTTTCATTTTGCGCTTCATTTCGGTTTCGCGATCCCTTATATTCGTAAATACATATACATACATTTAGTACCCGGTATCCTGTATGTATGCATATGTAGGGGACAGTGACCGGAAACAGAGGAGCGCTTCGCGCCGATTGAACGGGACTTATATTGAGTGTCAATCACACACTCACACACACATACGATTCTAATGTCCCGTTATTTCAGGTGCAATCCAGTTTGAACTCGTAACGCTACACGTTCGATTCAAAGTTCCTATAATATTAAGCTTATAAATTAATACAAAAACAAAAAACAAATAAAATAAAAAATATAAAAAAAAACAGTACAAAAATAGCGTTTAACACTTACAAAAAATCAACAACAAAAAAACCCTTGCCGCGACAACACTCAAATTCCAATCTAAGCCGATCTTAATAAAAAAAAAAAGTAAACCCTAACAAAGTTTAAAATCATACTAAATCGCAATGTGAATGGCAAACATCAACATACAACACTGGGATTATTAATCGATAAGCAGTCGAAAGATATTTTGCCAACCGCCGTCGCCGCTCTCTATGAGACTACGCCGAATCGGAGCGGAGCCCGACAACTGGGAAAAGTAATTCTTTAGTTATCGGTAAGTATCAACATTTTGATATACCCCATTTGTTATCGGAAATGTGCACACCTGTAGATTTTGGCTAAAGATTATTTTGAATGTGAAAATGTTCGAAAACCAAATTAATTTCGAATACAGCAGCGCAATAGCGCGGGGATATGATTTTCGATATTAGCCAAAAACATTTGTAAATAATAAATAGTATGGCAACGCTTGAGTACTGCCACAAAATGCTCCGATGAAACATTCTGGTGGAACAAACCCTTTAACGTCCACTTTGACTCCAGCCAAAGGCCAAAGGCCACCTAGACATTACGTCGCCGCGACATCTGTTAATATTTTTCGGATTTGCCGAAGTGCAGAACACAAGCGACATTCGATTGCACGTGCAACCTTGTAGCACGGGCACGTACATCGTGCACCCAGCACGGCAATTTGACGTGCAATCAAAATGTTGAGCAACGCCAGAAGCTTAAGTAAGAATCAGCTGTTGAAGCGCGGCTAGAAAAATTCTAATTGACTTCCGTGTTAAAGAAGTGTATACATTTTTTACGATGCTGATCAAGAATGTATCTAGAGTCTTATGAAAACATAGCAAAAAAAAACCCAAAGATTTTTATAACAATTCACCACGAATTCGAGGTGAGTTGATAAACTGTTTTTATATAGTATCGGGGGTAATCACTGAATCTACTAATCTGATACAACAAATTAGTTAAATTTATAAATAAGACGTAACGCTAAGGGTATTTTCTAGTCGACCTACAAATATACACATTTGTATTAGATTGTAAAAGGATGCGTGGCATTCCGTTAAGCGACAAGCAACAAGCCCCATTTAAAAATGGGATTTGATAGAATTAAAAAACATAAAACATATATGTACATATATAAAGAATACATAAAATGAGTGTTTAACCAATTAAAAAGCATTGTGGCAGCATGCATTTGGTGCTGTGTGATTGTTGTTGTCGACGACGACGATAATTAATGCCGAGTTATAATTAGCCAATGACGAGGCAGCTGGTACTTGTTTTTGTTTTTGCTTTTGCTTTGTGCTCGGCGCAAATTATTTATTTTTTTGCGGTTGAGGGGAATGGGGGGGACCGGCGGGAGGAAACTGAGCATGCTTAATCTCAGTTATTATGCAGAGACATTTTTTCCCTCTACACCCACAGACAATGGCAATGCCTGTGTGTGTGTGAATTAAAGAGAGATTCTTTTTTGCCCCATAATAAACGCGCGCTCTCTCTCTCTCTCTCTCTCTTCATCTCTGTGCTGTGCTGTCTGTTTACCGATGCTGCAGAGAGAGCCCCCTCAAACGACGTAACAACAGAAGAGCAAAGCAACAGTGCTCGAGTGTCTTGATTGGTCGTTCGTTTGCTTGTCGGGCGGGCCCCCTACCGGACGACGTTCCTCCCTTCGTCACCGTCACCCCCCCCCCCCCCCCCCCCCCAGCCAACTAGCCGGTGTTGTTGGCGTTGTCACTACATGTTCGCGTCGGTTCGAGCTCATTTATTTTGTTTGGTTGTGCTTTTGCTTTTGACTTTATCTACTACACACACAGATACATACATACGTACGTATATTTATTTCGTTCGGCTTTTGCTGGTAGTGTTGTTTGTTGTTGTTGTAACTTAACTAATCTGTGAAGCGACGCTCTTTGCTCGTGTGTCTTTCTACCTCGCTTTGCTTCGTGTGATGTGTGCTAATGTGTGTGTGTGTGTGTGTGTGTGCTTGTGCAAGTTAATTGCTCCTTTTGCTCCGACCCCCGTCCCGTACATATTCGCACATGGCGCTCTTGTTACTGGCCAAACATTGTGATTCGTTATCGCCCATAAAACCGGAGAGAAGGGAGGAAAACGAATACGAGATGATGCGCCCTTTTGACTAATTGATAAGAGCGCCAAGCAAGCAATTAACCAACGACGGCGACGAAAAGCTTATTACATAAAGATATGTATTAACATATGTGTGTGTGTGTGTGTGTGTGTGTATATATGCGACGTTTAGCCAATTAAAACAATGCCGCAATCTGGCAACTCTTTCACACACATACGCACACACACACGTACGTCCCCATACGCGTCTTTTGTTTTTGTTGTTGTTGTTGTTATTTTTATCCTTTATACCGTTTTAATTGGCGCTATGGGTGTGGCCGAACTCAACTCTTATGACAAATGCACACAAGGAGCACTCCCACACACACACACACACTTGATTGTATGTATGTTTGTATGTAAGCATTGATCCAGACGCCGCCAGACGACGTTTCTTTGCCAGAAGTGAGCTCTAACTTTCTTTCTCGCTTACCCAAACCCCCACACCCCGCCCTCCACACCCTTCGAGGCATGTAAATGGAAATCAACAAACAAGGAAGTGGCAGGAAAAAATCGATAAGGCCGAACAACGAAATTAAAATATAAAAAAAAAACCAACGACAAAATAAAAACCTTTTTACGGAAAAATGTTTTGTGTGTGTGTGGGTGAGTTGTGCGCTTGTGTGCGTGCATACATACATACATACTTATACTTATACGTTTGTATGTATGTATGTTAATGTATGTTTCTTAGTGGGCCGGGGGGGAGCGTTTCAGTCCCGAAAAAAAGTAACCTTACAATTCTTAGAACTTTTTTTTATAACTCAAAAGAAATGAAGAAGGACGCAATAATTTTCGAACATAGATATGTTCATACATACATACAGAGAATTACCTCGAGAGACAAAATATTATTATGAGTAATTTTAATATTTTTAAAATTAATTTTGCTTTTTTTTTATAGTTTTAACAAAAATAAAAGATAAAACAAAAAGGAAAATTTCTCTTTATGCAAAAAAAAACCCTGCTGACATTTTTTCTCACTTAAAATTTCTTCAGTCTTGCGACAGATGTACATAGGTATGAGTATTTTATGTGTATATGTAAATATGTATGTGCGTAGAGATTGTCACAAATATAAAGGGTAATTTACAAAAGCAAAAAATGTCCCCACACTCTCGTCACACACACACATGCAGAACTATGCATATGCGCCGTAACTTACTGTCATCTTTCGCGGCCGCCGTTATATTTAATAGTAAACACACACACACTAACAAAAAAGAAACACACGGACAAGGGGATGGGAACAACCCTGCAGTTCGACTGGTATGAATTCGTTCCTTGTCTTTGATGAATCATCGATTCTTTGGAATGATTCCAGAATCGATCCAAAAGAATGCAGAAGAGAATGGATCGTTTGTACGCGGCAAGATATATGTACATACATACTTAGCATGCAAGCCTTGCTCGCCTTGCTCGCTCTCTCGCTTTCTAAATTTTAGTTTTCATTTAACCCTTATAAACGACGCATATCCGCGGAAGCATATGTTTTTAAGTTGCTATTGTTTTTGCTTAAACCATAATAAGTTTGAAAATAAATATTTGATTAAAATGTTTATGTATTTGTTTTTGGGTTAGTTTCTGCCAAAATACTTGCATACGCATGTACAGATGTACATATCAATGCAATCAACATTTTAAATTCATTGATCTCTCGCTCTCTAACTCTAAGACGCTGTGAGAGAGCGAGCAAAGCGCGCATTTAGTGTATGTATAATAAAAAGGGCAATGCAGAAAAATTGGCATGTGAAAAACAAACAAGCAAGAACAAAACATAAACCAAATATTAGCGCGTACCGTTTTGCTTTACATGCTCTGCGTATAGAGGTAAGCAACAAATACATACACAATAAATTCAAACAATATCTAATCAAAATAATATCATTTTTCAGATGCCATCCAGGCAGTCGACCAAAATACACCGGCGGAGAAGCAGCATTGGGCATTGCAGCTTCAAAAAAAATAGGATAAATAAGGCTACTTCTGAGCAAAAAAATTGAACAATATTTATAAATAAGTACATATATAATTTATAAGCAAAAATTAATTTTAAAATTTTTCAAATAAAAATATTTTTATATACAACAAATTTATTTTTAAATCAATTACTAGGAATTACAGAAGAATCGATTCCCGAATGTGTACAAGGAATCAATTCCCAAATGGGGACAAGGAATCGATTCCCTGCACCCTGTACGGGAATGGGTACAAGAAATCGATTCCCAAATGGGGACAAGGAATCGATTCCCTGTACCCTGTACGGGAATGGGTACAAGGAATCGATTCCCTGTACCCTGGACGGGAATGGGTACAAGGAATGCAGAGCGGAATCAATTCATACCGTCCAATGACATGCCAATGTTAAATTCACTGATATTTTACACGCGTTGTCTTCCAGGCGGGAAGCGATGGTAGTGAAAATGGATCGATGAATCAACAGTTGATTCATCGATCCATCGAACTGCAGGGAACTTGGTAATCAACAGGGGAAGCTACATGCATACATACATACATACATAAATCGCTGCTTGTACAGTAAGATGAAAATGTAAGAGAAATCAGAGCAAAAGAAAATATGTATGTATATGTATGAAGAAAACAGAAAACCAAAAAAAAGCCAACTTTGACCAAAAAAATAAAAATAATAATAATAACAAACAGACGCGACGCGATGCGAGGCGAAGCGGAGGCGCGCGTGTAATTGTGTACTTTATACTCCTGAGCGCAGCGCTGAAGAGCTCAAGCTCATTCACCCTCGGTTGGCGCGCGCTGTCCCTTTCCAGCAAACACACATACACACACACACACACACGAGCAACAACAAGCGCGCTCCTTGGCTCAACAACAACAACAACAGAAACACCCACAACACAGACTGAAACTGTGACTGTGTTCGTGTGGGGTGGGTGGGGTGGGTGGTGGTTACGGTGACGCTGCTGCTGCTGCGAAGACGAAGACGAGCGAACGCAAGCAAACCAAAACCAACAAAAGCATTTTAAAATGTGTGAGACAGAGACAGAGACAGAGCAAGCAAGGCGAAGTCAGGCGCAGTCAGAGCGACATTATGTATAAATTATTTATTTACATTATATGTATACGTATGTATGTATGTAAGTACATACACGTATGTTTAGCGTTGGAGAATATTCTCTGTGTGGAGGTAAGACGATGAGTTAAGGATAAAACATAAAAAAATAAAAATCGCGCAGCATTGTAGTCTGTCACATTGTCTCTTGCTGCTGCTGCTACTGCTGCTTGTTCTTCAAAACAAAGTTAAAAAAAAAAAATAAAACCTACTGCTGCTTACCATAATCCGACCCCGTTGCCATGGTGTGTCGCGCATGTCTGTGTGTGTGTGTTTTTCTGTCTGTGCAATTACAAAAAAAAAGGGTTATAAAACACAAAAGGGAAAAATGAGTTTGATTCCCGCTCAGTACATGCGTGTGCGTGTGAGTATGGGATCTTGTTTTGAAGCTAATTTCAATGCGATATGGTTATTGCAAAAAAATACTTATTTACAGAGAGCACTGAAATTAAGAGAGAGGTTGAAAGAGAGAGAGCTGGTACGCTCTTCGATATAAAATGCCTCTCCCCCTCTTTCATTTCATATGTATTTAAAGCATTAATTAAAAGCTGCTGTCACTACATACATACATATGCATGCATATGTACTTCACTCTGATTCTCTCTCTTTCAGTTGGAGCTACGCTCTTACACGATTCTTTTTCGCTCGTATAAAACACCCGCGCTCACCAGCAACAACAGGCGTGAGCGAGATGGCGTTGCCGTTGAATTCGAATTCGAAGCGCTGAGTGGCGATTATTTTTTGCTTTTTACTGCTCATTGTTTTTGGTTCTGCTGCTGCTGTGTGGATGCTGCTACTGCTGCTTTCGCTGTTGCTTTTCTGTTTCACTCGCGCTCGTTTATGACGCTTTTAAGGGGGGGGGGTCTCTCATTACCGCTCTCGTTACCGTAACCCTAAACTTGATATGTATTAAGACGAAGGGGTAGCTTATATGAGGATGAGGATGAGATGACAGCAGCAGCAGCAGCGGTGCATAGGCGTGGCTCCGATTCCGGGCGGCTCAGACTGCCTGGCTGGCTCTGGCTGGGTAATGCATTACAATTGACTGTTCGTTCGTTCGTTCGTTCGATGTCTCCTCGGTAATTATTTGCATTTCAAATTCTGTTTTAGGTACAGTTGCAAAAATATGCATGCATATAAAGCGCCATCTATGTATGTAAGTATGTAATTATGTATGTGTATGTGATTTTCGCCACCACCTTCCCCACCTTGCCTTGAATTTAACCACCCACTCGACCTTACACATAAATCGTGTTTATATACATACATGTGTGATTATTTATGTATGTTGTGTTTGTGTTTGTGTGTGTGTGTGCACACATGCAAGCAACAGACTGTGAGCGTCGCGTCGCGATGTGCGTGGAATATTGGCACACACACACACACACACGGATGTGTGGCTTTGCTCTCGTCGTCGTCGTCGCATCTTTTGATTGGTCGTTTGTGTGCGCCAGCGCCCCGTCTCACCCACAACCCCACCATCGCATCAACTCATCTGCGAACTGCTTTAATTAACTTTTCCCATTTGCCCAAACCAGACGCACTTAATTGGCGCAGAGCCAACTGCTCTGGCTCTGAAGCTTCTCGTTTGATTGCCTCATTTTCTCAGCTGGCATCTGGCTCCACCCACCACCACCTGTCTTGGTAAAGTACTTGATATATGTGCATGTACATATGTATGTATGAACATATGTTTGTTGATATTTTTATTATTTAAGAATATGCGAAATGTGTTTTGGTTTGCCGTTAACCCCAAATTTTCACCCAGAGACTTGAACTTTATAAATTTTACAAAATTAAAATAAGAACAAGCTCAATGAAAACAGTTTAAAAGTTTGTTATTTTGTTTTTTGGGAAAAAAATTGAAATCGTTTGGGAAACAACGAAGATATCACAGATTGAACTTTGACACGACAAATTAATCGATTAATCGAATCCCTCGCGTTGTAGTAGGTCCGCGTTTTAGTACGAGGGAGACCTGTACTTAGTTTCTTGAATCAAGGAAATCGACATCTAAACATCTTCAAGTGATTCCAGACAAAGTCTCAATGGATGCTACCCAAGTATTTTTGATTGATTTTTATTCTATTCTAAAATTGAAATATTTATATATTTTTTTAAATTTTTTAGAAGTTGAAGTTAATAATTATTGTTGATTATGAGTGAATAGTTGAACTAAAAATGATTCAAATATTTTTTATTTAATGTATTTTTATTCCATTCTAAATCGAAATTTGTATTAATTTAGAATTAACTACATTTTTACTATAATTCGCATTAAAAAGTTTTCATAATTAATTTTTGGTGGCATTTCCCATACACGAAACAGAGATACACTTTTAATATTTATTAAAATTGCATTTTTGTGGAGTGTTCTGTGCTGATTGAAGCCTTTATGTGTATTGGTATCTAAACCGGATCGATTACACAAAACAACAACAAAAAAACACTTGCGACACAATTTGTTAGTTTTACAACAGGGAAACGCGCGTTTGTTACCCCCCGCCACCCGCTCCACACCCCGCTCCCCTATCAGTCGTGAGTGTGTCGGGTCAAGTTTGTCGTGTGTTGACCGACCGACCGGCAAAAGTATTGCATGTTTGACCACAGTTTGTTTTGTGAGCGCGAGCATACACACATACCAATACCAAGGCATACATACAAACATATGTGTGTGAAAGTGTATGTGTTTTTAGCACCTACTCCTTCTCGTCGTAAGTGCTGCTCAGTTTTATCTTTACGGGCAATAAAAGGTTGTTTTCCGCTTTTTTTTCTGTTTCGCTTGTCGAAATATCTGCTTTAAGGGTAGCAATTCATTCACACACCGACAACACACACACACACACGCACAAACTATATTAAAGCCCATCTGTAAACACCTTATATATACATCATGCGTTTTATTGTTGAGCATGACTGTCGAACGAGTGTCAGCTGTCGATTTTCGAAGCCAAACCTTAGTAACATTTTCCCAAAAAAACAAACAAGAAAAAATAAGGCTCCAGGAGATAACCCTAAGCCCTCGTCTCGAATATCGGCACAGAGCTTTTCTGATCATAGCGACAAGTGTTGAAAAATACCAGATACAAAATCCGGTAGATTGTTGATATTATCTTAATAGTAAATTGGACTGCCTGAGAGAAGGCTTTGTCTTACCAATTATTTTTATTTCATGAGATTCTGGAACCGACAATCTCTCAGACATCTGGGGACCCTTATGTAAAAATGGTAGTTGTATCAAAGAGTTGTCAAATAATATTCCGACTTCCTCCAGAGGGCCTAAAATCATTTTCAACGCAGATGAAGTCCATTGTATCTAATATCACCATCCATATACATACATATGTACATACGTAAATAAGTTAAGTGTATGTAGTAAAATACATAGTACAGGAACAAACCAATTGCAAACGAACCGAGTCCCCATCTTCTTGGTCGGAAAGCAGCAGCCAGCAGCATTAATTAGTCGCTGCTGTGTCTGTCGTTGCCACCCTTGACTTGATGAGAGAATGTTGGGGTTTAATTGGTTCAATGGCAAGAGACAGAGTGGGGGGCGCCGCATAAAGGAGTCGTCGCATAAGCCATTGCCATTGGCTAGTACTAGCTGTGGCTGTGTGGGGATTGTATTGTTTTTCTCTGGTGATGATAAGCCAATGATTTAAAAGCTTTGCTCTTTTCGGGGTTAAAGCGAGTTGTACATATATACATGCATACAAAGTATATGTACATATATATGTTCTTGTCTTTGGAAAGTGTATTAAATCGTTAAAATAACAATTAATACACATTACAGCTATCAAACTTATTTCTATAACTGTATCAAATCTAACTGTAGTAACAGGGTGATTAATTAACAGGGTGATCAATATAATATAGAATATGCAGAATGCACTCACCGGCGGCAGCAACAACACACATACATACAGTTCGATGCAAGTGATCTTTCTCTCTCTTTTTCACTAAACATTTTCACAATAAAAAATAGCTCACACACACAAAAATAATTAAATGAGATAATTAAATGCACTTCACACACAAGAAAATCATAAAAATAAAGTTGAGTAATTAATACCATTTTAAATGCTTCGCTTATTTGGGAGATTTTCAGCGCGCTAAACGCAAAAACAACACACACGCATGGGAGCGGAATCCTCTCTCCTTAATTTTTTCGCGACAAAGCGGCAAACCGACAAAGCGACAAAACGACATCAAAATGGCGCCCGTTTTCAACCTGCATTTGCGCAAAAAAAACAATTTAAAAATCAATTACACGGCGAGTCTATAATGTTACTAACACTTTGCGTATGTTCAGTTCGTTATATGAACACAATTTAACTTTTAACATAGCGCGTATTAGTTTTAATTGAATAAACAAACGGACGACTAGCTTTCAGCGATGTCTTTACGAGCAAAGTTCCAGGCTTACTGCGTTTGTGGGTAAAGTGGAACAAGTGAATCAAGTGGAATTTGTGGACTTGTGGAAGGTAACGATCGCTCTCTGTAGTCAGAGCAGGATAATCCTTATTACAGTTAGATTTGATACAGTTATAGAAATACGTTTCATAGCTGCAATGTATATAAATTGTTCTTTTAACGATTTAATACACTTTCCAAAGACAAGTACATATTCTGCTTAATTGAAATTTCTCGAATATTTTCAAGATCGAATATTATTTGCTTAGTAGTTTGGTATTTTTATTACTATGAAGGTGCAAATAAGAACTATTATTTTTAGAGAGACGAGCAAGGAGAACGAACGGTGATGATGCGTTCGTTTGTTTGTTAGGTTACTAATGTATGTGTGTGTGTGTGTTAGTGTGCGTGCGTGTGATTAAAGCATTTTTTGGTTTGGGTGAGCGCGCACAACAAGTGAAGAAGAGGAAGACGACGATAATGATTCGCCAATTTAATGATAATTATTCTAATAATTATCACATAACTATCGCCGCCGCACATTAAATTACACAGCTCGAACAACATTTTAATTTCACCAAATTTTTGGATCCATTATTTTCTGTTTTTTTGTTCTGTATTTATGTTCATATATGTATGTATGTATATACATACATATATACTTGTAGGAACATAAGTAATTATAGTACATTTTTAATGTAGAAACATTAGATTAGATTCGACTTTCATCTTTTATTCAAAGTGTTGACGTATTAATTTTCGATGACTCTGACAAAAAAATATTTGATTCAAATTTTGTTCACATTAATTATTAACATGAAATATTTTTGGATAAATATACAACAGTTTTTCTGAGTGTATACGTACATACATATATGTATGTACTCCAAACTAGTGCTTACACACAAACATACATATGTACATACACATACACGCATGCATTTACATCTAAGCTCCTTCAGCAATAATCTCTTTTAATTATGAGTGAAAAGGCGTCTCGACAACATCCGCTGCGCTGCCGCTGCTTGCCGCTCTTATTGTTAAAATTGCTTTCCGAGTCATCTTCTTCGAATTACAGTTTTGAATCACCCGCAATCACACCTCGCTCGCTCGCCCGAAAATCACACACACACACATGTCGTTTGCTTTTGTCGTAGAAATTTGTACAGACTCGAAAACAAGTTTTAGAGCAGGAAGACGAGAAAGAGCGAGAGACAGAGAGACCAAATAAGAAACAAAAGATAATTACTATTAAGACTCTTTCCACTTATAATTTGTATAAAAACTTAACCACTGAAGACTCTGAACAACCGCTATTATGAGAATACACTGATACACCTGATTTTGATATTGATGCACTCCCAAAAAAAGGTACGTTATATATGTATGTATGTTTATACTATATACAGTTCAATTATATATGTACTTACATATTTTATAAAGGGATCATGTACAAGTATGTAATGCTAATGCTAAATGCTAAAACGGGAATCTGAAATGATTTGTCATTCGTTAAATGCTAAATTCGGTTATTCGGGCAGTTATTGAGGAGTTGCTAATGCTAATGTTAATTGTAATGGTTAATGATAATATTAATAATAATGTTAATGTAAGTCTATGCATGCTATGTATGTATGTATGCATGTAAGTCCGACAATCTTGCGGACTCGTGAACATATAAATTAATTGTTATGTGCGTATGTATGTATAGATATGTATATATATGTATGCTGCACTAGCTGATCGGTATGACACTGTCGCCGCCGCCGCATCGCTGCGAGCCAATTCTATGGACACACATTGTTGTACGTGATTTTTTGCTGGCTGGCCAGTTGATTGGCGTTGTTTCGTCGTGCATTTGGAAATAGTTTAACACCTCTTTGTGCGACACGAATTATGTATGTACATACATACATACATATGTATGTATTTCCCAGTTACCAGTTTTTGGGCATTGAACTCGTTCTGTTCAGTTAATACCTAACATGATCGTGCGCAAACGGCCGAGAGCCCACAAGACTTGCGTCGCAAATTACTGTACGGTACATACATACATATCGTACGTATCGTATGTGTGTGTAATTATGTATGTGTGCACATGTTGATATAAATAAAGCCACTTACGTGAACGCAATATTTAATTACTGCTCGAAAAAAAAAAACCAAAATAATAAGCGGAGCTAAGAAGGGTTAAAAAGAAAACTAAAAACCGATGTGTAGCTATAAAAAGGAGCAAAAACCACAAGCAACAAATTAATAAATATACCAACAACGAACAGTCAAACACTCTGCATTTCGAACAATTAATATTCAAATTTCGACTTTCGATTATTTAATTCAATTGACATAATATCCAAATAAATCAGTTTAGAGCTAGGGTTGTCGAATATTTCATTATCCCTATACATAAATATATCGTTTCTTATAAAAATATCGATATATTGGAAACAATAACGGATCGACTTCAAATTCGATGCACTAAATATAAGTTATAAATAATTTTAATAAGCATATTTGGAAAATTCATAAAATATTTATGCTCTAAAAGTTCAAAATTGTTAACTAGCCCTATGTGTGTGTGTTTGTGTGTAGGGACTCGAAAGAAATAATTGGATATAATAACACATAATTAGGAAAGAAGTTGCCTTTGACTTGCCTTGTGGTTATATTGTTGACCATATGGAATTTAACCGAAAACCTAAAAAGGTGTATAATACTAGCATTTGTGCAGTCTGACTGGACTTAGACCAGTCCGTAAGTCGGAGCCGGAGTCAAATCCGTGCTTCAATCGCTAATCATATGTCTGAGTCGGTCGGAATTTGGGTGAGTGTGTGTATGTTGCTCTTTGGCCCGTTATCTGCCTTAAGGCTTACAAATTAGAACCAACAACATTCGTTTAGACATTCGTAGTAAAACTTTTGATTTAGCAGACTGTGAAAATGTAATGGATGTAGTTGGAGAGAGAGAGAGAGTTGAAGTCAGGGGTGTATACTTTTAACATAAATGTTATTTCGATTTAATTTGCTGAGATCTCAGTTCGCTGCAACACTTGATTCACGAGCGAAATCGATAAGCTGACTTCTCCTTTCATTCCATTCAATTCACAACGAAATTAAATTAATTAACATTTACGTCTTTCAGCGCACACAATTCTGTGATGGGGTGAATGCATAATCATATTTAATTGGTAAGTTTGATAATTGATAAAAAGTCAAATATATTTATCGATAAATCTTTGTTAATTCAATCGGTATTTATATTAATACAAAAATGTTACCAACGACACAATTCCAACTAATAAATCTGATCCATATTCAGCTTTAACATCTGCTTGCATTTTATACATACATACATACATATATTCCTTGTTGGCGCAAACGAAAATCTTCTTGAACCTCGCCACGACACCGAGCCGAGCCGAGCCATTGCCTTTGCCTATTGTTGTCATTGTTGCCATCTTCTTCTTCTTCTTCACTTGTGTAGTTGTAGTAGTTAAAGGAATGGAAGGCGGCCGCGGTTGTTCTTGCGCTGCTGTGGCTGCTGGCCGTTCCGATTCCATTCACAGTGTCGTCTCTGGGGCTGTCATCTTGCCAGTTCCCCCCTTGCGCGTCGTTGGTGCGGGCACATCGTGAGCCGCTCATTGTATGTTTGTATGTGTACGAAGTATGGATTCAGGGATACAGCACCCGTTTCTCAGAACATCGAGGCAAAAAAGAAAACAATTCCTTCTTCAATACAATATATTGTTGTTGTATGTATTATTTCCTTTCTTATTATCATCGGCTTTTTGTTTTTGTGTCCTTACTGTGCCGTGCGTTGTGTCTATATACATACATACATACATACATATGTATTTACAGTGCATTAATTCGTTTTATTATTACTTTTCACCCTTGCTCCTCTCTTCTTCTTCTTCCTTCTTTTTTGTTTGTTTGCTCGCTTATGAATTTATGGATTCAAATGTGGTGCTTCCATCAGTGTTTTTGTTTTGCTTTGTTTTGCTTTTTTGTTGCAACGTCTTAAGCCCACAAAAGATAGGATCGATGCATGTATGTATGTTTGTGTGTGTGTGTCTGTGTGGACACATTCAATCTTGCTCTAACCATTCATTGCAAATTGAGGGCGGTTGTGACAGTGAACGCAGTATATGTATGTATTCATGTTTCATATATGTATGTAAGTACATACCTGACATATATGTATGTATGTATTTGTATGTGCGATTATTGTCACAGCCTGTTATGATAGTATGTATCTGTTGTGCTATGTATCGATATGCGATACTATCGATAGTCAGCAATAACACTTTTGATTGATATAATGTGGACGGGATTTCATTTTGAAACCATACCAAATACATACATATATTAAAAATATGACTGATCAAATCGAAGTTAAGTACCATTATATTTATGCCGACAAATATAACTATTCAAGCAAGAGAGAGAGAGAGAGAGATGGAGGCATCGCTGACACACACTCACACACAAAATTACAATTTTATATTAGCTCTCGCTGACAATTGAAAATCTTTAAATCGCGCTTACACATCACACTCACATAAATGTATATGTGTATGTACATACATATGTCTGTCTGCACAGGTAATGGATACGTATGTATGCATGTGCGTACGTACATATACATATATTCATTTATGTACATATGTACATAAATGACTAAAAGTTTACTTAAACAACCTTGGAAGCCGTGAAGAATACTGAGAACGTGAAAGGCCAAGCCAATGCCAAAACAATGGGCTCACACTTTTTACTGATGTTCCTGCGCCCGCCCCGCCCCGCTGTACCCTTTTGTCGGCTGGCACCATGCCGCGCGTGGGCCCTTCCTTCCACCCAGAACAGTACACTGGACGGTGGGTAAAGATATGTACATATGTATATGTGTGTGTGTATGTGTAGACGACAATAATTCATTAACATATTCAATGCATTGGAAACAATTCGCGACAATTTTAATGAACGCACGATGCGACGGCGACAAAGCCGACGAGGATCGACCTTTAAATAAATGATATTTATTGTTCTTTCTTATATTCCCAAATTGGTTTTGCCGACGAGAGAGAGAGAATTTTGAAAACAGTTCATCACCGTCTTAGCTTTAGACACGACAGTCGTCGGCTGCTGCGCCCCTTCCTCCTGCCTCCTCCTTTAGCTTCCTTTTTGTCGCATTGTCAAGGTATCAGGCACAAGGTATATCGATCCATTGATCTCACCGAAATGAATGATTGTGAAGCTTTTGTTGAAACGGAGGAAAGGCAAAAACAAAAAAACAAATCAAATGACCACAACCAAAACTTTCATACACGCACACGCACATGCATAAAAATAATAAAAGCCAGCAACAACAATGCACAAAAACAAAACACACACACAACGAAAAAAAAAAACGAAACAATGCAAGTTCAGATTTTGCCCGCTGCCTCTGTCGGCATTGGCATCGGCATCGGGGCATCGGCAGAACCAAAAGCCGAACGAACAGCAAGTGACACTTTTGTTTTATACATTTGCAACTTTTTATGCTGAATTTAAGAACAAAGGCGATTTCTTAGTAAAAATCTGCACACACACACACACTCAAACGTTCACAATAATAAGAACAAGAGATTTGTTTTGTACGTGGAATGGATGTACTGAGCGCGCTGAGTACCAATGAGTATTCATTGTCATATACACATATTGAACACACATTGAATTTGGACTCGTCTGCAAACATTACAGTATTCCAAAAGTCCAAATCCTTGTCCAAGTTGGTTTTTGCGAACTCCAGCCTCTTCCCTTTATTTTTTGGACTAATAAAGGGCTCATAGTGTGATGGTATGGGCATGTATGTCGGCAGCCGGCGTCGGAAACTTGGAGTTTTTTGAGTCGACGATGGATAAGAATATGTACCTCAATATTCTTCAAGAAAATTTGCTCCAAAGCGCCAAAAAGTTAGGAATCCGACGTGATTTCCGGTTCTACCAGGACAACGACCCAAAACATACGTCCGGAATAGTGCAGTCCTGGCTTGTCTGGAACTGCCCCCATGTCATGATTCCTCCGGCCCAGTCTCAAGATTTAAATGTAATTGAAAATTTGTGGGCTGCGCTGGAGAACAACATCCGGAATCATCGGATTTCCAGCAAACAGGACCTTAAAAATGCTCTGCTGGAGGAATGGAACAAAATAAGCCCGGAAACTACTCGGAAGCTGGTCTCTTCGATGAATGATAGGTTAATAGCTGTTGTTAAGGTTAAGGGGTTACATGCTCATTATTAAAACCCTTATTTTACCTTTTATTCTGCAAAAATATAACTGGTTTTGTGGCTGCATCATTTAAGCTGTGACTTATATTTAAGATAAATTTAAAGTTTTTAGTTAATATATAAAAATTAGCAATATTTAAAAAAAAAATAAAGTTCTTTTTTTAAATGTGATATAACATAAAACAAATTGGCGTTTAAACATTTTTAATTTTTTCTCTAGTTTAAAATGTATAGCACCTTAAACTTTTTATTTGACACTGCATCAAATAAGCTGTGAGTCACTGTATGTACACATGTATGTATGTATGTGATGTTTTCCTGTTGTATTTGCGATCATTCTCATTCGTCTGGCAAGGCAACAAGCAGGATTTTCTACTGCAGTAATCAAGGGTCGGTCGGTTGTTTTTTCGATTGTGAATCACTTTATCCATATTAGCACTTCTATTTTTCAAAGCAGTTTTGATCACATGGGACATACTAGACATAAAATGCTTCGTCGCAAAGATCGTACTAACTCGACGTAGAAAACGTCGAAAAGTTCACTGCCTTCCTTTGACTCTGTCTAAACAAAACAAAAGGCAAGTCAAGGTTCTTCTTGCATCAAATTCCTCTTTTTTCTGTTTCTGCCACTCGCCCCTAAGCCCCCCTTTTTTAAGCTTTTGCCTTTTGTAGTAAATCTGAATCTGCGAAAAAGAGTAGGAATCTGTGTCTGTGTGTGTCTTTAGGTTGCACGTGCCTTGCGTTGCCTGTATGTCTTTATTTGTGTGTTGTGGAGTCGAGAGTCGTTATCTGTTTTCATATTCCTTAACTGGTTTATATTCAGTTCTTCGGTCGTCTTATGCTTATGCAGCCACAGTACAACACCCACACACAAAATTCCGTGATATATCAACCACCACCACCATTGTCGGTCGAGTGGCATGCAGCCGGCTGGCTGGCTGGCTGACTGGCTATGACGATGCGTTTGCTGCTCGGATGGTATGCAAAAAACTCGCAACACACACAACAACACTCATCAGATCTGAAGTCAAAGGCCTGGCCTGGGCTGTAGTGGGATCTGGCTGGAGTCTTTTCATTACACCTTTTGAGTCCTCATAATTTCGCTGCTCTTTCTTGTTACTCTTTTGACGCCGACCTCGCGACGCTTCGCTCCTACCGCATACAATACAATATACAATATCCCCCACCACATGGAAGTTTTAGTTGCATATCCCCAGCCCATTGTCACTTTCTGCTGTCTCCTTGGTAACACACATAACCAGCATTTGGCCAAAACATGCAATGCCACAATCGAAGAATGTCCGTTTTTCGGTTTTTCGGCATTTGTATTTAAATCGCGAAATCAATGTTTCGATGTCTGAACTGCTAATATTGATATATTTATTTATTCGATGAGGAGACGAAAGAAATTCCTTATAGACTTTGCTATTTGAATTTCCCAGAAATTTCTCGTGTATCAAGTGAAGATCGATAAACACATGTTCTCGATAACAAAATCATCCTCTTATAAAGAAAATATGAAATTCGATTTAAATAATATTTCACGATGCAAACTATAAAGATACATGCTTACATACATATGTACATATCTTTATACAAATGTACATACAGGTTGAATTTTGTTCACGGCCCTTGACTCTTCTGATGACAGTTATTAAATGATATAATTATATTATTTTGCTTCTGTGCTTCAGACTTTGCATATTATATAATGTTTAACGAACTATAGCCAAAAGGAATTATCAAATCTTTGGAAAATTATTATAAATATTTATTAACATATATTTTGGTAAAAATAAAGAAACCATTTAAAACCACCGAATTACTAGAAGCCGATCACTTTCGACGCGTTTCGAACCTAGTAAGATCTCTTGGTTTTTGTTGTAATCAAATGACGTTTGTACTGGTTGGACAAGTTGCGAAAAAATAAATAAGGGAGAGTAAGAGGGGGGCAATTTGCAACTGTGCATTATAAAATCTTTAATCGACTTTAGGCTTAACTAACTATCGGAAATTTGTGTGTGTACATGCCATATCCAAATTGTACGAGTATGTATGTTTGTAAAGCTACAATTATAAACAGTTTCGAATGCAAATTGCAGTTACATTGAGTGCACACACGAACACTTGGAGACCATTTCGTCTGTAGTATAAATGGTTTGACGACAATGACAAAGGCAGATGCACTGCACACACACATACGAATACACACGACTACACCATATTTAAGTTGTCATCATGGCACAGAGTTGTCATTAAATATCTATAAAGCATTTTGTGAAAAACGCATTTCACATCTAATTGCCAAGTAATTACCTTTTTAACAATATTACATTGTTATTGTCAGTAGTATTCTAACCTGTTGTCATCGCTCTCTCAACGAGAGACTCTCCGAACATTTAAATGAACTGATGCCAGTTAGCATAATTTTTATACGAGAGTTGCCAAGAAATTACAAAAATAGTCCATAGAACATAATTGCAGTATGACCGGACCCTTTAGAACAGTTTTTTAAATAAATTTTAATTACTTCGAGAATATGCAATTATATTTGTTGATTCGGTCTATCATAGTAGAACGTGTTCTGCTGTGTCCGATTTCAATGTATTTACTAGTTTTTTATATAAAAATATTTCCAAATGAATTTTTCAAAGCATTTGATAACCTTGTGTTGAACACTTTTTGAATTCAAGCACAAATGATTGAAGAGAGATTTATAATTGATAATTTGATAAAAAATTTCATTTGAATCTTATTTTGTCTTTTTTTTCGTAGCACTCCAATAATGCTAATGACGGCTCTCCAATGTCCAGTTCTGATGTTGAAACTTTCAATGGCAAAATAGTTTACAATCTTGACGGCAGTGCGTTTATAATCGATGTAGGCAATGCGACCGCTGCCCATACTGGCATACATTTAAGCTCCAGCTCCAGCGCCAGTGCCATACCCACCACACCATTAACAGCTGCTGCACTAACATCATTTCCGTCTAAACACTCAACGAAAGCTTGTGATAAAGTTACCGAAGGAACAACAGAAGGAAAGAAGGAACGGAACAAGTCGTCGTCGGACGGTGTTACGTCCGAAGTTAACTGTCAACTGAGCCCAAAGATCCACTCGTTTCGTGTGGTTTCGGCCCAAGATGCGAGCGCATATTGTCAAAACGATCCAATAAATGCCTTTCACACACATAAGCCGATATTGATGTGCTTCATATGCAAATTGTCCTTTGGCACAGTCAACTCGTTTAGCTTGCATGCGAGCACGGAGCACAGGCTCAATCTGCAGGAGCTCGAACAGCAGCTGTTGAACCGGGAATATTCAAGTGCTATCATTCAGCGTAATATGGATGAGAAACCGCATCTATCGTTTCTACAACCCCTCGATGTCAATGCTGTTGTTGAGACGACGATTCCTGACTACCCTTCTTCCACCCGCAACATTCAATCGGAATCGGTTGGAAATAGTAGGATCGGTACCGATGATCACCGGACGACCGAGTGTAGCTTGGATGGTGATGCCGATGGCGATGGCGATGGCGATAAGAAAAGTGTTGAGATGGCGATGGCGGAAACGACGACATCATCATCATCATCTCTTAAAGTAGTAGTTCCAAAAGCAACTGTGAAACTTGGTTCCTTAAACTCAACAGCAACAGCAAAGACTAATAATAATCCATTTAAAGCATCAACATCAACGTCGGCATCAGCATCAGCATCGTCGTCGGCATCATCATCATCGATATCATGCATCTCACCTGCATCGGCAGCAGCATCGACGCCAATCCAATCTCCGTTACCAGCTCCGGCGGCGGACGCATCCGAGGCCATTGCAGCCACACCTAGTGGTGACAGCCAAGAGGACGAAGAGGAGGAGGATGGTTCACCTAGGGCTGATCAAAGGGCTAGTACTGATAATTTAAGTAGCGATAAGTTAAACAATAAACGCAGCCATAGGCCAGAACCGATGATAACCGGCGGCACCACCGGCCACCACGAGACCTCAAGCTCAATAATGTCAACATCTCAGGCCTCAAGCTCCGATACACCACCATCACCAGCACCACCACCACCACCTCCACCACCACCTCCACCTCAACACAATACTGCAGAATTTGATGCAGCAGCAGCTGGCGATATTTTGCAACACCACCTTCTGTCGCTCCAGCAACAGCAGCAGCAACATCAAGGAGACACTGGAGTTTTCCCACCGATACCGGCCCAGGCGCAAATACAACTAAGTTCCTTTCAAGCATCCATAGCAGCATTGGCAAATGAACAGAATGCGAGGGGTGTTAAGCTTCTAACCGAGTTCCTGCAACAGCAAATACACCAACAACAACAACAACAGAAGCAACATTTATTCCCTACCAATTGCTTGGAGCATCCCGATTTCAAGGGCATTGACTGCAAAACATGTGAATTGATTGAGATTCAACATCAAACAACGTCACCAACGACCTATCAAACACAATCTCTGCCCCAATCTCAGCGCTCGCCAAATGCCAGCTGTGGCGGATTGTCAACGACGTCCATGCCAATCTCGCCCAGTGCCCAGTCAGTTGCTAATGTTGGTAATGCACCTGCATCTAGTTTTACAATTGGCGCCTGCTCCGATCACATCAATGGTCGACCTCAAGGCGTCGATTGCGCTCGGTAAGTAGATCAACCCTTACTAACAAATCTCAAATCCTTACAAGTAATGATACAATTTTCCCGTTCGACACTTTATTTCACTTCGTTGGGTGGCGATTTAAACACTCCAACGAGTACAATTTCATTATGTGTACCTTCGTTTCGAATTCTTTTAAATCCTTGAAATATCCAGTAAATTAATAGTAAAATTTAAAAATTTGGTTTAATGGGTTGATTTGACTTCGTAATGTAGGGTTAAGTAAGTAAGACATTAAAAAATCAATTGCATTGAAAAATTTTTCCTTCTTTGTCTTAAGTCGTTTAGAAAAGAAAATTTCATCGGTAATATTTCCACAAATTTGTACGTTGTAATAAGACTATGTATGTTGTATATCAAAGGGGGCGAAGAACAGGAACACAGAAGCTGGCTGAATTATATCATTCAAGCGTAATATTACCAATTTGAGCGTGAGAAAGCAAGTGCTGCCGGCGCTTCATTTGCTATGGCCATTAGCAAGTAAGTCAGGGTGGTTTTGTTTGTTATTTTTTCTGTATTTATTTCTAGGCATTGTTTCTGAATCGGATTTTTGCAGCAAGTTTTTGATGGGGGGTGCAAGTACGACGTGCTGACAGCGCGCAAAAGGGTTTCTCGTTCAATCTTTGTGTATGCATAATAAGCGTAATTATTGTTGCTGGTTGAACTTTGACTGAAGGGGGGGCTGACAAAAAGGGTTTATCCAGCTCGTTTGCAATGCAGTTGCCGCCGCCACTAAAGTACAATAACTCATTAGTCTAATTTGGGGCAGGACGTTTGTGCATTGGACAGGACGTCTCTGCGCCGCCGGCTATGCTCATTTTTGGTTGTTCATTTAAACGCAAATGAACCCAGGGACCTGTTAATTTGAATTTGTGGGCTGCTCTCACATTGATTACATCACGCATGTAAATACAAAGCTGATAAGGATCAGCATCAACAATAAATCTCTCATTCATACATTATTGTTATGAAAGGCTACTGGGTACAGCACCCACCCCAACCAAATAGCGACCCGAACATTTGTTTAAGTGTAGTTAAACGAAGCTCTCTTCTTAAAATACTAGATAGAATCACTATTAAATGCAAAAGATATGTTTTCACTGGCAATATATTAAAAAACTAATATTTTAAGCATAGTTTGTCCTTAAAACCGTCGAATATAAAATTGACTAGCTAAAATTATTGTCAACATTTTTATTTTATTAATTGATAAACCGGCATATAATAATCGCCACTTAAAATGCGTTCTGAGAGGTGCTTTTCGAATGATATATGTAGCTGACATAGCTTTAAACATTTGCCACTACAATGCACTGCTGGTAGTACTATAAAGTCAAGCTTATCTAATTTAACTCATTTAAAAGATCTCTTATTATTATTTGGGAATGAGAGCGAGAAGTCGAAGAGCGAAGGGGGGAAGGGAAGGCAAGGCATCAGCTTAACTAAAATAAATTAAACCAATCAGCAATTGCGCTGATTTCACTTTATAAATTCTACCACATATTCAGATTCTCATAGTCTGCATCAATTGTCGCAATTTACAACTGGGCGACGAGTCGGCCGGGCGGCCGGCCGAACGAACGAACGAGATCATAAAATTTCATCAACACTTTGTAGGGTGCTGACGATTCCAGTGGCCCGCCGCTATTGTACTGTACCATTAACATTATATTATTCTGTGTTGGGTTTCGAATTCAAATAAAGTAATTATGATAACTATATGTATACAAACTCACACAAAGTTGAGTGCCTGCCGAAGCCCAAGCCCAAGTACCAAAAGATTTTCAGCGCTCAGATTGAAGCCCCTATAAATGAATTACATTTAAATTAAATGTATTTTTCTTTCTTTCATCATTTGCTAACGGTGGTATCTGTACTATTTATGTATATGTATTGTATGTTTGTACAATAGAGCTGGGATTTGTTGAACTTTTAATTTTAATTATTGTTCCCCCTATTTTTATATCTGAATCTTGCAGCTGCGAAATGCTACTTAGCTCGGCTCGGCTTAACAGTGGCGTCCAGATGTCCACGCGTAACTCATGCAAAACACTCAAATGCCCGCAGTGTAATTGGCATTACAAATATCAGGAGACATTAGAAATTCACATGCGTGAAAAACATCCCGATGGAGAGAGCGCCTGTGGATATTGCTTGGCAGGTAAATTGCTAAACAAAAATATAATCTTTTAATCAATCGATTTGATCAACCTTCATCTAATTAATTTTAAACAAGCTTAAAGCTAACTTATAGCACTAAGTTCAGCGTAAAAGTAAGATCGAAATCTCAATCTCAGTTTTTTTTCTAATTTTTTTCCGGTATCATCCAGGCCAACAGCATCCACGGCTAGCACGTGGAGAGTCCTATTCGTGCGGCTACAAGCCGTATCGTTGCGAAATATGCAATTATTCAACGACTACGAAGGGCAATCTGTCGATACACATGCAGTCGGATAAGCACTTGAACAACATGCAGGAGCTGAACAGCTCGCAGAATATTGTTGCAGTCGCAGCGGCAGCAGCGGCAAGCGCCAAACTGATACTGCCCAGTCCGTCCCCACAAGGTTCCAGCAGCAGTGGGCCGAGTGGTGCCCTCGTGTCATCGGGTTCGCAACAGCAGGGCGGCGGCGGCCCTGTAGGAAGCAGCGCCGCTAGCAATGCGTCGTCGAGTACAGCTGGCGGATCATCGACAGCAGCGTCATCGTCGGCTTCGATCAAACCGAAGCCATCGTTTCGCTGCGATATTTGCAGCTATGAAACATCTGTTGCCCGCAATCTACGGATTCACATGACCAGCGAAAAGCACACGCACAACATGGCCGTGCTCCAGAACAACATAAAGCATATACAGGCGTTCAACTTTCTGCAACAGCAACAGCAACCCGGAGGAGGATCTGGAGCAGCAGTTGGTGGCAGCAATACGAATAGCTTTATGCCGGTGCCCGTGCCCGAGGTTGCTTTAGCCGATCTGGCCTATAACCAGGCACTCATGATTCAGCTGATACAACAAAACGCTGCCAGCGCACAGCAGCAGCAACATCAACAGCAGCAGCAACATCAACAATCTTCCAAACTGTCGCCAACGTCGCCGTCGCCAGTGAGCACGCCCGACCAGTATCCATTTTCACCAAAGCTGCTAAAACTTCCACAAGCCATGGGCATGGCCATGGGGGGTATGGGTGAATCACCGGGCGAGACGCAGGATGCGTATCCGGAGAGCTTGCCCAATTTGTGGCCAACAGCATTGTACAGCTGCTTGATTTGCGACTGCTTTAGCACCAGTAATATGGATGAGCTTAATCAGCATTTGCTAATGGATCGCTCCCGACAATCATCGAGCGCCTCGGCCGACATTATGGTTATACACAACAACAACTATATATGCCGGCTGTGCAACTACAAGACGAATTTGAAGGCCAACTTTCAGCTGCATAGCAAAACGGACAAGCATTTGCAAAAGCTCAATTTTATCAATCACATTCGAGAGGGCGGCTCACGCAACGAGTACAAGTTGCAGTATCAGCCGCAGCTAGCCACGAATGTGGTGCAGCTGAAGTGCAACTGCTGCAACTTTCATACAAATTCAATACAGAAGCTGTCGCTGCATACGCAACAGATGCGACACGACACAATGCGCATGATCTTTCAGCACTTGCTCGCCATTATCCAACGTTGCCGTCTCAATTCGTCGCCATCATCATTATTGGTTGATGATCAGGATCAGCATCAGCAACAGCATGTTATATTAAAAAAGGCTCTGTGCTGCCAGCTGTGCAGTTTCGTTGCGAAAAATCTTTACGAAATGGTGCAGCATGTCAAGGGTTTGAGACACTTACAGATCGAACAGTTTGTTTGCTTGCAACGCCGCAGTGAAAATCTAGAAATGCTCGGACTTAACGAAGTTTTCAAAGTGACCGAACAACTACCTAGCAGCACTGAAGGTAAGTAGATACAAACTGAATTCAATTTTAAATCTATTATATCTAAGGACATTAGGTTTGGAATATTAAATCTAACCTATATCAAACCAAGTTAAGATTTGCTGACCAAATAATCAGAAACATTTTTTATTGCGGGTTGCTGTAGCAGAACAGAACTTGACACAGAACATTAGATTGAAAAGAATGCCAAGTTTTTCTGGAACCTTGCCAAATTGAGTAACTGTGATTTTGTTGTAAATCACGATTAATTACTTAGTATTTTTAGTATAGATAGCAGATAGCTAAAGTGGCAGAAGCAAATTTAGAAACACCACAAATCAATTTGCTGAAGTAGAATCGAGGTATTAGACTAAATGTGTATTTTCATTTTATTATCAGGCGGAACTGTGTTCATATTTAATACATGCATGTTTCCTGTATTCATATAATGTATTGGGATGAAATTCAGATGCATTTCGTTTCATCCCACACTCTCGCCTCGCATCGGAACACATACAAATAGTCTACAGCAGTCTTGAAGCTCTCTCTCTCGGAGTAAAGTACTTGGCATTGTAGTATAACACACACAAAAAAAAAACACACACACACACACACACGCACACGAACTGTGTGTTCGTAACTCATCATTAACCGCCTGATTTTAGTTCAATTTTTTTGTGTTGCGCCGTTCTTCGATTATTATCGTCCATCGTTGCTTGGGCCGCCGCCGCCGTCTCATATCCAAACTCAAACTCATTCTCCCCCTTTTTGTCCCTCTGTCCCGTACGTAAATTCTTCATTGCGGTGTATCCTCGCGCGTTGTTGTTGCCCTTGTTGCGATTTATATGCGCTGTGAGATTTATACGCTGACGCTGACCCTTGAGGAAATTATTACAAATTACTTAAGAATGCAAAAACGATTATATGTATCCATCGAATTTGCAATTAGTGACGTGCACACTTTGCTCCACGCCATCCCCGAACCTCTAAGTTTCAGTTAAGGTCCATACGACCGACCGACGACCAGGGCAAACGAAACAACAACAAATACATACAAACATAGCCCGCCACAGTGTGATATTCTCATATCAGATTCGGCGTCGAGCGGCGGGGCTTGAACCGCAGGCATCGCACCTAACCACAGAGTAGTAGTACCTCAAACCCAGAGACACAACACACAACACAACACAACAAAACAGACCAGGAAAAAAAAAGAAGAACAGCCGCCGCACCGCACCGAAAGACGAAAAGCAAAGCTGCAAATCTGGATCTGGAATTGCACTCGGAAGACACCCACCCCAGCTACAGGGTATATATGTACATATACTAAACCATAGTACATAATTGCATACGCCGCCGCCGCGCCGTATTGTGTTGTGTGCAAGCTTGCAAGCCTACCAACAACAATACTATACTATATGTATGTATATGTAAAATTGACAATGTGATGCATACTACAGAACTCTACCGCTCTACCTTTCTCCTCCTGGCTCTCTTTATTTGTGGTGGGTGTGTTTGTGTGAGAATATTCATGTTGATTCTCGTTGTTGTTGTTCTGACTTAAAATTGCAATTTCTCTCCTCGACCGACTTCGAGCGATTTAACCTTTGTGGTGTTGGTCATTTGCTCGGTTCTAATGGGTCTACTCCGAAAATTGGTTGAACTGAAGATTTGGCTTCAAAAACCCTTTAAGCATGGCAAAACATAAATGTAAAATAAGAAGAAGCATTCAACATGTTGGCTACAGGGTATTAAAATAAGTATCGAAAAGGTGTTCCAATTAAACACACTATTTATTTATTATATCCTATCGATACCGATGCTAAAGAGTATATTGGTTTCGAGCAATGTCAAAATTGTGTTATCGATAATAAGTCGATACATAAGTAGTTAGCACTCATCAAGCTTATATTAAATTTGAAATTTAGTTTTAAATTTAATTTGCCAAATTAAAAAATTAAATATAAATAAAATCTCTGAGTGCAAATCAATAAAATGCATTCGGCGGAATATCGTCCCCGATGTCCCCCGCCCCAAAAACAAAAGATTTGCATCCCTAAAATGTTTGTTTCCCGCCTTCAGGTATCAGTATTTTTATTTTTAGTAATTTATTTTTGAAAGTAAAAACCACCCACTCGTCAGTCTAAAAATACAAAAGTATATTAATTTCAGTCAGTCGCATCTCTAGCACACATGTATTATCGCTGTCTGTACCCCTGTTGTGTAACAGGGTATTACTTAGTCGGGACAGATATTATACGATTGCAGCGAATTATGACTTAGTTTGGTATTGTTGGCGGTGTTGGCGGTAGTGGCTAGCGTGGCTTTGCTCATAATGAAGTTGGTAACAGCTGCGCATGATTATTGCAGTAACAAAAACAACAACATCAGAAGCAGAAGGGCACTAGACACTACATGCATACATACATGTACATATGTATATCCATGCACATTCTATCAGAGTTGTGTTAGTTTCCGTTCGAGCTCTCTCACTCTCTTACTCTCTCTGTTTTGGCTAAGTGAGTTCATTTTCCTCCTCTCACTTCACACACACACACACAGAGACAACGCCAACAACGAGAGGCTATGGTCTTCATTTTCAGTTGGGTTTTTTGTCGGCTTTTTTAATTCGATGCAATCAAGCTGTATGGAAATTACTTTGAAATTGGTAATGGAATTTGAAATATATTCACATTTGGTCGTATCAACGCTGCTGCTGCTGCGAAAGCGACTGCTGCTGATGCTGCTGCACCCTTGCTCTTGCAATTAACTATACGCAACTGAGACCTGACATCCAAGCAACACCAAGGCCGATCCCAAGACTCAACCAAAGCCAAGCACGTTAATACTAGGGAGAGAGAGAGCAACAAGACCCTTGTCCATGCCGCCGTTCTTCTTCGATTTTGCTGCTCATGCCTGTTCTGTTTGCTGCGATTTGCTTGCCTCAGTTACTTCTATTATCAAAGGCTTTGATTAGCCAAAGGGGTCTCGGGTCTCACATCATTATTGATATGTATGTACGTTAAACCAACCACTTTGCGTACAAAGAGCAGGTCATTGACTAAACTCGGCGTTCAAGAAATCCTACATGCATTAAAACGTAGCGTAAACGATTCAAATATTTTGTTTTTGACCCTTGAAATTACTTACATTTTTGGCTTATAGCCGAAACACATAAAAAATGGGTATTTAGTATATATACTATACATGTTCTTGATCGGCATCAACACCCAAGTCTGTATAGCCATGTCGTCCCTTAATAACTGTATGAATAGAAATCTTATGAAACTTTTTCCTATAATTTCAGATTCAAGCGTTGATTGTGGTCTCAACCTGGCAAATGCAAGTTGCCTTGGAGCTCCAACAGATATGGGATTCAGTGTGGCGGGGGGTGGTGGTGCATTAACATCTGAGAGCCATATGTTTTCGCCAGCTTCTGTCTCTAGTTGTTCGACAACATGTGGCAAAGGTCGACCGCCGCATGTCTTATCACCGTTGTCAACAACAACAATAAGTGACTTGCATTTGAGCGCATCCGCAACAACAACGACGGTCTTCAAATGCAATCTCTGTGAATATTTTGTGCAATCGGAAAAGGACATGGAAACACACATTGCGACTATGCATCCAGCAGCCGAAAGCGATGACTTTATCAGCATACCAACAAACACAGCTGCTCTGCAAGCTTTCCAGACAGCTGTCGCAGCCGCTGCTCTTGCTGCCGTCCAACGTTGTAACGTGGCAGGTGGTGGGAACACGGAAGGCAACAGCAATGGCGAGGGTGACAGCGATTGTCCCATCGACATTAAGCGTGAGCGATTAGATGACAGCGATTATGGCAACATTATAATGAATAGTACTGATGCTGATGCTCAGGAAAGTATAGGAGAGAGCGATCGCGATCGTGATCCTACAAAAAGGAATAGTCATTCGCCCAAGACTGAACCGATGCCGATGCCGCCACAGTCAGGAGGTGTATCGTGCCCCCTGTGCCTGGAGAGCGGATATAGTGAGAAATCGTTACTGGAAACACATCTCATAAGTGTGCACAGCGTGACACGAGATGGCCTGGCTAGACTCTTACAGTTGGTAGATCATACCGCTTGGCGACCATCATCAACAAATGATAATGACTCTGCCCCTTCAATTGCATCTATCACTAACGAACGAAATCTTGAGGAAAAGAAATGTTCGACGGACTGTGGAAACGAAACAATTGCGGCGGCCGGCGAAATGGTCGCTGCTGGAGGCTTACAGGGTATCTCTTGCCAGCAGTGTGATGCCAGTTTTAAGCATGAGGAGCAACTGCTTCAGCATGCCCAACAAACGAAACATTTTCCCATGCAAAATAGCGAGTACCTTTGCCTTGCCGTTAGTCAGGTCGGTCGATCCTGCTTTCTTTCCTTTGCCACCTTGCCGGCAATGATTGCTCACTTCAAGGACCAGCACATGAGCCTGGTTATCTCCGAGCGGCACGTCTATAAGTATCGCTGCAAGCAGTGCTCCCTAGCGTTTAAGACACAGGAAAAGCTAACCACTCATATGCTCTACCATAGTATGAGGGATGCTACAAAGTGCTCCCTTTGTCAGCGCAACTTCCGCAGCACGCAGGCCCTGCACAAGCATATGGAGCAGGCCCACTCAGCCCAGTCAGAAGCAGTCGTTGGAGTCGCTGCTCTTAGTGGTAGTCCTCGAGACCTCTCGCCTAGTTTCAGCTCTACAGATCGGGAAAAAGTTCAGGAAGAGCAAAATGCTTTTGACCTAACTACATCCAGGACGAGTGAAGCAGGTAATTAAACCCAAAGTACCTGAAAGGGTGGAAACGTAAGAGGTGGGCTTGGCATCAAAATTTCTTATGTAGTTTTTTGAGGGACATCACTAGTGGGATGTGGGAAATATTTGGTACTTATTTAAGGCTCAAAAATATTTCGAAATTGAATGAGGTCCAATTGCTGACTGCTGTAGTTTAGACGCAAAGGGCTCGAAGCCGCCACCTCGCATTAATATATATACTAATACAATAACTTATTATAAATAAATATTTGTTTTAGTTGGCCGTAGCCAAGAGAACATGCAGCCATCGCCCCAGCGTTTGCGATCATCGCCCCTTCAATTAGTAGATCCGCAGTTAAAAAAATCGCACCAGCTCTCCGAAATAGTATTATCGCCAAACGCTCTTGAGGAATCGACGACAACAGAGCAGCAGCAGCAGCATTTAGCCATATTGACCGCAGCTTTGCTTAAGCAAAAACAACAACAACAGAGTCCTCATGCAATTGACGCAGTCTGCCAGTCGTCGGTTGATGGACAATTGTCCTTGTCGCCAATGGAAATGCATCAGTTGCAGGTAAAGGCGCAGCAACAACAGCAACAGCAGCATGGCTCTTCTTTCAGCAACATAAACCAGCAACAATCGCCGCTGCACGGTCTGCAGAGTCTACAGAACTTGCAACAGATCCAACAACAGCTAAGCGCGGCAGCTTCGGCTTCGGGAATGCCCATCAATCCCGTGGATATGCTCAATCTAATGCAATTTCATCATTTGATGTCATTGAATTTTATGAATCTGGCACCACCATTGATCTTTGGAGCTAATGCTGCCAGCGGAGGAGGGGCTGGCGTTACTGGCGGGGTGGCAACAGGTGGTGGGGTACATAACAATGGGATTGCGCCATCCTCCTCGGCCGCCAGCACATCCTCAGATCATCAACAAAAATGTAGCGCCGACACAACAAATCTAAATATCCTTGCCCCGTCAAATGTGACCAACAATAATCAGGTAATCGTAATCGAAAATCAAATCAAAAAATAATTGAAAACTTAATGTTTTTGTCTCTTTGTCTATGTCTAGCAACAACAACTCAGTAGCAATCAGAAACGTGCACGAACCCGAATAACCGATGATCAATTAAAAATTCTGCGCGCTCATTTCGATATTAACAACTCGCCGAGCGAAGAGAGCATTATGGAAATGTCACAAAAAGCTAATCTTCCAATGAAGGTAGGATTTCGAAATGTTGTATTAAGTATTACAACTAATAACCTATTATTTGACAGGTTGTTAAGCATTGGTTCCGCAACACTTTGTTTAAGGAACGACAACGCAACAAAGATTCGCCGTACAACTTTAATAATCCTCCATCAACGACTCTGAATATCGAGGAATACGAACGTACTGGTCAAACTAAGGTAACGCCCTTACCCGAGACAGCCGTTACACCTGCGGCTGATGTCATAGCAACACCAACAGCAACAGAAACAACACCTGTCAATCCAACATCTTTGACAACAGCAGCAACAAACACCGCCGCCGCCTTCCTGCCAACGACACCAACACCAAATTCAACTGGCATCATTTCCGACTATTTCAAAACGCAGTCAGATTTGACGACGTTAAATTCAAAAACAGAGCCGGACTATTTGGGGGGTGGCTTGCCGTTGCCGCTGGATGTTCAGATCAAGGCTGAACCGCATGCCGTTGAAGATGATAATATTAATTTTACATTCCACAAAAAACAATGCCAACTGCAACAACAGCAGCAAGATGAAGTCTTTGAGTTTATCAAGCAACAACAGCAGCAACACAACGATGTTGCATCAGATCCAACACAGATGCCACATCAAATTGCCGATGACCAGCAGGTTGGATCTGGACCGAACCCCAACCCAAGCCCAAGCCCCTCACAACAACAGCAGCAGCAACAGACTAACTGCTACGAGACAAAGTCGGAAAGTGGCAGCTCGGATGTTCTTTCGCGACCTCCAACCCCAAATAGCGTTGCGGCGAGCAATTTGTATAGCAGCATGAATGATTTACTGAATCAACAGCTGGAAAATATGGGTAGCAACATGGGTCCACCCAAGAAACTGCAAATATCGGGCAAATCATTTGAAAAGCTAGCTTTAGCACCCACGGCGTCGGGAATGATTTCATCGTCTTCGGCATGTACTACAATAATGGAGAGCAACTCTTCGAACTCATCCAACTCGTCGTCGACGTCGACGTCGGGCGGCAAGCGAGCGAATCGGACGCGTTTCACCGATTACCAAATCAAAGTGCTGCAAGAATTTTTTGAAAACAATTCCTATCCAAAGGACAGCGATCTTGAATATTTGAGCAAGCTACTGCTGCTATCGCCACGCGTCATTGTTGTTTGGTTTCAAAATGCGAGGCAAAAGCAGCGTAAAATCTACGAAAATCAACCAAACAATTCGCTCTATGAAAGCGAGGAAACCAAAAAGCAAAACATTAACTATGCATGCAAAAAGTGTAGCTTGGTATTTCAGCGCTATTACGAGTTGATTAGGCACCAGAAGAACCACTGCTTCAAGGAGGAGAACAACAAAAAGTCGGCCAAGGCACAAATAGCCGCCGCACAAATCGCACACAATCTAAGTTCGGAGGATTCAAACTCATCGATGGACATACATCATGCCACCGCTGTCGCTGGCAGTACAACTGTGCCTCAAAATGTTGCAGCGGCTGTGGCTGCTGCTGCAGCAGCAGCAGTTGCCCATTCGGGTGGTGGATCGCAGCAATTCGGTTCATCGCCCTCACCACAACATTTATTTAGCAAATCGTCATCGCTTACCGATTTCAGTCCATCAACGACACCAACGCCGCCGGCGGCACAGCGAGAACGCAGCAACAGTTTGGATCAACAGCAGCAGCAGCATCGATTGCCCAAGTTCGATTGTGACAAGTGTGAGCTGCAATTCAATCATTTGGAGCTGCTGCGCGAGCATCAGCTAATGCATCTAATGACCCCGGCGCTCTTTGCTGCTGCTGGCGGCCAGCACTCGGTTGTCGGTCAGTCGGAAGCTACTAGTTATGGTCCCTTTGGCAGCATATTGCAAGGACTGCAGCAGGCAGCGGTACAACAGCAACAGCAATCACTGGCGCCACCAGCAAAAAAACGAAAGTTCTCCGAAACCTCATCGATTGCAGATGAAGCAACATTCGAAAGTTCGCATAAAAAATACGATTTCCTATTCCAATACTTTTTGCAGCACGAAACAAATACGGAAGTCAAACAACAGTTCTTAATTCAGCAACAAAAGCAACAGCAACAAAATAATGGTACGGACCTGGAGTTGGAATTCTTAAGCAATTTCTATCAGCAGAGTGAACTGAATAAGGGCAGCAGCTATGATTTTTTACTACAATATTATCGCAAAAATGAGGATAACAACGCCGCGAAGCATCAGAAGCAACAGCAATTATCGTTTAGCTCCAGCAATAAGCCAACCATTGAATTTCTATTGCAATACTATCAGCTCAATGAGTCGAAAAAGTTTTTTCAGTTAGCTGCCTCGCCCCAAACAACACCCATTGATGATGGTGGTGATGGCATCGAATTGCAATTGCAACCGTCGTCGCAGCAGCAGCCGAACGCGACGGCGGATAAAACGAATAAAAATATCGGCGGCATACTACATGATGATATCAAAATTGATGATATCCATTCATTCTATACAAACACACAAACAGGGGGCACGACAAAGATCAAGGAAGAGAGTTCCATAAACGGACGATGTTCACCTAGTAAAGATCCCATGGACAATGAAATAAATAAGAACCTCAATAACAACAATCACATTAACATCAATCCAAGCTTAGAGGATGGATGCCAACAGCAACAAAACTTTGAACTTAGGGGAGACACAAAAGACAATGAACGAGAACGGGAAAGGGAAATAACAAGCAAATCGATTGGCGACAACAACGACAACAAATCACATTACTTTCAAAATCTGGAAGACTTTCTTGATGCAACAATGATTGAGAATAACTCACAAATGCTGACATTCAATGACGACGATAATAACCCAAGCCCAAACCCAAACGCAAACGCCCCAAACATTGAGAGCCTCAATTTATCCTCCTCGTCGTTGGTCAATGCAAATGACTGTTTGCCCTCCGATTCATCATCGGCTCAGCTTAGCGCTCCATCATTATCGAAACAAAACAAGCGACTCCGCACCACAATACTTCCCGATCAATTGAATTTTCTATATGAATGCTATCAAACCGAGTCCAATCCCAGCCGTAAAATGCTCGAGGAGATTTCCAAGAAAGTTAACCTCAAAAAGCGAGTGGTACAAGTAAGTATAAAATCTTTCATTGACTATATATTGTAGTACTATATACAATTTATATAATAATAATAAATAACAGCAATCAGACCCAATCCGTATTGAATAGTTTAATACTCCATAACAGTTGGTAAAAGGACCGTACATTAAGGGCGGGCGTTGCTCGAACAAAAAAAAAATTTATATATTTGTTCGAAATTTAAATTGAATCGTTATTGAAAAGCTCGATGTTTTTGATTGAGTTGGCTTTGGCTAGAAGCATAGTGCTGCTATTTTAAGTTACGCAGTTCGTTTAGGATACGGATTAAATTTAGTTTTTATTTAAATGTTAAACAAACTTTGTTACAACACTTTGGCCTACCAAATACCTATTAAAATATTTTAAGTTTGATTTATGCTTTTTCATAATTTTTTATTCTACCTTAATTTGTATTATTTTTGTTTAATTTAGTGAAATACAAACACCGACCGCATCCCAAGTACAGACATACCTAAGTATTGTATTGAAACTTCACGAGAGTGGCTTAACCCCCAAAACAAAAGCTTTTAATAACTATCGCGGAATATATAATCAATGGACAAGGATTTTATTATGAAAACTGTAACTGAAACTGTTGTTGAGCTGTGCTGCAGTCACCATCCATCCATCCCATTGATCTTGCGATTATATAATGCCTGTGTTTGTTGCCCTACCTATTAGAGCATTTAAATGAATTCAATACAGGTAATTCTGAACATTAAATAATACACTAAAGGGGGAGGGAGAGGGAGAGAGGCGTAAAGTATCGCATAAGGGTATCTCTAAGTCAAGTCAATTAGAGGCTATGTAGTTTGAGAGACTAAAGTTCTTCGAAGTTTGGAAACTTGTAATCGCAATAGTGCTACTCTCGTTGTACGCTGTTTGATTTGCTTTAATAATATTTTTTGTAGGTTTGGTTTCAAAACTCTCGGGCCAAAGATAAGAAATCGAGAAATCAACGCCAATACGCACACATTTCGGACGACAACAATAGTTTTGACGGATCTAGCAGCAAGGAAACCGGCAATGGCAACGGCAATGGCAACAGCAACAGCAATAGCATGAAAAGTAAATCTTATCCACTGCATCACAAAGAACCGGTAGCTCCCAGCTCATCGCTCGTTGAAGGCGATACCACCACCAGCGATATGAAGCTGCAGGACTGTCAGTTATGCCAGATACCCCAAGTGAATATGCACAAGCATGCATTCACCGTTGAGCACATATGCAAGATGAAGGAATTGCTTGAGCAAACGAGCGAGCTATATGCCCATAGCAATGCCAGCAATGGCAGCGACAATGACACCACCGACTCCGAGAGGGAACGGCGAGTCTATAGCCTCTCCAAGGCATTTCTACTGCAACACGTTGCGAGTGCAGCGAGTGCAAACAGCATTGCAGCAGTGGCAGCTGATCGGTCATTAACTTTCGAGCCCAATGCCGCCTCTTCGAAGGCGACGGCGACGGCGACGGCGATGGCGATGGCGACGGCAACGGCGACGGTGACTGAAGCGGATGAATCTTACGAAGGGCCCATTATGGACAGTCGGCATGGCATGGCTGTCTCTGTGGACGAAAGCAGAAACAATTCGTCGTCGTCGTCGTCAGCCAACCCCAACCGGGACCTCATGCAACAGATGTTCAATCGCAATCACGTCACCGGTAAGATTGAACCGCGATACATTTCAACTTCTGAGTTCGTATTCGTGTCAGAATATTCATTCGTTTAACCGTATCGGCAACGGTTTTATCATTTAGATATGATTTTATTTATGTATATTCGAGTTTGTCAAAATGTTTGATTTGTGAATGTTTATTTATATAATTTTTGATTTTAGTTTCCACTTGTATGTGTCCAGTTTCTCCTAGAGCCAACTGTCGATTTAAGGTGCGTCGGTAGTCAATTACCAACCCAAAATTCACAAAAAGTAATGTCAAAGACTAAGCAAAAGTTTGTTTTAAACAAAATATTTAAATTTAATACTGTCTATACCATAATACTATATATATTTTTTAGTATTAGTAATTAGTATAAACATATGCCTCGCAATTTATAATTAACGATAGATGTATCTTTTAATGTTACATACATTATTCCTATGTAACTAATTATGTGTCTTAGTTGCCACTGCAAGCACAATTGCAAACAAAACTAATAATAATAGGATTAATAACAATGTTTTATTTGAGTATAATATACAATATAATCGAACTCGCAATTAATGACACAACTTATTATTTTTATAATAAAAACAAAGCCTGTACAAAAAATAAACCTTTTACTTTTGACTTAATTTAATTTATGTATTATTTTTGACTATGACTTCATTCGATTTGTTTGCTTACTTTGCTTTTACGTTACCATGTGCCAAATCTTTTATTTTTCTTCAAAAATTCTTAAGCAAGGATGACAATTTTGATTTGATTTACCTACTAGTATTTCCTGATCTGCGTCATATCGGTTCAGTTTTTTGATTAGAAGAATTAAATAATAAACGAGTAAGAGGAATTTTTAAGAGACGGTAAAACGTCTGCGGGACTGAAATGGACTGAAATTGAAATCGATATCAAAATCACCCCCAAGATTAATTGAAAACAAACCAGAAATATTAGCGTTCCCGACTTTTAGGAGTTCACTAATTATACCATTATACGAGTACACCCAGAAGAAAGACACAAAGACTAGAATGAATAAACAAACAAGTCAGTCAAATTACCGACTGCCGAATACTCTTCAGTACAAGTATTAAAATAAGCATAAGATGACCAATCCACATCAGCGCGATGATAAATTACTACACTCAAGCAGTTATAGACACTTCCCATTTTAAAAGGCAGATGGTTCTGGGTTCGGAGGCGGGATTATTTAACCGAAAGCTTTAATATGTTTAGCGGGAAAGGAAAGGAAAGGAAGCCTTTTCGTAGACGGTGCATTATCGACTGAAGAGCACTCTTACTTGTTCAATCAATAAGGGTTAAAATATATAATATATAGTAAAAGAAGATTATTATTTCGAAATTGAAATGAAACTTAAATAAGTAAACAAATGTTTTCAACAGTTATAGGTGGCAAATAATTTGGAATCATTTTCGATGGGTGATGCTGAGAATGTTGGTAAGTGTTGCTATGCGAGGATTACTACATATGTTTGATTCAATATATACGCATAGATATAGATATATGATATATAACTTCCTCATCGTTTTACAGGTTACTTTTGTGTACCTAAGAAGAGATCGTTGTCACCATGCAGCCATTCGTTACCATCGCAAGGAATTCCACAAGCTGAACACGAAGCCCTGAAACATGAAAGCAAAATGCATAATACATATTAATAGATAAATATATATGAATATATATATAAATATATATAAACATAAACTTGAAAGTTCCTATTTTAACAAAAACATTTAAAGCATAACATTTTATGTGGCGAAATATATAGTATATAAACATAATTATAAATAAGATTAATTAAGCAAAGAACAGAAAGATGATGAAGATTACTTATTAGTAAGAATAACAAATTAAACGGAAGTGTTCCTAACTATTCAAAATATACTATATGTAGCAATAATCTTTATCACTATAAACAAAACAAAACAAAAATCAATCGAAGACAATTATATACCAAATGAATCATCACCAAGAACTAAAACAATTCATACAAAGTAATCAACAAATGAATTTTTATAGCAAAAGCAACTCTCTCTCTCTCTTCACACGCAAAGATATAATACTATCTTCTTCTTGGTAAGAAGTAAGAAGTAAGAAAAAAACACTTAAGGTTCTGTTAAAAATTACATTTTGCATATTTACGCATGGTTCGAATGTACTACTACTAAAATAGATGAAAGGAAGTGTAAGAATTAGAGAGATGCAAACTGAGTTCCTAGCATAGTATTGCTTTATGCCTTTTTTCTTAATTATCTAAGTATTACACAAATATGTAAAAAACAAAAAAAGAAAGAAAAACAAAAACAGTTCGGCCCGACGAACATTTCATACACCTTCCATGTAAAAACGTTGCTCTAAGATTTCCTAAGCTTCCAATTCCACAGAAGCAACAAATAAATGGTAAGCAAATTGCGGTTTGGAAAGTGTGTGTGTGTGTGTGAGCGTGCGTGATTGAAAAGTTGTATTTTAATGAAAATGTAACAAATATTTTATAAGAAATGTGCCAATATTTACTTTTCTTTGCACTAAAACCACACACAACAAAATCAACAACAAGAACAAAAAACTAAAAACATTCTTTGTAAATTTTGATTAATTTTTGATTGACTTTAGCTTCCTTCTTCCTCATTATTATTTAGCACGGAACCGAGTATATTTATATAGTTTTTTGACCTGCTTACCCTAAACAGCATATATAGCCTTGACCGGGTTTCAGTCCGTTCGTCCGTCCGTCCGTCTCAGAGACTAAACTAGTGTTAGAGACTTCCAATATATTTTAATATTAGCTCTTCTTAATAATTTTAAAATATATAAATTTCGTAATTAGGGTTTTACCACATTCACGATAAGGTTGCGAAAAAATCACACACACATTATTTGTGCTTTCTTATAGTTTTAACGCAAACCAATTACAATAGCTTTATTTTAGTGTTAAAACAAAGAATGAAAAAATTCATTGACAAACATGAAGTATGTATGTACGTACATAATTTTGATGAAATATACTAGTTGTCGAATCGAAAACCTTCGCAATAGTTTTTTAAAATTTATTTTAATTTATGTTTTTAGTTGTTTGTTTTGTTTCAATGGATAAGTAGTCAAAAATAGACAAAAAAAAATTAATTTTTACTTTGTAATTTGAGTTAGTGTATTAGGCTTCCAGTGCAGTGTGGTGAGCGTGAGTGTAAAAGCTCACCTGGAGAATACTATAATACCGTTATTTTTAAAAACAGTCAACACACTTCAAGCATGCATACAAATGTTGTTGTATTTAGTATGTGGGTGGATGTAGATATCAGGTATCAGCCAAATGACCTGACTTTAAAATATCGCTTGAGAGCGCTTTACTTTACTATTGGGGAGTATTCGCAAAAATATTCAAAATATCGCAAACTCAATTATTTGCAACATTTTTTCGTAAAACACTTGTGCATGTAGATTAATCGTCGTTATCTCAACTGCTACAATATTATTTAATACAAAATTATTTACTCTTAACTCTGAGAATAGATTTTATTTTTGTTATTTTATTTCTGTTAAGAGTATTTAAAGGCTACATACAAAAAATTCAGCAACACCCATACTGATGACAAAAACTATTTAAAATAAAAAAAATATAAATAAATATATTCTATAGTATATATATTAATATGCAAAATACTAAAACCACTCACACACTAAAAATTAATAAATAAGAAAAAACTTTAATTACAAGTTCCTATAGTATTAAAAGAAAATTTAAAAAAAAAATACAAAACAAAACAATTTTAAGCTATTAGAAAGCAGAGATGTGCAGAAACGTATTTAAAAATACAGCGACAACAAAAGTAAATATTTATGCATGTACATATACACATTTACATATACATATATGTGTGTATAGGAATAAATTTAGTATTTGCACACAACAAAAATATGAAAATAAAAAAAAATAATGTTAACGAAGGCAAATCACTTCAAATAAGACACGAAACCTCGCAGGAAACTAAAAAGCATAGTTATAAGTGATGACATACATACATACATACATATATATATATATTGTAGAAAATCGCATACATCCATACAAAATTTAATTACCCCTTTACCCCCTCTCATACATACGTGTGGGGCCGGAGCCGACTATGACCTTAACGTTTTGTTATTCCGTGAGCTACTTGCTAGTAAGCATATGACATATCACTGTACTATCCTGTAAGAGTGTGCTTACTACTTACTACTAAATATGTACGACTATCTGCTGCTTGACTTCGAAAACATAAAAGTATATTATATGTACATGCTTTTCAATGCTATCTCTTAATAGTCATTTTCTCTGACCCCCGACCCATAAACACAACAATTATTGATTTAATGTTAAAACAAAGATAACAATACATATAAAAGTAAAAGCAAAAATAACAAGCAACCATCACAATCGAAATCAGCTATTTTATATGATTTTCTTCCGATTTAAAATATACATACAAAAACATAATTTCACAGACTGTGGAAAACAACCCAAGAAAATATTCATTTAGTATTAAGTACGAAATATTCATAATGTTAATCAGAGTTGCTGCAATAGTTGCATTGAATTTACAAAATAAAATATATGCATATTTATCAAGTTCCTACATATATAATAAAACAAAATGCAACCGATGTGCAGATATAATAAAATTATAAATAAAGACATGAAACATACATATATATACTGTTTTTTACTGTGTATCAAGAAATAAGTATCGAAAAGTATTATTCTTCCCCCTCACAACCTACTTGTAAAGGTTTTTTTTGTTTTATACTTATCCACTTTGTTGCAAAAATTAACCCATTGGGTAATAAAATATGGAGAGGTATTACTCGGAGACTTATTGTTTTATTATTCTATGGAAAAATGCCGACACAATCGATACGATCTCGAATTATAAACATTCGGGAATATACAATAAAATACACTTATCCTTACTAATATTATAAACTTTACAATTACTATAGATTTTACAACAGAATAAAAGATTGGCTATGTCCATAATATTATAATTAAGGGCAACAGAAGTTATGGCAAACTTTAATTGGGACAGTTAATTTTATAAATTCTTCGGTGTTTGTTGACCAATTTCAAGTAAAAATCATTTTCGTGGGTCAAGATCTAGAATTTTAAAATCAAGATATTTTTGCTATCGATAAGTATTTTGGCAAATCTTGGTTGATCCCCGCTGTTTGGTCTGCTTGGATATTGGGAAGAGAGAAATTAAAAAATGTTTAAATAAATTGTTGCAACCAATATTTATATCAAGACTTTCTTGCATCGCGATAGCACGAAATTAAAGCCAAAACACTTTTAAAAATTTATTGGAAGAAACTATACAAAAAAAAACTCATAGAAAGCAGCATTATTTTGTTAGTGTTCAACACCATAGTCAAGACTTTTGAGTATCACGATTTTTTGTTGTTTAGATTTTGTTAGGCCTAAATTTTTGCTTTTAATAAAAAATAGTAACTGCCCTATAAAATATGAGTAATATTAAGATTTTATTGACCAGTCAACCAGCCAAACGGACATTGCACACATACATACATTATACAAATATTTATGTACTTTAATATTTGATATGAAAACAGTAGTTAAATGTTATGTTTACTATACATCATACACCGTTTGCTATCAAACAGCAATTCTACCTTTTTAAATATAAAGTATACAAACGTGACGAGACGAGACGACACCGACATAGAAATAAGTAAAAATACAAAAGAAATTTTATTAGGCGGAGTCTTTGGTTATCTTATTTAATTTAATTGTAAAACGTACTTAGTTGACTTAATATTTTTAAGTATAGTATAAGCGGCAAAGCCGGAGATTGCTGAGCAACGGGGCGGCGGCGGCTATGCTATTATATTATTGCCGCTGAATTCGTATCGTTGTTGTTGTTTTTGCTTGGGGTTTGATGGGTTTGCTTGCTGTTATCAGAATCCAAATCAGAATCCGCTGTATCCACTTATATCGGACGGCTTGAGTCGCTCGAAAACGCTAAGATGGTGGGCGGCATGATGACCATGATGATGATGATGATGCGGATGGTGGGGATGATGGTGGGGATGCGAATGGGCAAAGCCCGAATAATTACTCTGTGGCGGCGGCGTATGGTGGCTATAATGGGTGTACGGATAATTGGGGCTTGGCACATGCAATGTGGGCGGTGGCGCCGCAGCCTGCACAACCCCGTAATGACTATGGGCATATTCCGGCGCCGACGTCCCATGCTGTGGCCCATATGGTGATGGAGCACCCGCGTACAATGCATTCACATTCGCCATATGGGATGTTATATGCGCATGATCCATATACATTTGTGATGGATGTGAAAGCGGATGTGCCGAATGAGGTGCCGCCTGATTGTGTAGATAACCAGCTGTCGTGTATTCGATGTTAGTGTTATTGTTGTCGGGTTTGTTGCCGCTGTTGTCGATGTTTTGCGGCGCCGCTGACGCTGCAAGGCTACTAACTGAAAAATTGTTAATCACATTATTGTTGTTCGCTGTAGGAGATTCCGTATCATTGTCCGACGGATGGCACTGACGCTTTTGCTGCTGCTGCTGCTGTTGTAGTCCCAATAGACGGCTTTCAACAGCGGCTGCCGCCGCCGCTGCAGTTGCCGATGATATTGCGTTCGATTCGTGTTCGCTCAATGATGGTATTTGATCAACCAAAGATTCCAAACCCGACAGACTTTTTCGTGAGACATCGGCGGATGCAGCAGCAACTTGAAGTTGCCCCGCAGAGCTATTTAATTGTGGGCTAAGATTAACGTGTGGATGGTGCGGTGATCCCCCCAATATGCTAGTAGTATAAGGTCTAGTCTGCTCTTCGTAACGATGCCAATGGTCCGGATGGTGTTCGGACTGATAGTTTAAGGGTGCGACGTGGGATGTTTGCGGATAGTGTACGACAGCCGCTGGCGACAATTGCGCTTGGGATTGTAGGTTGTTCTTCTGATTCAGACCTGAAGCCAGCCACTGTTGATAGTGATCCTGGTTGAGATGATGTGATTTATCTGGCGAGTGTTGCGGTATTATAATATTATTACTATTTGCCTCCTGTCCTCCTCCTCCTCCTCTTCCGACTCCCACAACACCTACACCATTGCGTTCTTCACTGTTCTGTGGCGTTTCAAAATCAACAACCGAACACATATGCGGCGGCGGCGAGCTTGGCGGCGGTGTTTCCCCTAAATGCGGATGATCTCGACCAACAGCAACGGCAAGTGTATCGTTGACTTGTTGTTTCTGTTGGTTTTGATGATCCGCGGCGTTGCTGTTGGTGGTTTGCTGTACCGGCGGTGTTCCTAGTGAGTGCGACGTTGTATAACTGCAATTAAGTGCGGGCGATGCCATCGGTGATGCCGATGCCGTATACAATAGGTGCGATGGTGGCGGCGTATTATAGAGGCTCGGTGGCGCCTGGTGGCTGCTCTGTGGCGAGGACATTGACATCGTTTGCTGGACGATGCTCGATTGTGTTGATTGTGTTGATTGCTGGGCATTGACTTTGGTATGCTGCTGTTTGCTATTCGTCGTCGTTGACAACATACTTTCAATTGTTGGCTTTAGTTTTTTGGGTCTGCCTCGCTTCTTTTTGGTGGGTGTCTCACCGGTTGCACTACCCGAACTATTTGTTGCAGCTGCAATCATTGACAGATTTAGTATATTATTGAAATCATGTTGCGGCATTAGTTGACCTAGTTGACCCTTACTACCGCCGCTCATCGACGACGACGGATCGATTAGCTCTTGTCCTTTTATCTTTTTTGGACGTCCACGCTTCTTTTTCTCCGGTAGCGTTGGTTGCTGCTGCTGCTGCTGTTGATTGCCACCAAATACGCACAAATAGTTCTGTTCATTAATGGCAGCTTTCATTGACTCATCATTGCTGCTGCTGCCAAAGATGAATCCATCGCGTGGGATCACATTTGGGCTGTTTTGCTGGTTAAAGTGCGGCAGTATTTGTTTCTCATCAACATTATTACTGCCGCCGCCGCCTTCGATATTACCATCAGCACCACCACCAAACATTAGGTTCGAATGCCGCTGCTCCACCAGCTGCTCCATATCATTTGTGTTTGTGTTGGTTGCAGATCCTAGATTCCCCACCTTAACGTGCTCCTGCTGCTGCTGCTGCTCGCAACATTGCCTTATCCGCTGCTCAGTAAAAACGCATTCCGATTCATCCATATGCGGTATTGCACCATTCAAAAAGTCTCGAAACTTTTTTAACGCTGTATAAAATGGTACTTTGTCCGCAGCACGCGGCAGCTGAGCGCAACGTGCCGACGATGAAGGCATAACCCAAATATACTGAAATCAAATATATGTATACAAATAGGGGTTATTTGTCTTCTATATATATAAAAATGAATGTTTCTGTCAACTTACAGTATTTGTGCCGTCGACAAGATCCGGTTGTCGTCCGAAGTGAAACTCTTTTTTGCCCGAAAAAACTTCGAATATAAGTTTACCGTTAAAGACGGCCACTTTTGGCTGGAACCTTTGAAGTTTCTCAAGCAAAATGCGCGAGCCCTCTTTAATTTCCTTGCGCGTTAGATCGGCCGAACCTTTAGTGGCACGTGCAACCATATTGGTAAAACCAATGCCTTGCTTTAACAACGTATAATCGTCATCGGCGCTCATTTGTTCCTGCGTAAGTCCCGATAAGTACAGGCATTTCCAGAAGTGATTACCCGGTCCAGCATAATGATGCCCTTTGTATGCAGCAAACAAACCCGGATTTATGCCCACCTATATAATTGGATATTATTAATTGCTAAGTCATATTTATATACAGACGAAGATAATCTTGATTTAGCAAGACGAAATTTACAACTCACGATAACGATATCTAGATTATCGCACAGATGATCGGGTATGGTGCGCTTAATAACTTCAGCCTCGGACATTCCATTGAATCGATCATGCTTTTTTCGCTCCCTTGGCTTCATTGTCAGAAGATTATCACCAGATACACTGCTGCTATTCCTCTCGCCGCTGCAATAGGTAAATCATTTAATTAAAACATATTATATGATGATTATAGTAGCTCTTACCATTGTTGCGAAACAGCTTGCACAGATGTTTCGCTAGCAATTACTTTCTTCTTACGTCCTCTTCGTTTTGGCACTAGTACATCTTGCGCCGATCCAGCGTTTAATTCAACGTCACGGGGAGTCTCGGATACAAACTCACTGCTGGATGGATGCTGCTGCTGCTCTGACGACTGCAACGATTGCTGCTGCTGCTGATTATCATTTATGCTGTAAATGTCGCTGCCTGTCTGCGCCTTATCTGAACCAGGCGCTTGTGTATAACTTGATGCATTGGATGTTGCTGGTAAATCGACCGAATGGTGACCAACCCCTGCCACTGCTGCCGGTGACAAAATGCTCATTTCCTCACTCATGAAGCTATAAGGATCATTTGGCACTTCGACATTATTCGAGTGTCTCGGATCAACGATCTGTGACATTGTATTTAGATGAGACAGCGAAGCTCCTCCTGGCACTTGCGGGCTATTCGAGTTCGATGCAACTGATTGCATCTGTTCTGAGTTCTTGGATGACATGGGATCATCGGGGTGTTTGCTCTGTGTTCCAACTAGCCCAAGACTGCTGCTGTGTTGCATTTGATTGAGTTGAGGCGTTACCGAATGTGTCGACGAGGTATGGGAATTGGGTGTCAAAACATCTCCAGCGCTCGTTTCATAGCCATCATCTTGATTTTCCGGTTTCGGATTGCTTGGCGAAAGTGTTCTGCGAGCAAAAATAGAAAAGAGAGAGATTTACTTTACATTAAACAATCAGTTTTTTGGCCTAGGGTCATTAGTCAAAAAGTTGACTTGCTAGAGCAAGATTACTTACAACTTGTAAGCTGAGCAGGGATCCTCATGGAATTCATCCATTATAAGGTCGTGATAGGCGGCCGCATCCTGCATTTGTTGTTGTTGATGTGGATGTTGTTGTTGGCTAAGATGCTGCTGCTGCTGCTGTTGCTGTTGCAAATGTCCATGGTATTGATGCAAAAGACGTTGCTGTTGCTGATGCTGCAGTTGTTGTTGCTGATGCTGCTGTTGTTGCTGCTGATGTTGTTGGAGTTGCTGATGTTGCTGAAGTTGCTGATGATGTTCTTGATGCTGCTGTTGTTGTTGATGATGCTGATGATTATTGTTATGATGAATTGCAAAGAGTTGATCGTGCGAATATTGCTGATGATGACTGTAATCGGCATAGTGAATTGGCGGCTGCCGCTGTTGATTATGCATAACATCTTGGTGTAAATTGTGATGGGGATGTTGTTGTTGATGGTGTTGATGTTGCTGGTTTGGGTGTTGTTGCAAAATTTGTGGAAAGAGATTATTTTGCTGTTGCTGTTGAACATCCTGGTGATTAAAATTATGGTGTTCGATTGGATTCACTTGATTCACCCCAAAACCATCCGATGGCGTTGTTGGCGTTTCCTTTTCGATTTGTAGCAATAGTTCGTTGGGATGTCCTTGATGTTGATGTTGATGATGTTGTTGATGATGATGTGGCTGAGTGCGAAATATATCCGAGGAGTCACAGCCTAAACTGGCGCTTGGATTATCGTTACTTTTCTCATGATGATGGCCCGCCTGATGACCTTGATGACCTGCCATTGGATCGTCGTGCGGTGTCCATATTGATGCTGGACGCCTATTATCCGCCGTTGTCAAAATATCACCCGTTGTTGTTGTTGTTATACTAGTAGGAATTCTTATATTCAAATTGGATGAGGAGTCTGGTTCACAACCATTGTTTTTATTAGCCGAAGCTGATGCCGAATTAAACAGCACATCCTCCGTCGTAGTATTGTATTGAGATTCAGTTTGTGATGACGACAATGGCAATATTTTATCAATTGGTGTTGGTGCCGCCACAACAAGCTCAACTCGGGTTACGAGCGCCTGTTCGGGTGCAATATATTTATTTCCTCCTCTCGTCAATTCATCATTGTTAATCGCCTGCTGATCATCAGTTAGTCTCATTGCGTTTGTTGTCTCGGCACTTATGGATGTTGCACTTGATTTAGCCGCCAATTCATCTGTTTCAACGGTGTTGGCCACGTGCTCGGATCCTCGACTTGCTTGATCATCATCGTTCTCGTCCCCGGCATCGGCATCTTCACACTTAAGCGGAAAGGATGATTCAGCGACACTTTCCGTTGAACTATGCTGATGTACTAACTCCTTGTTGTTGTTTTGCTTCTTAATATTGCTGTTGTTGTTATCACTTATGTTACTTAAATTGATATTCGTATTGGCATTGGCATTGGCATTGGCATTGCATTCAACCTCATGTGTCGTGTGTAGGTTTTCGTCATCTGAAGCCATCACAGAACCTTTTAGTGTTATTATTTTACCAAATGCCTTTTTCAGCCAACAAATTATGAACTGAATTTGTTGAAATTGATTCGATTTCGACAAATCGTCGGCACGGCTCTGGCTCTGGCTGTATAATATTCTTAGTTTTAGTATATAGTATATTAAGGAACTACTAGTACTAATGAGCTGAGGGATGTTGTTTTGCAACGAAATTGCCAAGTGCATCTCCTTTTTAATTGCGCTTCATTAAGTGATTCAATTTTTCCTTCGCTTTTGAATCCTTATATTTTTTTGATATTAATTTTATCTGTCCTTTTCTGAAATGGAAGAAAGATTTTGTTTGGAGGGTAAATCTTAAAAAAGTTTAAAATAGGAGGATGCAACCAGCATCTACCTCAGCTAAAAGGGTACTTACAGTTTGAGTTTGGTTCAATCTTCAAAATTCGATGAAAAGCCGATGCCGACATTTATTAAACTGGCTTTTTAGTAGAGCTTTTTAGTTTTGGTTAAATACATACAATAGTATATTCATAGCTGTTTTTAACATATAAGTACTAAAAATGTTTTGAATTTTTTTTCTATATTTTTGTGTACCTAAATATATATATATATTATGTGGAATTGCGTAAGGTATTTACTTTTACATATGTAAATACATATTTACATATTATTGTAGTTTATTTGTAGACTTAATAAGAGAGGGGAGGAGAGGAGGGTGCGGTGGTGTTGTGCGGTGCGGTGTGGTGGGTGGCTGCAATGCACGCCACAACACAAACTAGAAAGCAAATTTTCAGATTTCTCTCTCGCAAAACACACACATACGCACGCACATGCACACAATGCATTCTATGTATGTATGTGTGTGTTGTGCAAATATGCAAATGTTGATTTCGGCCGAATAGTAGATAGATATACAAAAGGTATACATACCTAAGTGAACCTACATACATATGTACATATATGTACATACATACATACATGCAATACTACAATTTATTGGTTAAATACCATTTTGTATCCGTCTTTTAGTTCTGCCATGGCTTTTCGCTCCCCCTATCCCCCCCACCCCGCGCCAAAGTTACCAAATTTGGTAGAAAGATAACTTTGGCCAAAAAAAACCCGGCAAAACCCATGCCGCCGCCAGGCAGCCCACATTTAGGAATCGGGAACGCCTAGGTCCTCCCCAAAGTATAGAATCTATACTTCCTCAAACCTTTCAACCAATAAACTCTTTTGTCCTTAGGATATATTGTGGAATTGATTAAAGTCTGTCTAAACTTAGTAACAATCATTGCACATACGTCGTGCTACTATAATAAGGCCCACAATTCGAATGCGCAACTCTTCATCTGTCTTTCTCTTTTCAGCTGCTGCGTGAGAGTCAAAAGGAGTCAGAGCCTGTTCGTATGTACATATGCGTGTGTATGCATATACCGCACAAAATACAGTACAACAAGAAGAAGCAACTAGGATCTGAACCAAATATATGTTCGCCCGTACACATACGTACATACATACATACATATATGTATGTATTCCTTGCTAATCGTACTGCAGTTTTATTAGACGTGGGCGGGGAGAAGATGGACGACAGACAACAAATTTCGACGAGATTTCAAAACATTTTTAATGAACTTTTCGAGTTGGTTTTAGTTTAAAAAGTAAAAGAAAATATTGAATAGAACAGTGGTCATCCCTAGGCCTAACCCCAACTATAGGTATCGTTTCGCCTTCGTTCGGCTCTCATTTGTGCTGATTGAACGTATTTCCGCCCTAAAACTAAAACTAAAATATTTTATTTTGTTCGATTCGATTCGATTGCATATAGGAATATTTTTAGAATTTTTTCGTTAAGTTCAACTTTGATCATTTCCGATTTTTTACTTCAATTTGCTGCGAATTTGATCATATCCATATAACATATGAATTTGTATTCAACCGTACCGTCAGGGTAACGATCCGTAAGGTGAATTTACATAGCTTTCTAAGTGCTTTCTGGTGGATCTGGTTAGCATAATCTGTAGTAATCTCAGGTTTGCCCGTTAAATATGGGTTAAACTCAAATGCCTTGCCTTGCTTTTAGCTATTTGCTAGTTATTTTAAATTCTTTACCAAATAATTATTTATTTATTTATTTATTTATTGTCAGCTAAGAGCAGCTGACATTCAAATGAAATCAAAATTAATTTAAATTAAAAAATAGTTAAAATAATTAAATTAAGTATAATATAGAATAATAATTTTAAAAAATAAATAGATAACAAAACAAGTTACGTTAAAGTAAATTGCAAATAGTGCATGCTAACTTATTGTACTTTTTTTTTAAATTAAACGGCAACACTGGCAGTAAGCCACTTTGCCAACCGTGCCGGGAAAACTCATAGAGCTTAGTGAGCGGCAAATATGTATGTATGTACATATGTATTTAGTATGAACTTAGTTTTAATTTTCATGCGTACCGACAATTGTGGTACACTTAAATAATGCACTGTCTTACACATGCACTAGTTTATACATAGTTTGATTTTTAGTAATTTGCATCAACACAACCTACAAACATACACGTATCGGAACATATGTATGTATTTACATACATACGCATACAATGTATATATGTATGTATTGTACTTCATATGAAGATGAGTGTAACTAAATATATAAATGTAATTGTACATATGAAAATGCTTAAATAAAAATAAGCATTTATTTTTGACGATATTTAAAAGAAGAAAATTAGAATAAAAAAATAAATTTGTTTTATGTCTTGTTATGTAGATATACTACGTACAACATATGTGTGTGTGTGTGCATTTACAGTTTTTGTATTGAGTTAATAGAGCTCGAGAGAAACACTTTTTTGGCTCTTCACAGCATTAGCATTTCCAATACCAATACATTTACAATGCATACACACCGAAAAATTTACGTACAATGCTGTATGTTCACATGTACATACATATGTATGTATGTATATAGTTGCGTGCTCATGTTAGTATGGATGGATATATCCATGCAATACATGCATGTATGTATGTATGTGAATGTGTCACAAATCTCACAAAAGTTTATATGAGCGCATGCACTAAAATACATATACACACACACACATTTATGTATTTTTATTTACAAGGCCCACACACTTTGTGCACTTGTTATATACACAAGCCTACATATGTAAGATATTCATATATACTACATACATACATATATGAGCATGTGTATTTCTGTTTGGAATTTATACGTGCAAATTAATATTTAACTATTTATTACACAACAAAATATATATTTAAAGAACACACGCACTCTGAAAATAAAGTTGTTACATTGTTCAATTAAATATTTGTAGTCAAAACAAAACATCAAATATAGTTTATTATGTGCTTTACCAAATTTGGCTTTTATGTGTAACGACGACGACGACGAACCAAACCGAACCGAACGACCGAACAGCAATATCGCAATTATAAATACATTCTACGTATCTACATAAACACATATCTATGTATGTATGTATCTACATATGACTGAAGTGAGGTAAATACGTCCGCGGCAATCGATGTAGCAGCTGTAACTACACGCAGCAGACTCGATTCTGGCTGGAAACTAACAGAATCGAGAAGTCCCCTGTAAACTAACAGAATCGAGAAGTCCCCTGTAAACTAACAGAATCGCAGAGACAACTTAACATACATTATTAGTTTATGCAGAATCGAGAATTAACAGAGATTCATAAGTTGGTTGGTTAAACAATTTTTAGCAATTTCTCAATTATTAGCTAATCGCTATAAAAACAAAAATATTTGAGTTTAAATTGGTACAATATATTGAATGTTGGTTCAAAGGGTATTTTTACTTCGTGCATTTTGTGCGTTGAATCAAAACAAAATTGCACTAGACTCTGTGGATTCTCTTTTACATTTTATTAACATGCCTAGAAAGGAACGAAGCATTTAACAGAATGTTAATTCAGAAGGCAACATCGTTTCTTCCATGAAAACACCAATAATCGTCGATACTCGATACTAGCATCGGAAATAGTATCAAAAGCACTTATGCAGTTAAAAAATGTATGTGAGCTGAGTCATGATACAATTACAGAAGGTAGTCTCGTCGTGGGCAGAGGGTAGCTTAACGTATGCTTGCAATAAGTGCGAGTGAAACGCACACTTTACTGTGAGTGTAAGCGAAACGGCTGTATAGTATGTTGATTAACCCTCAACAGATCCGTGGTTTCTAAAATAGCTCATTATAAAACAAAGAGGTAAATAGATTCATTTTTAATTATTTTGAGTTAGCAACTAGTTTAGTCAGACTGTTTAATAAGTCCGCCAAGTATTAATAAATGAAGATGCTACAAGAAAATCATAAAACATAAGAAAATCTGCAAATTTTGCAGTAACACAATTTTATGTGTCCGCTTAGGGTTAATCGTTTAGAAAAAATTCGTGCGCACACAACCTTTCGCGTCAACAGGCAAGCATGCACTGTCGATAAGCTACAAAAACGACGAGCCTCTGCCCACGACGAGACTACCTTCTGTAATTGTATCATGAGCTGAGTTGTGTTGAATACTGTTGGCTGTTGGTATTTTTGTTTAAATCAGCTGATTTGATTTCGATAATTTTAACGATATCAAAAATGAGAACTGAATTTACAAGTCTGTCATTTATTGCCACATTTTACTTATGAAAAATTTTTATTTGAAATTGGTTTATCCAAGTATCGATTTAGTAAAAGTATAATGGGCTTTGTTATCGTTATCGGGAGTGACTGTTTTCTATCATCGTCACTCAGTGCATGCGTGTGCGTAATTTTTGGCAAAAAACTAACAATTAATTAATTTTAAGTTAAACTAACATTTGTTTTTGCCTGATTTGAAAAAAGTTTAAATGCGCTTCCTGATAAATAACAATCGCCCAAATAGACAAAAGACATTTTGTGAAACAGTTCGTGTATATTCGTATGTGTGTATGTATGTATGTATGTATAAACCTGTATGCATTGTGTGTGCAAATATGATATGTATGTATGTGTGTGAATTGAAATTACAACAAGGCACTCAAACTTGACTTTAATATTAAATATTACAATGCATGAAAAATATTACATAAATGTTATGGTCAGGTCAAAAAAGAAAATATACATATGTATATAAGTACCAAATATCCTATATGTATGTATGTATGTATGTACCTATGCATGTACAGCGTGTTCAAGGTTGTTGCAAGAGTAGTTCAATGAAAAGTTCCCATGCACTCTTACTGTTTATGAGAGTGTTTGTGAGCGTATACATACATAACGGTAAACCCATACGGATTGAGTGTGTGTGTGCGTGTGTGTGCCAATGTATTTGTCCCTTTGTTTTGGTAATTACAAAATTTGTAAAATAGTATTATTATTTATACAGCGCATTTATACGGCAAAATATATATTTTCTTTGATTGAATCGTTGTTTGTTAATTTTAGTTGGAGCTAGAGTTGTGCTGTGATCCGGCCCCGAAACGTTGTTGGGTTAACTTTGTTGTTGCAAGTCGTCGGTGAAGGCCAAAGGCAAGGGGATAAAACCGGATAAACGGTGATTAAACGTTGTAACGTACGCCTAGGCTAGCATTTCGCAATGTCAGATCTTGGAAGCGGTGATGATGGCATCTCAGGATCAAGTAAGTACTAGAACAAACTAATACAGACCCAACACTTCCATATAAAGAATCTCTCAAAGGTTTAAGACAAATTCGAGATATTCCATCTAATAATAAGTGCAAATTTTCACGCTTATTTTCCAGAGTACAATGCAAGTAGCATGGAACATGGAGCTTCAAACAGAAACGAATTTGATTCGGCTGGCAAAGGTATGATATGATGCATAGAATCTCTGAATTTTTTTTTGTGCAAAAGTTTGAAGTCGAACGGACATATTTTAAGGCCTGTGCGATTCCATTTCATAAATTTATAAATTCTATTACAGCTGGCAACGCACTTGAGCAGGAGCTGGCTACAAAAATGCTCCAAATCCAATCAAAACGTTTTTACTTGGATGTAAAGCAGAATCGTCGGGGAAGATTTATTAAAGTGGCTGAGGTAAGACATAAATAATAATCGAGCTTTAAGATACTTTTTTACTCTTCTTGCAACGGCCTAGTGGAATCGTGGTACAACTTGTTACTGAGTCTGTTTTTTTTATTTTGCTCTAACTATTTCCAGATCGGGGCAGATGGGAGACGAAGTCAAATATATTTAGCGCTGTCGACAGCAGCTGAGTTTCGCGATCATCTATCATCATTTAGTGACTATTATGCTTCTTTAGGTAGGACCAAAAACAAAATATGAAAATCTTTCTTTTGAATTATTGAAAAAACAAAAAAAAAACACAAATAGGCCCTCCAAATACAGATAATTTGCCCGAAGATGGCAAATTAAAATCAGAGATGATGCTGAAGGATAATCGAAGATATTATTTGGACCTAAAGGAAAATGCGCGTGGAAGATTCCTTCGGGTAAATACTAAATTAACATTAATATAAAAAAATATAAAACTTGGTCAAAACACTTTACTTATCGATAGATAACCTAACCAATTAAATTAAAATATAAATATGAATAATTCGAAAATATATATTGTATTTGTTCCCAAGGTTTCGCAAACAATAACAAGAGGTGGGCCCAGGTCGCAAATAGCGTTGCCCGCTCAAGGCATGATTGAGTTCCGTGATGCCTTGACTGATTTGTTGGAGGAATTCGGAGCTAATGACGGCGGGTAAAGTATTGTATATTGTAAAAACAAGGATCTGAAGCATTTCGCGGTTCGGTCGCATTGTATATACTAGTATATTCGAATAGTTTTCTTAGTTATTCTGTTATTGTGTGTTTTTCAGATTTAAGGGCGACTTACCCGAAGAACGTCACATGAAGGTGGATAATAAAAACTTTTATTTTGACATCGGTCAAAATAATCGTGGAGTTTACATGCGAATCAGTGAGGTATTGATGGTACTAGTATTTTTTTCCATATTCATATTGTGTTGAGAGGTGAAAAATTAACAAATTGTTTTTCCCATGAAAAAATAGGTCAAGAACAATTTTCGCACTTCGATAACTATACCGGAGAAATGTTGGCTACGATTTCGCGATATTTTCAACGACTATTGCGATAAAATGCGAAAATCGTCCGATTCAATCACTGCCGATAATAATCTACCGACAACAACAAATAACCTAAAATAAATGGAATGGCTAATTCGAGTAAGAAACAGAGTTCGAAGCAAATTCCAAGTCGTTTTTAAGTTGGGCAAAATGTATTTTTGTCGAAAATAGTTTTTGTTGTATGCGTGCTATACATATATGTTAATAGTAGTATTTGCCAGCTGATTTGTGATTAATTTATAATTAATTATTTCGGAAGCGTCGTTAACATAAAAACAAAAAAGCTTTTAACGTGTATGTATTTAAATTAAAAGATGAACTAAAGTAGCATTTAGCCTGTTCATAGTATCGAGAAGTAAATCTATTAACTTCATTTATTTATTTGTAGCAATTAATAAGTACAAAGCATAAATTGACACCCCAAAAACCTGAATCAATCTGGCTTAACGTAATACAAATTTTCAAAAATATTAACATGTATTATATTTATTTACACACACACACATGTATCTAACTATTTATTGTTATATTGCTCTGTACCTTGACAGTAAAATTACTAAAACTAGGTCTTTCATAAGATACAATATTAATTGTGCAATTAACTATTCCCCCCGATTCCACAATGGGAATCTTAACATTACAGAGCAGTGAACAGAACTTAAACATAGTCGATGCTATGTGTTTGTTGTGATGCAAAATGTTAAATGCAATTGGATAGAGAGGGAATCACTTGCTGCTGTTAAAAACAAATGCAGCCAAGCGTGGAATCGGGGTATTACTCTTGTAATGTAATTGTAATTGTTAACAAACTTTTGATCGATATATTACTAGAAAAAAACACAAAATGTTTATTGCGGTTCTAAAATTGTGTGGCTAATCCCATGATTATTATTAGGTGGTTATATGTGCCGTGCCGGACCACAACAGCTGTTAGTTGATTCTCGTTAATTCGATTTGTAGAAAACTAAAAAGCTAGTAAATTGAATAGATAAATTAAGTGTGTAAATTTCGTCATAGAATAAAGAAACAAACACATACATATATACCATATATATTCGGTTGATGTAACTTGCAAAAATTTCTAAAAATAATGAATGTTACAACAAATTGTTAAAGCTTTTAGAAAAATATGTTACGAAATAATTAAAAACTACAACAACAATGTCTTAAAAAGTAAAATATTACTAACAAACAAAAACGTTTATAAAACAAAAGTTTAAATGTGATCACGTAGAATAAACAAAAATATTAGGTAATACTACGATTTATATATATATATACATATATATATGAATGCAAAGCAAATTAAAAAATAAATATATTAATTCAATAGATTACACAATATGCAAACTTAAGTGTTATATATATGATAAATATCCAAAACTCTCAAAACACTATTTAAACGAATAAACTCGTAAATTATTTATTTTTCGATAACACAATACAAAAGTGCGCTACACTATTAATTAAAAAATATGATAATGATGTATGTTTCGCTTTGTAAAATTAATTAATGTACATACATACATGCGCATTCATCTAATACATATACATTGAAATATAAGTCTCTACATTATTGATAAATGTATGTATAGCAAGGCTTTCTTCAGGTAGGTATGAAAAGCATTATTAATTGACTATCGATTATCGATTTGAAAGTTGTGTTAGAGCTACACTATTGAGTAGAAGGCCCAAAGGCCAGGCCCGAGGCCCGAATACCTAAATACATACTTACAAGTACATTAAAAATTCGTCTGCTAAGCTAATTACAACAACAACAGCAACAAACAAATGCTAGGCACATAGCACACACACACACACACACCAATGTGACAAAACAACAAAACGGTTATTTATAAATTATAATACATATAGTGAATTTATCTTTGATGTTGTTTGGCAAGCAATTATTTTAAGAAATTTGTGAATATAATATATATACTACATATAAACAAAGTTTAATACAAATAAACTCAAATGCAATATTAAACCTAACAAAATATTTAGTGTTTAACACAATTCATTTATGTTAGAAAATACAAATGGCGGCGAAGCATGGTGTAGTAGAAATCTTCCACTTTGGTAACTACATATGTACATACATATGTATGTAGCTTGAAAAATGTCGAATACTAAGCCAACCTACTAAGCAAATAATATTCGATCTTGAAAATATTCGAGTAGTAATACTTGTCTTTGGAAAGTGTATTAAATCGTTAAAAGAACAATTTATATACATTGCAGCTATGAAACTTCTTTCTATAACTGTATCAAATCTAACTGTAGTTACAGGGTGATCAATATAATAACAACACAAATATAGTTCGATGCAAGTGTTCTCTCTCTCTTTTTCCACTGAACATTTTCACAATAACAAATTTGGGCAAAAAACACTTTAAAAAGCAATTACACGGCGAGTCTATAATGTTACTAACACGTATGTTCAGTTCGTTATATGAACACAATTTAACTATTAATATAGCGCGTATTAGTTTTAATTGAATAAACAAACGGACGACTTGCTTTCAGCGATGTGAAGACGAGCAAAGTTCCAGGCTTACTGCCTGGATCGCTCTCTGTAGTTAGAGCAGGACAATACTTATTAAATCTCTATTCGCGATTTGTATGTACATTTCTATACAGCAACAACTAAATAGGCAAGAATTTTTGTTTTTACTTGCTAACTTAAAAAACATATACATAAAACATTGAAAAGTACCATATTTGAAACTTTAGCCCAGAAAAGTACACAATTCCGAAAACATGGTTATGCGTTCGATATTTATTACAATATTTCTATATATTTTTATAGCTAATTCACATTGTTTTTGTCGAACTTCTTTTGCTTATCTGTCAATTTCGCCAAACACAACGTCCAGGGTGCCAATAATGGCAACAACATCGGCCAACATATGCTGTTTGCCAATCTTTTCAAGCGCTGCCAAATGCGCAAATCCCGGCGCCTTGATCTTGCAGCGATACGGACGACTCGAACCATCGGCTACCAAGTAAACACCAAACTCGCCTTTGGGTGCCTCAATTGCTGTATATGTGGCACCGGGCGGCACTTGGAAGCCCTGCGTAAATAGCTTGAAATGATGTATGAGCGCCTCCATGGAAGTCTTCATTTCCGAACGGGATGGCGGCGTGATTTTCGCATCGTCGGTTTTTATTTCACCCGCGGGCATTTGATTTAAACACTGATCAATAATGCGCAAGGATTGACGCATCTCCTCGATGCGGCACAGATAGCGATCATAGCAGTCGCCCTTGGTGCCAATTGGCACATCAAAATCCACCAAATCGTAGGCATCATATGGCTGTTGCTTGCGCAAATCCCACTTGATGCCCGAGCCACGCAGCATAACGCCGCTAAAACCATAGTTGAGTGCCTCCTCGGCCGACACAATGCCAATATCTTCGGTGCGTTGTACCCAAATTCGGTTAGTACTGAGCACATCCTCAACCTCATCCAGCCTCTCCGCGAACTTTGCGGCAAACTCATAGATGTCGTCCATCAAGCCCAATGGCATATCGAGTGAAACTCCGCCGGGTCGAATGTAGGCGGCGTGCATACGTGCTCCGGAAACGCGCTCATAGAATTCCATCATTTTCTCACGTTCTTCGAAGAGCCAAAAGAAAGGAGTCAATGCACCCACATCCAAAGCATGTGTTCCCACAGCCATTATGTGATTCAGTATGCGCGTTATTTCACCAAAAAGAGTTCGTATATATTTGGCACGCAGCGGCACATCGATGTTGAGCAGCTTTTCAACGGCCAGCGAGTAGCATTGCTCGTTGCACATCATCGAGACGTAGTCCAAGCGATCAAAATATGGCAATGCCTGCGTGTATGTCTTGTACTCAATTAGTTTCTCGGTGCCGCGATGCAGCAAACCGATATGCGGATCGGCACGCATTACCGTCTCGCCATCGAGTTCGAGCACAAGTCGAAGTACGCCGTGCGCCGCCGGATGTTGCGGACCAAAATTAAGTGTCAGATTGCGCACTGATTTCTCAACAGGTACAACTTTGCCTAACAAAAATATGCCGGATAAAAAAAATCAGGAACTAATTCGAATAATAATCATACTTACTGTTCCATGGCGGCACTTTCCACAGCGATGTTACTTCATCGGGATACATTACCGGACCACTGAATTGTTTCATGAATTCGGGGTCCGGATACCATTTGGCAGCATTGCGATGTTGATTCGAGCTAAATTACAAAACACAAAATGGTTGCACTAAAACTGATTATGTAAGTGCTGAGGCTTAAGATCAACGTTTACCTCAAGACATTGCAACCAGCTGCTGCTGCAATAGCATGCGGAGTCTTCAACAGCTGCGCCCCAGCGCCCACCAGCGATCGCTTAGCAATATTAAGCATGTTTTGATTTCAATACACTTTCTAATCTTTTTGCACAAAAACAGAGCTGCCAAACGTCAAATCACTTCACTGGTCAGCCGGACAGCTGTTTGGTCGTTTGCATGGTCGCATTGATGCAGCTGCAATCGATACTTACCGATAGTATCGATTGAGAGCACAGTTTGATGCATGTTGTGAAAAAAAAAAAAAACTGAAATTTATACTGTATTGCCAAAATGATAATAAAAATGTACATTTTGATCATGATAATTATTTTAAATAATAATATTTAAGAAACAGGCTAGTCGAATGTTTTTTTTTGTTGTTTTTTAATCTCCAGCAAATTGCAGTTGTATTTATTATTTTGTGGCAAACTGGTATTCTTGTAACTGGTAACTGAAAAGTACTCATGTAACTGCAAAGTACATGATTAAAATATTTCAAAGAGATACAGATACATTTGTCAGATACTGCCACACTGTTAGATTCGTATTATTTTTTTTAACACCCAACACATAGCTCTTTAAATACTACTATAATACTTAATTGTGTACAAAATGTAAAACGAATTTCAAACATGAGGTGGTTAAAAAAACTGAACAAACTAAAACAGGCAATTGGATAAGTGTGAATCGCTCCAAAGAAAAAAGAACAGTGAAGAAAAATTACGAAAATGTATACATAAAAACTGGCATGAGTGCATGAGTGTGCGTATAAAGTGTCTATAATGCGTTTACAACGAACGAAGCGACTGAAGAAAACCAAATTGGTTAACATACATATGTACATGCATATATATTTTCACAAGAGCCCATAATTGAGCTTGTTTTATATATGTATTTGTCGTTATATTTAATATAACTGTTTAAGAAAAAGTGCATTAATTTAAGTTAGTTTAATTGATGGAAAGGCTTTATAACTTTTCTTAATCGGGTTTGTGTATGTATACAGCAAAAGTTGTCGGGTTCAATGTTTATGTATTTGAGTCTGCTCCTGGGCCAAACGAACGAAACGAAACGGAATGAGTGTGAGCGAGAGCGAGAGAACGCGTACTCTCTCTCTGTTGGTTTCTCTGGTGCATAACCAACAACAATATTATTTGTCTTGCCAAAACAAGCCATAAAAGTCCTAAATCGAACAAGAAAATGGCACTGCATACACGCATACACACATCCATTATCATAAGGATGCAAGACGAATTTATTTCATGTTACCAACAGCTAAATATATATATGTACATACATATGTATGTATGTATGTACATATGTTTACATATGTATGTACATGTATATAGGATCACTTAGTGTATGCCGTATGATTGCGTTTTGTATTATTACACAGGCAAAAACAACAACAATTACTATTGTGACCTGTATGCATCACGAAAATCGCCGGCATTCACAATTTTAATAAAGTGAACTACAACAACATAAGTATGGATGTGTGTATATGTATGTATATGTATGTGTATGTATACTCTACTTAGCGTTGTTTACCGTTATGCAAAAATGAATTTATTACCAAATTACCACCTCTAGGTTATTCAATATAATTTTTTGACTAATTTTTACGAATTTACAATTCTTCTACTGCGTTTTATTTACTTGCAGAGAAAGAGAGAGATGAGATCGGTATGTTGAGATCTTAAGCAACAACAATGACATTAATTGGGTCGACAAGCGACAGAAGAAGAAGAAGCAGCTGCATTAACTAGTTGTAGAAAATCGAAACATCACAATTAAAAGGCGTCCAGCTTAAATTAAGTTTGTGTACTGTGTCGGGGGGAGCTTGGGGGCTGCGGTAAGACGGCAATATAATTACTTAAAACACACAAATTCGACGACTACGATTTAATATATATTTTTAACGAAATGACGTTCGTTGCTGCAACGACGAAAAAGTCAACGAAAAAGTTAACGAAAAACAACAACAAAAGGCTTGCTCTGACTGTTAGTTGGCGATCGCTGCAGTACGGATCGGATTATCGATTAACAGGATCGGCGGACGATACTTATGTTAAACACACCTCAACTTTAGATGCGAATCGATGGCAGCCTAGAATTACCAATATCAATATTAAAAGCGGAACCACATCTCCACCGACAACAACAACAACAACTACTGACAACAACAACTATATGCCAAAACAACAACATCGAAATCGAAAGCATGCAACAACAACGAATGCGCTTTCAATGCCAACAACAACAACAATACATCGAAACTCGAAAAGTAAAAGCAAGAACAGATCGGCGGGATGCAATGTTAAACTAACAGCGACAGCCACAGCCACAGCTCAAGCATTATGTGATGATGGCTCAAGCCGCCGCCAGTTGGATACATTCCAATCCAAGTTCGACCCAGCGACAATAACAACCTCATCGAAAAATAATACAGCACAAGCAATAACTACAACAGCAACAACACCAACAACACCAACAAGAACAACCACCACCATTAACCGAACCAACAACAACCATTCTTCGGGGCGATGCAAAATGTTTGTGCCATTGCCAAAATTGGGTACAACATCGTTTGTCACGCTTCTAACAATCATTTGTATCGAAACGGTGCTGCTGTCGACGATGTCGAGCTGCGCCAAGACCTTCTATATGCATTGGAACACATCGAACAGCATGTAAGTAATACTACATATATAAGTATATGAAACAATACAATTTTTTCATAACCAACAACGAACCTCGCGAAACCTCTGCGTTGACTTAATGCAACGGATACGCACAACAATGCACATTGCAAGTTGCAGTTTTAGGGTTCATTACGCACACACTTATACACATATATATGTATATACACGTGTATATATATCCTGACGGACTTGCATTAATGTCAACCCTCATAGCAGCGCGACCTACAACGACTTTTCTTTTGGGCCTTTGCGTTGCGGTAATGGTATTGGGGCCTAAGACAAGCGACGGGCAAGGACAGAGAGCGGAGAGAGAGACGAGGCAAAGAAAAAAAAACGTATATATAGTTAATTCGCTTTAAATATTTTTTCTTTTACCACGAGGTGAGCCATATAAGTTCCTACTACTACTATATATATTGTAGATCGAAGGAAAATAATTCTTATTTCAACATTCTTGAATGAATCTCAAAATCTTCGGGAATTATTAAGGAACACATACATATAATAACCTGTAACCCTAGTCACACACGCTGTGTGTGTGTGTGTCGCCAACATGCGAACATGTAAAATATGTGCGTACCTCACATCATTAGGGGGTGATTTTTTGTTTTACAAAGCTCCACATAAAAAAAAAAAACAAAGAACAACTTGAAAAGGCGCAAGGAAACCATGGAAAAATGTTGAGGGGGGAGATGGGGAGGGGCGGGGCAAAGGCAGAGCTGCAGACATACATAAGTGCGTGCGTCGTTTTAAACAGAGAAGAAGTACTTGATAGATTATGGAAAGGCAAGGAAGGGACGAGAGAGGACGAGTCGACTGCAGTTGAGCTTCTTTTTGACATGGCTTCGACTTCGCTTTCAACGCACTGCACCACCAACACCCTCCCTCCCTCGCTCCACCTGGCTCAAAGTTAAAAGTTTTAAAATAAATATAGAAAGAAAAAAAACAAACGAATTTTCTGTTCACTTTTGGAGAATGGGGTAAAATGAATGGACGATTTGGTTGGTGTTTGTTTGGAGTTTGTCTCACCATCAAATGTTGATGACAATTCGCCCTTTTGTACGGCGACTGTTGAATACTCTTACTTTCATTAACTAAGCTTTGCAACCTTTTGCTTTGCTTTCTTACAGATTTCGGATTGACAACACGGATCATATTATTGATGTTAATAAAGGGAATTTGGCATTTGAATTCGATCAGGTTCACATAATCTGTCCCGTCTATGAGCCGGGCGCCTTTGAGAATGAAACCGAGAAATACATAATATATAATGTGTCCAAAGTGGAGTACGAAACATGCCGCATAACCAACGCCGATCCGCGAGTAATAGCTATATGTGATAAACCGCAAAAATTAATGTTTTTTACGATAACTTTCCGGCCATTTACACCGCAGCCAGGTGGTTTAGAGTTCCTACCTGGAAATGACTACTACTTCATTTGTAAGTTGCCATTTTTCGATTTCCTTATAATATATTGTATATAGGATATATCATCAGTAAAATTTGTTTGCTAATTTCTTCAATTTTCCCGTAATAGCAACTTCATCAAAGGACGACTTGTATCGTCGCATTGGAGGACGCTGTTCGACAAATAATATGAAAGTTGTATTCAAAGTATGTTGTGCAGCTGAGGAGAAGAACAAAACGACGGAAACAACGTTAATGACGGGCGGAAGCGGTGCTGGATCCAATGGCGTCGATAGCGAGGGAGGGGTTAATGTAGATCATAATGGAGGAGGGAATACCATTGGTATGAGTGGTGTCAACACTGGCAGCGAGAGCGGCAGCGGTATTCATTTGAAACCGGTCAACGCATTTGGAACTTCGATCAACACAAACATTGAACAATTCAATCGTATACCAATTCAACCAAATATAATTGGTGGAGTTGGCGGTGGAGGAGGAGGTAACAACGGCGGAGGTGGTGGCATTATTTTGTCACCTGGCCATGGCAGTATCAATATGTTGCCGCCAGGACGCGGCGGTGGTAATGGCGGCGTACACATGTCATATCCGGGCCATCATCACATTCAAACCGGGATTCGGATCAATAATGTACCAACGCAACAACAACAGCATCCGCCGCACCACAAGGGCGTCAATAATGGTAAGGACGATAATGATAAAAACTACATACAAGAAATTGGTGCAACGTCAAAGGGTCATCAAGATCATTATCTGCCGCCAAATGTTGACACTAACCACAGTAACATTGTACAGAGCACCATTAATTGGCCAATAACGGCTTGGGGCAACAACGCAAACACATCAGCCGGCCATCGACCATCTTCTTCTTCTTCTGATACAATTAACACAAATACTCTGTTCAATCCTAATACTATCAAAATTAACACAAACTCAGACAGTCATAACATACAAACAAACACACCATCGTCCCACAGTCCACAGACTGAATTCGGTAATAACAAAATGAAAAGTAAGTAGAACTTCTTTCCATTTACCGAACCCATTACCCGAAGTACCTCCAAAGTACCCCGAAGATAACAACAATGTCCAAAATGTTACCAGCTTTACCACCTCCCTAAATTTCAAAAGTTTTGATAAAGTAAGAAAGTCAGCGCTGTGCCCAATAACCGCCGACCCTTTGACCAATGCCAACCAATTCCTTTGTATGTAGGATCGCCGACTTAACTTGGCCAGATAATACATACTATAACTAACTGGTTTTAACCCCATTTACAGATCACAACAACTATGACATGAAGCATCCAAATGAGGTAGTTAAAAACGAGGAGCTTACCTACAATAGCGGATCGGGACGAGTGTCGTCAAACAATGAGATCGATGCATATAAATGGATTTGGACATGTCTGGCGGGTGGTGCGAGAACAATCGGTTTAATAACCTCAATGCATCAACAATATGGTGGTATTAGTTCAACGCTTTTGATCGCTATCATTGTGGTAATCACATTTCATGATCGAATTGGTACTTGGCTTTGCCGGTGAATTGTGGAACAACATAATTTTTTAAAGAACAGTCATAAATAACATCACACACACGATCCGAAGTTGAGGTAGTGCTATTTATTGTATACGTAGATTTTAATTTTTAATTCGCGAATGGGGTTTACACTAATTGTATTTCCAACGGGAAACGGAACGATTGAAATCGAGCCAAATGAAAAAAACGAAAAAAAAAAACACAAGTAGAAAAGAAAAGAAATGAAGGAGAAAGGTGAAATAGAATAAATAAGCAAATACAATTTTGAAGCGCATTAAAACATAGTTTATAGCGATATATAAATTTAAACACACACATTTAACACTTAAGTCGAACAACAACAATACTTAACGATAGCAGCACGCCGATATAAGAGTACAGAGACCGAAAATGTTTATTATTTTTATCATTCAGACACATTGCCCATTGTACTAAGTAGGTCAACATTATAGTATTACCAACAACAACCAATCAATAGAACTTTTGCTTTTAAAATTTTTAGTTCAATGGCAAACCTTCATGAATCAGTCCCAACAAATGGTAGACAGACAAGAGAACAGTTAAATCCTCAGAGTTGTCACCCCTTACATTAAACTCGAAGGCAACTAACATTATACACACATACATACATACAAACTTCTCCGTACATTTAGCTGCCTTGTACGTTGGACAGTTTTGACTGAAAAATTAAAAAGATTATTACAAAAATATATATTAGAATACGTTTGTATAGAACGCGTTTAGGAAAAATAACAATTAAGTGACTCGATTCAAAAAAAAAAAAAACAAACAGAAAATACATCCAAGACGAAAGTAAATGTTAAATCTTAAAACCTATGTACTAGTATGCATTTACATTTACATTTACACTTACAATTACATACATATATATATATTCGTATATTAAGTATTTCGAATATGGGAAAGGTGAAATTCAAAGAACTCAACTGTAAGTTTTAGGTTCTTATGCTTTTTTGTTTTGTTTTGAATAGTTTTTAGTTAAATTCATTTTTAATTTTGTAAATGAACCAAGCAGTATATATACCATATATATATATACAGAAGTTACATAACAAATGTATCCTAAAACATACGAAATTGAATATATAAAGACACACACACACACACAAGAAAAGTTTAGGTGAAAACGTTATGATAATTGTACTATATTTAATAATAAATAATTGTGTATATCATGTATTGATTGATTGATTGATGCAGCATTTGCTCCATTCATACAACAAAATATTTACATACATACATATAGCATATAAGCAAGTAATCTTATAAATACATACATACATACATACATACAACTCATACATAATTTGCACATGAAACGAAACGACGAAGAAGAAGAAGAAGGAGGTTTATCAGAAGGCAGAAGTTAATTATTTGAGCCCAGTTCCAAAGACCATCCATCCACCATTATGTATAAACTACACACTTTAAATATGTATATCGTTTATCGTAGTAGAAAAAAAACACACATCTTCACCCACACACACACACACACACACACACACACATGCATTGGTCACAAACTTCAGCACTCTCTCTTTTTTGCGCGCTCGCGAAAAATCTTGTTTCCATACCCAATGCAATAATAGCTCATTTGCTTATTAAAGAACAAATCGAACAAATTACGACTAAACCGAATTTAAAGCATGCATAAACCTCGCCCAAAGAAAACATTAGCAAAATTTGGGCAGCACCGCAACCAAAACCAATTTGAATAATAATTTACATTGCTCCAAAGCTAAGTCTTTCTCTCTCAATCTCACTCTCTCTCTCTCTCAAGCTCTCTCTCTCAGATGTAGACACAATTGGATTTTCATTCACATGCATACAGTTAGAATTACGATTACAATAACAATAAACAAAAGCAGAACAACTTAATACAATACATACAAACAATCATATACATACGAAACATCATATATGTATACCACATAATACATACACTTATCTTAAATAATTTCTTAATAAAAACAACAACAACAGAACAATTACAGGAACAGTGCAGGCGACACCTCACATGCATACATACACATACACACACACGTGCATCAAGTGATGTGTATTTACATACATACATATATTTATTAGTATTAATTTAATTAACTAACAAACAGTTGGGCCACCGAGATTTTCTAAATTCATATTATTCACAACACATACATACATACACTCAGTTTATACAATAGTATTAATTCCGCTGGTGGTATTTAATATCTTTTTTTTATCGACTTCTGGCAAAGGATTCACTTTCAAACATACATACATTCATACATACACATAATCCAGTAAATATGCAATCCACCACACCACTCCACGCCCATTAGTTTTCAGTCCCAAAAACAATAACGTAAGTGTGCTTAAAAATTATGTACGAGTTTTGGAAGTTGTGACGTATTGTAAGAACCGCCGATTAATCAAAGACACTGTACACACACACACATACATACATACATACATACATACATACATACATACATACATACATACATTAACTGTAACTGTAACTGGCCTTTTGTGGATGCACACACAGTTGTAGTGTGTCAGTTTTTATTATTAATACACTAATACACACACACACACACATACATACACAACATGTAAACTGAAATGCAATAACAACAAACAAAATTCGATTTATTGGATATACATACATACATACGAAATTCGAATGTGTATGTATGTATACAAAAAGGAATAAGTGTAGGCAAGGGGTAGCGAATGACTAAATTGTAGTTTTTAACAGTAGCACAGCAAATTTATATCTACTTATACCACTTAAGGGGTAAAATAAGCAAAACGATATAAGAACAAAAACATAAATACAAACGATACTTGTGTGTATGTATGATAAAAACATAAAGAGAACAGAAAGCAAAGAGTGGAAAAATTAAAAACAGTGAACAATGTATCAATGCAAATAAAAACAACATTTGAATTTAAATCCTTTTTATGAGTTTAATTTCTTTGCCATAATAGTTGAATCAACATAAACTCAACGCAGCGTTACTTATTCAGCTGTGGTGAATGTGGTGAAAAGAGGACTCAATTTCACCACCATGCCTGTCATGTTTTACCAAGCCTAATGCTTTTTTGCAAGCCATCGGAAATCACTAAAATCTCTGATCAAGTTTGTTTCCAAATTCAAAACATTTGAAAATAGCCGCGAAAAACTCGTTGAACTGGTTCTGGTTCTAAATTCGATTCGATTAATTTTCATTGAGTTGGCAGCCCCAAAAAGAGAGAGAGAGAGCGAAGAGAGGACTCAAGTTAACTGTTGTTTGGGTCCAGCAAGCATCCTGACTCGCAAGGTGCGAGAGCAACCCTCTCGAACTGTTTGTGCACTTGTAAGTTTCAATGCGAGTGTATCAAACGAAATTAAGAAATAATTTCTTGTTGAATTGAATCACAATAACAACGGGTTAGCAAAACTGCAGCATAAAACAAATAGATACATAAATAGTACATTTCAGTGGGGCAGTAATACTTATTTGATGTTTAAACAATCTCTACGCTCGATGCGTGCATAAAAAAAGTGCATTTTGGAAAGTGGAAGTGTTGGGTGTTAATCTCGGCCAAGGTCACGTGTGTGTGTAAGACTTACAACAATATGCACAACAACAACTACAACGGCAAGGTTCACATTTTGCATTGAAGAGCGAAGAGTCAGTTTCAACCTTAACTACATTATGATTAATTAATACTATTATTTTCAATTGAATTAAATAATATATTATTTGATTTTTTACTTACATAAAGTAAGTGTATCTAACATACGTATGTATAATTAAATAGGAGCCTTTGACAAGTGGACTTAGTGGATATATATCGACAAATACAAAATAAGCAACCGTTATAACGGTATCAACCGCCATGTCATGGGAGAGCATCGCATCAAAAGACTTGCTTAGGTATGTAATTCACAGGGTGTTCACAGTTGTTGATTTGCATTGAGCACCCCCCCCCCACCCACTCTCTAATTGATTTCGATTTTTAAACAGCATACGACCGTGTCAAAACTTATCGGTAACACATTTACTCGCCTCACCCGATGGATCGCGTTACTTGCTCGATAATTCGAACGGTGTGTGTTTACCGTTAACCGTTAACATAATACCAAAATAATATTATATTTACGCTTTCTCACAGAATTGTGCCAAGTTGACGAGAATTACTCGCGGATTGCCGGCTATGGCTCTAGCCCAGATGGCGATCCAGTTGGATCCCGCTCTTTGTGGGTTCGTCACGGTCTGGCTCGTTCCGGCCAGGTCAATACCGTAATCAGTTGTTTTTGGGCATGCCAACGAAGCTTGCGTCAGTACATAGCCAAAAAAAAGGTTCGTCAATTTACCATTTTAGCATAATTAAATTTCTTAACATCTAATATTGGCAGATCGAACGCGGATTGCGACTTTACGAGCAGCACAATCAAACGGCGGCGGTTCGAACATGGCGCAGTGCTTTAAAGGGCACGTGCCGGCGAGAGGATTGCTTTCAGCTGTTGGGCTATCTGTACCAGGCGCACATGGATTGGGGCAAGTATCGCGATGCCATTGACTTTGGCCACCAACAGCTGGGCATATCGGAGGAGCTCGACTCCTCAAACATGCGGGCCGAAACCTACTTGAATCTGAGTCGGGCCCACGCCAGCCTCGGCGGTCTCGAGCGGGCCTTGGCCTATGCCCGACATTCGCTGTACAACGAGTCCGGGACACAGTGCCGCAGTGGATTGGTTCATTTGACGGTGGCACGTGTCTATCTGGAAATGGGCGGATTTTCGCGCGCCTTGGAAGGTTTGCAGGGTGCCCACAAGATAGCGACGGCCATCGGGGATCCCTCGCTGGAGCTGCAAGTTTATGTGGCGCTCTCGGAACTCTTTGGCCGGCTCCAGGACAACGAAAAGAGTGCAACGTACGCATCCAAAGCGTACGATCTATCGCGTTCCTTGCAGCTTGGCGATCTTAACTCTTGCCACCATCGGGCCGCCTTGCTCCGGATGGCAGCTTCCTTGCGCAAGCAGGGCGACCTCGGTGATGCCCACGATTATTGCATGGAGGCAACGAGGCTATCGCTGATATCCGGAGATCAGGCCACATATACCCGGAGCATTCGTGTCATGGGCGATATTTATCGCAAGAAAATGGATATTGATGTAAGTAGGAAAACTCAAAAAAAAACAAATCCAGTAAAAATTTGTTCGTCATTTTAGAGAGCATTTCGTCAGTATGAGCAGGCAATGGGAACGTCGGCAACTTTGGGGGATCGCATGGCCCAAATGGAGGCAATGGATGGCGCCGCCCGTTGCCTGGAGACCTTACGGCTTCAAAGCAAGATCTGCAATTGCCGACCTCTCGAGTTCAATACGCGGCTGTTGGAGGTTGCCAGTTCGATAGGGGCAAAGGTTCGATTTGGTCCTATAAAGTATTTAATTTGAATAACGACGTTTCCTTTCTTAGCTTCTTGTGCGTAAAATTCGAAGTCGTTTGGCCCTGATCTACCGGGCATTGGGCGACGAGGATCAGTGCAACACACATTTGCGGTTGGCGGATCAAACCGATGCGGCCCTCGGCTTAAATTGTGGCGCCTGTGGCGAGGTTTTCGGCTTGCAGCCAGCAAGCCTCGAAGCATTGCCCTGTGCTCACATACTTCATGCCAGGTATAATTCATTGTTCAGTCGAAGTTCGAACTGAGCCTGATATTAATTACTCTCTTTTTCAAGATGTGCTCATGAAATCTTTCGTCGTCGGGATAAAAACACTGGGACACGTTCTTGTCCTGCTTGCAATAAATTGCTCAGCTCCCGGCTGCATCTCTGTGGCGGCAATGAAAATGATGATCATTTCGATGCCGAAAGTGTCGCAACTGCCAATGCCAATGGACGACTCTCGGCTCTCGACGGATTTATCTCCGAATCGCTTTTGCCTCAGCTTTCAGCTGCTCGGCCTCGGCCCTCCTCCTCCTCAACGGTCTTTTGCAAAGAGAAATCCATGCCCAGCATCGATAGCACTGCTTTGCTTTTAACGTCGAATGCCTCGCCAAAATCCGAATCAGTTTATCGTAGCAATTTGTCGTTGGCTTCGCTAAGTATGCGCGCATCTAGCCTGACCATCGACAGCGGACGCAATGCGACATCATCCGTCTAAGTTAATGACTTTTTTCAAAATCTAGTTTTGCAATTCTTTTAAGTGAGTATTTTTTATTTATCTCCCAAAACTTAAAAAAAAAAATTAAATTTACCCCTTACCCCCCATCCCCATATATAGTTGCGGCTTTAAAATGGTACGCCGCAACCGAAACCTCTTTTTCTTCAAGGCCAAACAAAAAAAGAATTATCAAGTTTTTCCGATTTTTTCAAGTGAGTATTTTATTTTATTTAATTCTTAGAATTTTTTTTTCACTTGAATGAATCTCGAAACTAGATTATCGATTTTTGGAAGATGTTTAAGAAAATTACAAATATCTGCTTAGCCCTTATATAAAGAAGTTTTCTTTAAACGCGCGGGAGATGATGCATACTCGGATTGACGGCCCGAAAATCCTAGTGGATCGGAAAGTTGAGAAAAAGAGTCTTTAAATTGCAAGTACAACGTTGCTTAATCAGAAATATGTTCTATTTACAGTTACATTATACCGTACGGAAAATTGGTTGGACAAATTTGTCATACTTATAAAGCAAAGCTCTTCTTAAGTTTGGTTGTTCTCGGAAGCTGCAGCCCAGCTGCATTCCTTTGCAGTATCTTAAGTACAAACAACAACAAAAATAGATAAGTTGTTAAAGTTGTTAAAAGTGCATAGGTCCAAAACATTCCAACTACAATTATACTAAAACATAAGATTCAAAGTTCTTGTTGAAGGCAGTAATATATATATAAGTACATATATAAACGCAAATACCTTAAATTGGGTATACTATATAGTAAAGTTGTTGAAAATTGAAATGCAAAATTTTACTTATCCTTTCATTAAATATTTAAATAACTTAGGCACACCTTGACATATATTTATTAAATCTATGTCTATAACAACAAAATTGTAAGTCAAAAGTCAATCACTGATCTAATCAATTATAGTTGCTCTCAAATAGTTGTTTATAAAATAAAGTAAACTGAATTGCTATTAAAAATCGTTTAAAAAAATCAACAAAATAAATCAAATTGCACCAATTAAAAAATAAAATCATTTTTTGCAGAACTAGAACGAGTGTTTAATTAATTCTTTAAAAAATAGTTTATATCTTTTCTATTCATTAAATCAAATGGTATATCAAAATATATATTCCGTCAAATTTTCAGAATAAATAAATAATTTTTGAATGAAGACATGCGCGATGGATGGAGGCTAAGAAAAAAGAGATGGGGGTAGGAAAAACGTTGTGACCTTTAGCTAATTTCGACATGCAAAAAACATATCAATGTTAACCTTATACTAAAATTAGTGTAAATAAACTAAGTAAATGCATTCAAACTTCGTAACAAAAAAAAAGTCACAATTATTATTTGTTACCCTTTCGAGCAAAGTATTAGTAAAGAGAGCAAAGGCGAGAGATTTTAACAGCAATAATAATAAGAGCGCAATGTTCGCTCTTCGTTCCAAAAGGGGTTGTTGATTGTATGGTTCGTTGCCATATCATTGAAAAGTGAATATACTTGGCTTATTGCAGCTGCAAACTGTTAACTGGCGTATTTGTTTTTCTTTTCTTTGTGTTCTTTTTTTCTTGATAAAATACAACGACGATAAATAACTATTTTGCGTTTAAGTCCGAAAATAATTTAGTGTATGTGGCAACTCTGCTCTATTGCCTACATATGGGGTGGCTGGGTTGGGTTGGGAATGGGGTAGGGGTTCGTTCGTTCGTTCGTTCATTTCTCAGCTCAGTTCAAATTGGGCATATTTTTGCGTTAGGCGGAAAAACCTTTTGCTGAACTCGCGTGCGCTTCGCTCGCTCGCTCGCTCCTCGTTTTGGTTCGGTTCGGTTGGGTCACATAATAAAGTTTCTTTTACCAACTTTAAGTTAACATTTGGATATAAAAAGCGTAAAATTGTCATAGTTTTCGGCCGCGAATCGTCGTGTAGAAAACTCGACTCGAACTACAGAAACTTTCACTAATACATATGTACATATATGGACAATGCTGACTAATCTGTGTGTGAATATGTCTGCAAATATTTTGCATTGGTTTAAGTGCACATTAAAAAAGTAAAAAAAAAACAAACAAAAAAGTTCCCTTAAGCAAAAATGTAGCCAAGATTATTATTCAATGATTTAAGGTACGAATCCTGTGTGGAAAACGAAATTTTAAATACATGTGAAAAAACCAACCCCAACAACCCCAATTTTACATACATACACATACACATACATAATATACAAGTCAAAGGGGCTCAGAGATACCCTGTACACCCTGTAGAGCCTGTACACCCTGTGATTAAACTGTTCCTAATAACAACATATATACAGAAAAATACACTAACTGTAAATTACGTATGCGTACATACGTTATACGTTAAACATTGCGTAGAACTCGGCGCAGGTGTAAAAACGTAAAATCATAACAACAAACAAAGCTACCTTAAATAATTATATGTATGTATGTATATGTGTGTGTGTGTGTACATACATAAATTACTATGTGCTAGTACAACATATACAAACACACACACATACACACTTTTCTAATCAACCCTTAAAGCTTGGCGACGCGACGATGGCAACACAACAACAACGACGACGACGAAAACAAAACGAAACACGAAAGCCAACTGACAACAAATAAGAAACAAATACATACATACTACTATCCACAATTGTATGTGTGTGTGTGTGCTTGTTACAAAATAGCTATTAATAGAAATGGGAAAAGAGTACATAAACTTCCTTTAAGATTTTATTTTTATACTAAATCTTATAATAATAATAATTTATTAATTTTGTATATTGGACTATAAACAGAATTAACACAACTTAACACGAACATTAAGGCTCAAATAAAAATTCTGTTGCATACTTTTATTTTTTTATAAGAGAGAGAAAATATAAGAGGTGGAAGGGGACATACTAGTATGGGGTATAAAGGAACTTGTAGCAACAGTATCGGCTCAAAATTAATTCAAATTAAAATAATATAACAATCAACAAAATTTGAAGTCAAATTTAATTTACTGCAGTCTGGCTAATCCGGCTCCAATTTTCCCCGCTTTTATATGCATTTAAAAAAAATTGTACATTTTATTTTACAGCCAAGTGGTTTGCCAATAGCTGAGGAAGGTCTGGAAAGTCAGGATCTTTGGGTATTGTCGTCCAGCCCAAACACACAAAACCGAAACAAGCAGTCCAGTGAACCGTAGCGTGTGAGGAATGGAATCGATGAACGAAATAATTGATTCGAGATCGTTTGAGCAGCAGCTGGTTGTTGAAACAACCGAATTCGACGGAGTTGGACGAGTTGTTGAGGAACAGCGGGAGAGCAGGCTGGCAGGACAGCAGCAGGAAGGCAGCGAGTCGGAATGCGAAAGTGGTGAATTGGAGATTAAATTAAACTTAGTAAACAAACAAGACAAGAATCAACAATCGGTGGCGGTGTTAAGTGGTGCGATGCAAACGCTTATAGCTACAACTACAACAAGTCGAAGCAGGAGTAGGATTAATGAAGATGACGATGATGATGGTGGGGAGGAGGAGGAGGAGGAGTCGAGTTCCGTTGTAATGGTTATTGATGAAATGGGTCATAGCAATTATCAAAGAGTACCTCAACAAATTCAACTGCATAGCGGCAGGACGACATTGGCAATGTCGTCTCTACTTCCTGTCCATCACCAACATCACCAGCAAAGAAATCCTGATCGATTGACTATCAATAGTCCCATTGACTTTGGCGGTTCCGATGACATTAGTTTGGATGGACTAACAGCGAACACAGCAGTTAAGCAGGAGCCCAAGGAGGACACAAACAATGGCAATGGTATTAATCGACGAGGGACGAGTCCGCCGCGTTTGATGGACATTAACAATATGTCAAATGTTATCGAAGAGTTATCCTCGGATGGTTGCGGCGGCGGCGCCGGCGTTGAGGAGGTCACACTTAATCAGCATCATCAACAGCTCTTACAGCATCAGCATCAAGCCCATCACCACCACCACAACCAACAGCATCACCAACAACAACAACAACAATATGGACATCGTCAACAAATTATTCATCAGCATCAGCGTCAACTGCAGCGTTCATTGCAATTGGAAATGGGTAACAGCAATCATCGAGAGGTCCTCTCGGTTATTGTACAAACGCAGGACGAGGAAGATAACGAGGACATTGATGAGGACGAAGATGATGATGATCGTGATTCGGGTGGGGAGCATTTGCTAAGCCCGGCCTTAGCCGTTGATAACGTTGATTCGTTGGAACATAGCACTTATCAAACGTTGACATCGGTCAACAATCACATATCATCCGATCCGTCGGGCTATAGCCCAACGTCGTCGTATGCAACGCTCACTCCCATTCAACCGCTTCCGCCCATATCGACAATGTCGGATAAATTTGCCTATGCGGGTCACATTTCCGGCAACTCAGCCAACGTCAGCACGTCCGGAAGTGGCACTAATGGCACTTCGACCAGTCGTATAATAAACACCTGTGGACCGGGAAGCACCACATCGGATGGCGGCATTAGCAATGATTGCGGCTCATTCGCAAGCTTACCAGCTTTAACCATCGAAGGTGCACATCAAAGCTTAAGCTTGAGCGGTTTGGGCGTTGCACAGTCACCATTTTCATCGTACGATAAGTTGCCTTCGCTGATATCACCTCCGCCTCATAGCTACGCTAGCTCATCGCCATCGCACGGTCTGTCTGGTATGGTTGGGTCATGCGATCTGCACAACAGCTCTCCTGGACCGGTGACAGGTCAACCCTCACCACACGACCATGAACTTCACCCGCAGCATTCGCCAAGGACAGGACATGGACATGGACATGGACATACGACAATGCTGGGACACAGTCACAATAATCAAGAAGACCGGAGCGGAAGTCAGGCAATGCAGTTGGTTCCTGTTGTATTACAAAAGCAGGTCATATGCCTATCTCCATTAACAAGTGGTGGTGGCAGCGTCGTTGTCAATGATTATGAATCCTCCTACAGCACACACCATCCACATCAGCATCATCCACATCCACATCATCATCATCAGCATCAGCATGATAACGAGCTTATTACGACATCAACCAACTCGAACTCGGGCGGTCGTAGCTCTCAGTTACGCTTGCACCATAGTCCAACGCTTAGTCCACATTCGGCGGTTTCCGCTGGCTCCGTTGTGTCCATGTCTTTGCATTCACCGACTCACTCCGTTGTTACGCTTAACACCCATACTATTAACGGTAATTCTGTCACGAATCTTGCTATCGATTTACCCGTTGTGGGTTCACTTACTTCCTCACCACCACAACAGCCGATGAACGATGGATCCTCCATAAGCGTCAGTATCGTCGACGAAATCAATCAACGACAACAGCACCATTTGCTACAGCCAACAAGCCGAAGCGTCAAAAGTCAGCTAGTAGATGAAAATGAAAGCAATCATGTTCAAGAATGTAGTAGTATTATATCAGGGAATAGTGGAAATCTCAATTTGTGCAATATAAACAACCAACAACAGCATCATCAACATCAACATCAGAATGGATATCACCATAATGAACAGATGCAACAACAAACAAAAAATCATTCACCTCAGCCACCCACAGCAGTGGCAACATTGACCTCCGGTAGCTCTGGTAGCGTTAGCTCGAATCCTGTTAACAACAGCAATCGGTCGAGTGGAACTAATGATATGGAAGAGATAAATACCAAGGAGCTGGCTCAACGTATTTCGGCTGAGCTAAAGCGTTACAGCATACCACAAGCAATATTTGCTCAGCGGGTACTTTGCCGATCGCAGGGTACTCTCTCTGACCTGCTGCGCAATCCGAAGCCTTGGTCGAAACTCAAGTCCGGCCGTGAGACATTCCGACGAATGTTTAAATGGCTGCAGGAACCAGAGTTTCAGCGTATGTCCGCGTTGCGTATGGCAGCCGCACAGATACCGCAGCGACCATCAACGGGCATTTCGGCGGTCGGTTTAAGCGGTGGTAGTAGCGGAAGCAACGTTGGATTCTTAACGGGTTCGGGGGGTTCAGGATCATCAACGGCGTCCACTCTTATTGTAGCCAATGCAAACACGGAAGCAACGCATGGTTCGAGCGTAACGGAAAATGGTTAGTATCCAAAATAACCCTATTAAATAATGACAGTAAAACACCCATTTTATGTGCAGCGATATTAAGCTCGTCCGCGAGCTCGGGGATTATTGGGGGTGGTGGTGGTGGCAACTGCCGTCGCAAGGAGGAGCTACACATGGAACAAATGCCGCAGCCCAAAAAGCCTCGTTTGGTATTTACCGATCTGCAACGACGGACATTACAAGCAATTTTTAAGGTAGGTTAGCAACCGCTTTACTTCATTTCACTTTCTAAACTGTGTGTGAGTTTTTAGGAAACAAAGCGGCCTTCAAAGGAGATGCAAGTGACGATTGCACGTCAATTGGGATTGGAGCCGACGACAGTTGGTAATTTCTTTATGAATGCACGTCGACGCTCGATGGACAAGTGGCGCGATGATGACACTAAGAATGCACAGCATTTACATAGGCAGCATCAAGGGGAGCATGATGATGAGGAGGAGGAGAATCCGGATGAAAGGGAGACACAACAACAGCATGGACACTATACTAGCAGCAGTCTACATACGACAGCAATGTCACCGCTTGGCAATTTTGATGATGATGGCGAAATGGATTTGGAACTGGAGCATCATGATTTCTTAGTTGACGATCACGATCACGATGAGCACGATGATATGTTGTGACATTGTAGTAATGGTAATACCAAATATCATCCACTAGATGAAAAGCAACAACATCTGAAAATGAAGAATTCCTTAGCTCGCACATATTCACTTACCCCCCACAACCCCAACAACCCCAACACTCACACTCACACTCACACTCACAATCGCACAGCTATCGATTCGGAAAATAATAATAATATTGGGTCATATCCCTCACCATACGACTACTCGAGAACCGCCGGTGCACCGGAACGGACAACAAGAGTTAAGCCTAGAAAGACCGAAGACAAACAAAGACGACAAAAGCAAAAACGTTTGAATCCGAACGAAACCGACTCGGACTCTGAACCTGACTCAGACTCAGGAGTTAGACCAGGCCAATGGCAGCAGACCAGTGATGTTTCGAGTGATGTCTTGGGTGCAGTTGGGGTAGCCGATTGCATTGAATACTTGAATAGTCAAGTTGAAGTCGAAGATGTTGATTGTAATGATAGCAGCTTACTCGGCGGTGGCGGCGGCAGTAGTTTAAATACGGCCAAGCTAGTACTAGGTCCAGTTCGTTTCGGTTTATTAAATTATAAGGATCCGGCATTAAAAATGAACGATTCGTTGGTCCACTGAGCTTTAAATTCAATACTTTACTACCGTCGAAACTTATTTTCGGTTTTCTAATATTATTATTAAAATAATGGTAACATACAAGTTGGGAAATTTAACTATTTATATCATATTTGGGTGCGAGGGATGTATAGATATTGGTATATTACAATGTTTCTCCAGGCTTAATTGTTGTTCGGTCGGTCTAATGCAATATCTAAATAATATTATTTTGTTTTTGTTTTTTAGTAATTATGATTTTTATGTAGTGATACAGTTTAAGTGAAAATACATACAACAAATTCCTTTTTGTACCTGACCCCGAAACAATACTGTTCACATTTTCGCACACACACACACATTAGACTTTTATCATTTTACAGCAAGTCAGAATATTTCACAAAAAGCTCTCTCTCTCTCTCTTCTTCTTAGGACAAACACACACACACACACTACATCACCTTGTGTATATTTAGAGCCTTTAAAATTCTAACAAGCAAATGCAAAACTAAAAAAACAACAACAACAACATATGTATGTATGTATGTATGTATGTATATCTAGTCAAATTTATAAAATAAAGCCATAGCTATAAAAAGATTAACTCAAAAGTAAATTAAATTAATACAAGAGTTATTTAAACTTAATAATAATATGCATATAATATTAATGTACATATATACATGTATAAGGTACATATAATCGAAAATTGAAACATATGTACGTACGTATGACCGTATGTATACAATCCATGCAATATTGGATATATGTACATACATATACTTTATTAAATGTATGTACCTTTTGTAACTTATTAACACGCAAGAACCTTGCACCGTTTTTGATTTTGCAAAATATTTTCAATTTAATTATCTTTTCATCCGAAACAACAACAACTACATATGTAGTAGAAAACAAGTAGGAGCAAGATCGACGCTAAAATACAAACAAACAAACAACATTTACTGTATTCATTTTACCGGTTTATGTATGTACATACATGTATGTATTCATGATTTAACCGTTATAACGTGTGCACGAATGCAAATGCAAATACTCACAACTACATACATATACATAACTGTTAAATGAGTAAGCTAAGTTGTGTGCTAGTCAATTTAGTCCAAATAATGTGCAAAATAATACAGACATACAGTGCACACAAACACAAACAGAAAAATATATATGTAGAACGTACTAATTTACGTAGACCCATTCAAAGTATAAATATACATATATATATATATATATATATTTACTATTGTATAGATTAATAAATGCAATGAATAAAACGAATTCAAATAAAAAACACACGCAACATTATATGATATGGTCATTAGGGGTGCTCAGAGTTTATTGCCAGGCTGGTAAATTGCTTGGCGTTTGTGTTTTGCATATAGAATTAATTTACCACCAAGTGGCAACATTGCCATTCTCCAGGTCACAGTTTCAAAGGTGGTTTGCTAGCACTGACATTTGGTAACTAGTAACTGTTAAATACCCACCCATGTCATGCACTTGATAAAAATATTTTTTGTCGAATACTAGCACTTACATTTATTAATGAATGCATGTTGTCATGCAGTCGTTGCGTTGCGCGACACTCTAGTACCAAAATAGTACATTTGGTATTTTCCAGCACACATTGCATATTTTATAGAAAGAGCATGCCAAGTGGCTAAGCGATTTGTATTTACAAATGAAAATTCAAGAAAATTGTGCAAGCCTTTATTATTTGTACATTAATTGACTTTGATAATGTTGGCTCTAAAATAAAAAACTGTGTCTTCGCGATTAACTGTGCCATTTTTCTACGTGTTTTGTATGTCGTTTCGTGTGTGTGTGTGTGTGTGTGCGTACGTACGTGTGAGTGTTTTATGTATACAGAATTTTCGTTCTTTTTTTTCTCGTTGTTTTGTTTAAGCGTTGCCTTTATGTACATACATATGTATGTAGGTGAATTTTATTTTTCTTTCTACCAAACAAATTTTGCTCTTAATAACAAAATATAAATTTAAATATGCCAAAGTAGTTGGAGAATAGCGTAAAATGAAGCGGGAGCTGCTCAATAGCTCTGGACTGCACTGCAAGCATGCGAAAAGTGAAATATATATGTATATGTATGTGGGAATAAATGAATGAGACCGTAATAAACTTAAAAGGCGATCTAAACCTAGAAACAGACAGACAGAACACAAATCTTGTGTTCTCTCCATGCTAGTTAAAGTTTAGAATGCTGTCGACGACGACAACAACAACAACAGCAGTAGTAGGAGGGGAAGGTGCTAGCCAATCACCAACAACAACAGCAACAACAACAACAACAAACGCCGATGCAGCAGCAGCAGCAGCGTCTTCAACAGCAGCAACAACAACAACTGTAAAAAACGAAGTGTTACCGTTTTCCACTTTATCGCCAGGTAAGAAGAGGTGACAACAACAACAAATACCCTCCGTCAATTAATTAATGCAACGCGACAAACAAAAGCAACAAGTATTAAATGTTTTGTTTTTCTATTAATTTAAATTAGGAAACGCAAGCAGCAATCAGCAAATTCTGAACATGTCAGATGAAACGGGCGCCAACAACAACACTACAACTACAATAAATAACAACAACAACAACAATAATAAAAATAACAACAAAAATACGAGCAGCAATAATGCAAACACAAAAACAACTGGAACATCGGAACTGGGAGTTGTTGCAACGGGTTCAGGTACTGGTGCTGGTGCTACTGCAACTGCCACGAATCTAAGACAGCACTCGCCCCCCACTCAACCACCCAACGCAGCAGCAAGCAATGCCAGCAGCGGCGGTGATCATTCGAATACGAACAGCAACAGCAGCAGCAACATCGAAAGCAGCGAACTGCAACATCAGGACAAGGAGTTGCTAAAGAAGATGCAAGAAAAGGCCAACGCCGTCAAGGAAGAGGATTGCGGTAAAAAATAGTATATAAGTTATTGTATTTTGTATCCTACCCCTTGTGTTGTCAGCTGGCGTATTTTTATAGGGCTGCCAGACTGCTGTTAGCGTCTCGTAGCAATATGTTAATGTCCAAGTCATGTTAACGTGTTAATGTTAATTGTGTTGAATGTTAATGTAAATGCCTCTAGGTATGTTATGTTTTGCCCGCTATATTTAAAAATGCATTATTGATTTGACTTGAAATACTTGTGAAATATAAAATATTATTGATATAATTATTATTATTGTTGCAGCCAATACAAAGTCAATAACACAATTGACTGGCAATTCAACATTGGACAAAGGACAACAAAACAGCGCTGCTCCCGGCTCCTCCTCCTCCGGCAGCAGCAGCAACACAAAAGTCGGCACTACCGCCGCCGGTGCGTCTGGTGTTGTTGCGAAAACCGTTAAGGATGAGGCATCCGATCTGCTTGGCAGTTTAGTGAATATGAAGAAGGAAGAGAACTTTTCACCAAACCTATCGCCCGTCGGTTTTGGATCAATTGGGGGGCCATCCGATCGATCCACGACACCAGGTATACATACTTATTACAATATAGATCAAAGACGAGATAATTAACAATGTTTTTTTTTTTGTATTTAGTTAAAATGGAACTAGGTTCGAATAGTGGAACGGAGAAGCCGGGCTTGAATAGCGATGAAATTGTTGGATGCAATGCAATTTTAAACGAAACGCAAACATCTACAACTGCTGGCGGCGGCGGCGGATGCATGAATCCCGCCCTTGGCATTGGGATCAGCAATGTCTCGCCGAGTGCATCGAATTTTATGGGAAGCAATAATAATAATAGCGTGTTGGGCGGCGGCGGCAATGCTGTGGGCAACTGTTTGGATTATATGCAGCAACAGAATCACATATTTGTCTTCTCAACCCAGTTGGCCAACAGCGGCGCCGAATCGGTGATGAGCGGACAATTTCAAACGATTATCGCCTATCATTGTACGCAGCCGGCAACGAAAAGTTTCCTCGAGGATTTCTTTATGAAGAACCCCATGAAAATGAACAAGCTGCAACGGCAAAACAATGCCCTCGGCCTGGGCAGTTGTGGACAGAACAATTGGCCAATCGGCAATGCCAATGCAAATCCAAATGCGACAAACCTCAATCATAATCCAAACCTAACCAAAATGCTTCAACCGCCACAGCAACAGAAAGCGAACAAATCGTCGTCGCATTTTATGAACAATCAAATTGACAAGAGACACAGTAATAACATTGCCGCAGCATTTGGTGGTGATCCCTCGCCGGGCGAAGCGCTTGTTAACGAAAATGATTTGATGTGTTGGGAAACGGGTGGAGGAGGAGGTGGAAATGCGGCGGGATCGCAATCGCAATCGTCAAACGGTCCCGGAGCAACGAATGAAACGCAGCAAGCCTTAAAATTGATGGAGAATGTCGATAGCGTTGTGAACGCTTTGGGCAAGTGCAGCGGCGGCGATCTGTCGGACAACAATAGCATAATATCGTTGCAGGGTGTCAAGGTGCCCGATGAGAACCTGACACCGCAACAACGCCAGCATCGAGAGGAGCAGCTCGCAAAGCTAAAGAAAATGAATCAATTTCTGTTTCCCGAGAACGAGAACGGAGGTGGACCCAACAACAAATTGACAACCGGCAATGATTCGGCAATGGCAGCAGCAGCGGCAGCCGCTAACATTATGATGAGCATGCCGGGCGGGGGAGCGGGAGCAGCAACGACGAATGCCCAAATGCAGCGACAAATGCAGCAGATGCAAATGCAAATGCAGGCGGCGGCACAAAAATCATCATCGGAACAATTGGGTGGCGGAGTCGGCGAGGATGTCTTGATGGCGGCCATGCCAATGACGTTGCCAGTTGATGCTATTAGCGATCTAGGTTCGGTTATGGCAAAATCAGCGGGCGGCGGCGGAGGACCCGGACCCGGACCGGGTGGCAACGTCGGGAATATGCAATGTACAAATAATCCCAATTTGATGTCGAACCCATCACCGGAAATAATTGGCGGCTTTAGCAATACTAATTGCGTTATGGGAATAGTTGGGGACAACAACAAAGAAGAATCCATGGCCATGCCGCAAGGCAGCGGAGGAGGAGGTATGACACCATTGGAATGGACTAAAATACAACAGCAATTTTTCGAAGATCGTTTAAAAGTGGGCAAAACGACGGCATGCAGGCCAACGGGTTCTGGTGGTAGCAGCAATCCTCCGGTAATACGCAATAATAATGTCCAGGGACCGCCACCACCCTATCATCCCACCCAACGATCGGCATCGGTGCCAATTGCAACACAATCGCCAAATCCATCCAGTCCAAATAATCTATCACTGCCATCGCCGCGCACAGCCGGCGGCGGAGGCGGCGCACTTGGATTACCATCAAATTCACCCAGCATGGATACGAATCCGAATACATCGGCGGCGGCGAGCGGCGGCGTCATCGCCGCATCATCGTCATCGGCTAAAAACTGTTTTCAAACCGACTGCGGTTCGCCATCGTCGTCGTCGAATCGAAATCGGAGCGGTGGCGTCATCAATCATCATCTCAACAGCAATCCGAGTACACCGCTTGCTGCACACCTTTCGCCCAAGGAACTCGGTGAATTTAACTCAACGTCTCAAGGTGAAGACAGTAGTAATATTATCAAATGAAATTTACATTAACATTTTCAACTTTATCTTTTGCAGGTGATATTAAAAATGCACGGCCAAATTCGCAGCAGAGATCACGTTCGCCCGGTATTGCGAACCCTAACCCCAACTCGAATCCTAATCATATGATTGAGCAACCAACAAATATGGACACGCGATTCCCAACATCCAGCCCCGGCCTCAATTTCAATCCACACACACACGCACATGCACACTTGCAAAATAGTAATCCAAACGCGGTTATGAATCATCAATACAACAAAGGCGGCGGCGGACCCGGACCCAATGGACCCAACAATGGCCCTCTCGAGCTAAATGTAAATATGCTTTTCGATAATGTTCGGCTTGAACTCTGTTTTGTTAACTTGTTTGTTTTAGCGCCAGAATTGTGGACCCATACAATTTGGTCGTCGTGCGGATAATATGCCACTTAATCCGAACAGCAACAGCAATCGACCCGTACAAAGTAAAATGGCACAGAACTTTGATCCGATATCGTCATTGGCACAGATGTCGCAGCAATTGACAAGCTGTGTAACTGGTGTCGGAAGTCCCGCTGGTGGTGGTGGGGGTGGGATGAATATGATGGGGGGGACCCGGCCCCGCGGACATAAACAGCATGGAGCATGGAGGATTGGGAGGAGTCGGGATGATGCCAAACCTGGATGCAGCGACAATGGATCATCATTTGGGTGGAGGCAGTGGTGGTCCCAACAATTGTCATCCGATGAGTCCCCTTATGAATTCGATGGGTCCACAACGCATGTTGAATCCCAAGATGGGCAACTTGGGAGGTGGCGTTGGCGGCTTCGGTGCGGGTGGTCCCAACGGCGGTTTACAGCAGCGATGTACAGATGGCCCAGGGCCAGGTCCTGGTGGTCCCGGAGGACCTGGCTTCCATGGCATACTGCCGCCCGGTGCTCGTATGATGGGTCGAACGCCTGTTAACTTTGGCCCCAACTTCAACCCAAATATTCAAGTCAAGGCTAGCACACCCAACACCATACAATATATGCCCGTGCGTCCGCAGAATCAACAGAATAACAACAACAACAACAGCAATATAAATAACAACAACGGAAATGTGCGAATGGCGCCAAGCTTGGAGTTCTTACAACGTTACGCCAATCCACAAATGGCAGTCGGCGGCGGCGGACATGGTCATGGTCATAGTATAGCAACAGATGTTGGTGGTGGACCAATGATGATCGGTGGATCGGTTGGAGGACCCATGACACATATGAATATGAACCTTTCACCACACAGCGAACAGCAGCAGCAGCAGCAACAAAACAAATTGTTGATGGCCAACAACAGTCAGAGTCACAACAACGGCGGCGGCGGCGGCATTGGCATGAACTTTTTCCAAAACTGCAATCAATTGCCACCGGGCCTTGATGATGATGTTGTCGGAGGTGTTGGTGGTGGAGTTGTGGGTGTCCACGAGATGAGCATAGTTCGTGGCATGCGGCCACATGGCATGCGACAACATGGCGGTGGATTAGGTGGAATTCGAATGCAGTTGCCGCCAGGAGCTGGAGGAGGCGGCGGCAATATTGTTGTCAATCGACAGCAGCAGCAGCAGCAGCAAGGAATGGATAGCTTAGACTGCAACGATCATCCGAATGTAATGTTCAATAATGGGCCAGGTTCGTGCAATAGCTCGCCACCAATGTTGTTTGCGGCGGCGGGAGGAGGGGGATCATCACAGCAGCAACAACCAGGCGGACAATCAAAGCAGCAACCACAACAGCATCTTAATCTTAAGCCGCCAATCGGCCAAGCGAATCCCATGTGCCAAACTCAAGTGCCACCGAATATTGTGGGCGGCATGCAAGGACATCCAGTAATGGGTGTGGGTGGTGGTGGTGGACCTGGACCCAATAACAGTAACAACAACCTGATGTCATCGTCGTCAGCTGGCAATGGCAGCAATCCGAATAGCAACTTTGTTGGCCCATCATCGAACGATCTTAAGTATGCCCAACAATATCACAGTTTTCAGCAACAGCTCTATGCAACGAACACAAGGAGTCAACAGCAGCAGCAGCAACAGCAGCAACAACAAATGGTTGCCATGCCTCCAAACCTATCTCCAAACCCAGCATTTTTTGTTAACAAGTAAGATCGATCCGATCCGATTTCGCAAGCTAATCTTCGCAACACTTAATTTGAAATATATATGCTAAATATATATCCTCCCAAGTAATCGGATCACACATCAGATTGTCGTTATTCAATTAGAATAAACCATAAAAGCTAATCAAAAATCGTAGCTAAAACATGTACTATAATTAAGCTCGCAGCTCTGAATGCGTATTTGAAGTATCTTTTACGCTGTACTCTGTATTAAAAAAGAAATGCAATTTAGCAATTGTAAATGTAATATATAATATATAATACTAATTTAATAAACAACTAACTATATATATACTATATTAATCAATGTTAAGAGATCTTAAGATAATTATGCACGCATGTAAATTCTTCCATTAAAACATGTGAACAGAAAAACAAGAAAAACATTTCGACATCTTAATACGAGAGGGAAATTATTGCACGTTATGGGACTTTTGTAGCAATGATCGCTCTTTTTCAGATGGTTAACTAAAATATTCGACCACAATATATTTCTGGCTTAACGCTGGGCATTATTCTTTTTTGGATAACCTACGGTTAGCGAATGTTATTTAATTATTACTGAAAATCATTGCATGGCTGTAAGTTATTTATAAATCAATTTAAAAAAATTGCTTTATATTCAAAGGCTAATTTTCCATCTATAATTCCAGAATCGATTTGTGTGTTTATCATCATTAAAGTAATTTCCAAAAACATTGTTGATCAAATACGAACATTATTGGGGAACATCGCAGTTTCTCTATTTTGGCTTTACGGGCCGGGCCATATATAATTTATATAGAAATAAAAATTAACTAAATAAAAAATGCGAAAAAAGCTTTATTAAATTTTGCATTTATTAAATAGAATCTTACAATTGTTTTTTTTTTCTGACAAATTTCAATTTCAATCAGCTCAGTTTATTTGCCGTTAAATATTAACACGACATTTCGACTGTGCGTTCGCGCCACCCCCACGATGTTTTTGTTGTTTACGAAGCGGCCGAATGGCCGAATGAATGGAATCTTGCGCAGTTCTCGCACTCGGCTTCGATTCGGACAGCGGACTGTGGACTGTAGACTGCTGCGGCCTTGGCTGGGATATTCAAACGCTTGTTTTTGTTGTTCGTTCGTGTTCATATTATTATTTTTTGTTTTTGTAGCTCTTTGTGACTGCCTCTTTATCATCCGGTGCGGCAGGCAGTGGTGGTGAGTATTGTTACTTGGTGGAATAAACAAGATGGTTGGCCTACCAACGGACTGACACACACACGCACATACACACACACACCAAACGTCCATTTCGACCGTCCACCCCCTTCAAAGGCACACAACTCCTTTGTTAAGTGAGAGCGAGAGCGAGAGAGAGAGAGGGAAAAAACAAAAATACAAACAAAACAAAAATGAGAAGAAAAAACATCCACGAAGCTGCCCACCCCGCCCACCGTCAACCGCCCACCGAAAAGCTTAAGCTATAAACTCACACACACACACAAAAAAAAAGCACTTAAGTGTAGAGAAAGAAAATCTATAAGAATGGTAGAAGAAATTTATGCCAAAATGCCAGTCGATATTTGGGGTTTGCTTTCGAATTTGATTGCATTACCAAAAACTAAAAATGATAACAATTTCGGATTGGATGGGATTAATGCTATGCTAAGGATCCTTACGAAAAACTAAAGATTTGAAGTACTTAGCTTAAGCTCGGGAGGAACTTGTTATATACAACTACAGTTTCAAAATGTCAAAAGGCCAAAGGCACAGACAAAGAGAGTTTAAAGTACTGGATGTGAAAAAAGACGAGAGAACGTTGCCCAAATAATAATAGTTTTTTTTTTGAATTGATTTGTTTATACTATATATAGTCTAGTATTTGTTTATAGTTTTTGGATCAAGTTTCAAAGTTATGAACTTCGGCATGTTATTCGATATTAAATTTGAGAATATATAACTTCAAGACTTTTTTTCGTATTTAAATTCATTCCGTTCTTAGTTTAAGAAAAATCCGTTCGTATAGCAAGAAAATCTTGATTATTATTGTTGCACTAGGCGGGATCGGTTTATTCCGCTTCACTGATGGGATCGAATCCGGATCAGGGTATAAAAAGTAAATGTTCAATGTTTTTGAGTTCAATTTATACAATCGATAAAAGTATTTTCAAAAGAAATTCCTTAAATTTTAACACGAAAAGTACAAAACTAACTTATTGGTATGAATGTTTTGGTGGATTTTGCTCGCGATATATTATCCACATTCTTTTTTGTTTTTGAATAATATTAGAAATGCACTTTTTTTTAGTTTTTTTTCTTTTTTTGGGCACCATTCAATTTGTCTTAGCTAGTAAACATTTAAGCCAAGCTATTTTTTGTTTAGCAACAAATTTAATTATCTTTTATATTTTCGAAAATGTGATTAGATATTGATGACAAAATGGTGTTTGAGCAGTTTTGGTTTCGTTTCGTTGTTGTTGTCACTTTTAAAGTTTGTTTCGTTGTCGTTGACAATCTATACTTTAGTATTTATTCCATGTTCGTTCGGCTTCAGTGCCACAATCGAAATGAGCCAAGTGCCGTTTGGCCGTTCATCGTTAACCGTTTGCTACTCTCATACGTTGGCTTTACTTTAACATATGCACACACACGTCACACACACACACGTACAGAGGCGTCACACACATGTACGAATTACGCACGAACTCTCTCTCCTTCTCTCGCTCTCTCAAACACAATGAATGAATCGAATCAAATGCAAAAAGGCTTAACCAGTGGCCAGCAAACATACTCACACATACATACACATACTCACATACGCATCAGGGGGATTCGAGATTCAAGAGTGACCCCCGAGTCGACTCGACTAGACTCGACCGGTTTGACCAGTTCGCACGCAGCGGCCGATCTGATCCTAATTGTTTGATGCTGATGCTTATTGAAATTTGCATAAATGTTTTTTTCTGTTGTTGCCTGCAACTGACCTTAGGTAAGGACCAAACAGGACAATTCCTATGTCTAACCCCTTTAATACATAGTTTTCTCCGAAGCTTGGAATGCAATGTTGCCGAAAATCAATTCAACAAATTTGAATACTTGCTACGTCAGCTTTTTGCCGTGCCACTTCTCTGTTGTCCTGCTGTCCGTATACTTAAACCCTTTAGCGATGCCCCTTCTCTCGACAGTTGGAAAGGGATGCGTGAGAAACCCGTTTTCCAGGTGCGTCGTTCGTTCCTCTTGCTGCCGCCGCCCAGTGGGCTAGAAATGTCCGGTCCGGTCGGTCGGTCGCCAAAACTAAACACAGAAAACAACAACAACAAACGCAGCTGCCTGCATTTCATTCAGCAGCTTGAGAAGGTATCTGTATCTCCGAAGAAGGGTTAAGAAGGGTGCCTCTTTTAGCGCCTTGAAGTGTCTTGAAGGGTGGAAAGGTGGTGGGGTGGGTGACCAGTACCCGAACCTTAACTGAGATTATTTTCATATTTGTTTAGGCAGTGGACGGACAACCAAGAATCAAGAACCTTGCAGGCGGCGTTGATATGAATTCGATTCTGATATAAACAAGGTCGACAAATGTTTATAGCATTGAGTATATCCTCCCATTCGGTTGGTTGCATTAGTCTGACTACGCTTCTTCCTGCTCCAAGCTCACTAGCCAGCTGTCCATTCTGAGGGCATTTCGTGTCCACATTCAGTTCACCAGTCCGTTCGACGGATAATTTGTCAACTTGTCTCACATTTGGATGCCATATCTCCAAGTCGGACCTTGGCCAGCTTGCAGCGACAGTGCTTAAGGAGTCCGCCGTACATAAATCTCCCATTGCATTGATGCTTGGTGATATGTATGAAATATGATGATACATACTATATGCTAAGGCTTATTTAAATGTGTTGAAAATTAAGTAAGAGCTAATAAAAATGGTTAACATTTTAATTAACACTTAGTCTAACTTAACCTAACCTAGTTTATCGGATGAGGTTACGTCTGTTACGTTAACCGTTTCGACTGCCTTAGTTTTAATGTGAAATTGGTAATAATAATGATATAAAATCTTGCCTTTTACCCCTTTTATCTCCGTTGTTGGCCATCGAATCAACATTTTTGTGTGTTTCTTTGTCTTCGTCTCTTTAGAAAAAGTGACGAGCATACGCGCGCGGCACAGTTATTTAGTTATTTTAGTGCGCGACTGTACTTTTTTGCCCTTTGCTACACAACAACAATATCAATTCGCTGGAGATGCTGCTGCCCCATCCTTCAACCACTCCTCCCACTTTATCGCCATCGCCATTGCCACTGCCATTGCCATCTCGCCATCGCCCAGCACAAGAAGAAGCGGGTGATTTAAAAATTTAATGCCTCGCGGCTATTAATGGTAGTAGGAAAATGCTTGCGTAATAAAACAAAACGGCAGAGTGTAGGTTTAGGTGGGTGGGTGGTTTGTTGGGGGAGGGGGCGACGTGGTGGTCGTTGGTATGCGCAGGACTCAGGACCACCGACCGCCTCGAAGAAGTGTGACAAGAGATGAAGGGCCGGAGGAAGGGCGAGAAAAATCAAAAGAAGAAATAAATATGGCGCGTGTTTGGCAAAATACGAAAAATTTTAAATTCAAATATTGATGATGATAATGACGACGATGATGATGACGAACAGCGCCTTTACTCACACAACCTCCAATCCCCCCACCGAATCCCGTCCAAGAAAACGTTGTTCGTCGTTCGGTTCGTTCGGCCGCCAAATTTTTCTTTTGGCTTTAAAGCTTCTTCTTTTTCGTTTTCGCTTTGTTTTTTTTTGAACACAGTTGATGATGGTACGGACACAGTTGAACCACTCTGTGAAGCAGTGGTTCGGCCCGGCCCTCGATGGATACTTAATGGTTGGACGGAGTTGGGGGGTTGGGGGGAATCTACCGAGTTGCTCTCTCTCTCCTTGTGCCTTTGAATCTAACCTGGTAATAGGGCTGTCGGCGCTGGTGGTTGATTTTCTTATTTATTCAAATTCTTTTTCTCCCGTTTTTATTTTTTGTTTTGTCGTTTTTCGTTTTTTTTTGTTCGCTTGCTATCAAAGCTTGGACGAGGACGAGGCCTGCCACCCAGCCTCCCACGAATAAATATATATATATTTTTGTATTTTAAGTTTCGCTGCTGCTGCTGCTGCTCGACCACCTCTGGATATCAGCGTCAAACTCAACTAAGCGGAATATTAATGCCAGTTGTCGATGATAAACTTAACTAAAATAAAGTTTCGAAGTGCATCCCTATTTGGGTTTGGATCTTATACTTGAATTAATTTTATTTCCCGAAACAGGCAAAGGTTCATTTCGCGATCCTTAAACCAATTTAAAATCTTGAAACTATAGATGTGAAATTATTGAAAATTTCTATACGACACTTTCAAATTGAGATGCAATGCTGAGGGGTTAATGGGATTAAAAACTGACTGCAAAATACTCTGATTAACGCTATCCATCCATTTGTCCCTTCGTTCGTTCGTTTGTCCATTTGTATCGAGGCAACTTTATTGCGAAACCCCCGTAAAGCTAGAGACTTTGCTAGAAACTTGGCCAACCGATCAATTGTCTACGGGTTGGCTGGGAAATCGAAATCGACGAAAATTTATAAATCAACCTAAATTTCCTGCCTCCTGAGGAAGAGGGCCTACTGCCGTCTTCCACCTTGTGATTATTTCGAGTCCTTTGAGAAACTTTGTTCCTTCAAAATAGTATCTCCTTGTTGTTGGGAACGTATCTATATTGCCACACCAAACTGTGGATGATTCGCCGAGTTGAATTCCATGGTAGAAACTAAAGCAAATTCTTGCGCTGGTCTCTGCTGTTATTTATGAAACGTATTTATGGTCAAAATTATATTGTTAACCTAATGCTCCGATTTATTTGGCTAAATCATATATTGAAGGCGTTGACTTTGTCTTGCTTTACTTTTCTTAAACTAGCAAGCATTCGAAATGCCTCGTCAGAGATCTGACGAAATAAAAATAAAATAAAAATAATAAAAAATAGAAAAATAAATTCAAAACACACTTAAAATGGAACCCGAAATGCAGTTTTCTCGGAATTACTATTTCGTTATAATGCAACGAAACTTAACTTTCCGCCAAAAAAGTTTTTACTTATATAGTCGAATCTTATATATTATTGTTGGACGTAAATGTACTAACGAACAGTACATACAAGTGGACCAACGATACCAAGCACCAGCGGACCCCCCTCCCGACCAACCGACCGAGGTGCATGCGGTTAGGAAGATCGCGAACATGTAGACAGATAACACATTACTAGTTTTTTATACTAAGATTTAAATATAAAACCTTCCCAGCGGCAACACCGAACTGAGTACAATTATTACTAATAAATACATATTCTTTGAAAAAATAAAAACAAAACTTAGTTTATGACACAGTTATAATGTTATTATTTTATCGAGAGTATTTTAGCGTCTCTGGAGCATTAGAAAATTAATTGAAGTACATTCTCAGCCGCTCAACAGAGAAATTACTGTGTCAGATGAGCTTTCAGTCCTTTCCCCTTTCGAATCTTTTGCAAATGACGAATTGTTCGGGCCGATTGAGGGGTAGAGTAAAAAAGAGAGCGAATTTTTCGCTACAAACAGCAGCCAATGAAAATTAAGAATATAAGACATAAAGTACTAAAGAGAGAATTTTAATAAACCAAAAGAGAAAATCTACCCAGCAGCACAAAATAATTCAAATATCCCTTTTGGTTACACACTTTAACCCAAAGGTGGCGTTGTCTATGTCAGCCACCTTTGAGTAGAAATTGTAAAATCATTTTTGGACATTTTCAATTGTCCCAATAAGTAAATTGGTGGTTTTTATTTAATAGCATACTTTTAGGCATGGTAGTAAATCGCAAAATCTGGGTAATAATCAAATTTTTTAATGACAAAGCAAAAATTAATAAAAAAAACCCTAGAAAAACAAAAGCTCTATGCAACGTTATTTTTGTATACAATCCAAATTACTTTTCTACGAATTAATATGGATATTTTAATTTTATGTAGCTGTAATTTTATATAGTACTTTATAGAAAATTCTGTTTTGCATTTGATTTATATTAACAACTGCCCCGCTCTCACCCAACCTATTTTTTCAGCAGATTCTACCAAGAAAAGAAAAACCCCCAAAACTCTGTCAGCTTTCTGTCAGCTATGCGTGAAGAGGAAGCGATTTGTTGGCCAGGTTGCGCTGCGCGCTGCTTGTTTGTTTGTTTGGTGTTGTTTCTCGGGCATCTTTATCTTGAAAACTGGTATGACAACAAGGCCTACGGGCGCGGCGAGGCGCGGCGAGGCAGCGCGAACTCGAAAACAACCAATCACAACGGCGCGCTGTCGACAATGTAGGCAGCCCCAGCCCTTGCCCTGCCTTCTCGCAGCGACTGCCTGAAGACGCTGTGTCGTCGTCGTCGTCGTAGCGTAGCGTAGGGTGTGCCGTTGCTGTATATACAGAAAACATAATACATACGTATACATATGTTTAATTGCGTTAGTGTGTGTTGGTTCGTTGAGCGAAAAGCCGCGACGCGACGCTGATGTTGACGATGCCTAAGACCTGTGACTAGCGCCGCCACCGCCAAGAAAAAGAAAAGAAAGAAACACACGCATACTACTACTACGTATGTATGTATACATAACGGTTTCCACATATACTATATACTACTGCAAACATAAATTAATAAACTAAAGTTTTTGTGGGTTGGGTTGGGTAGGCTTGGGTTTAGAAAAGAGAAGTGAAGGGCGATGGAAAACTTTTAGCATCATTTTTAAACAGACGCGTCAGAAGAAGCCCAACTAAAAATTAAAGTGCGCGAGAAAGACAGAGAGAGACCTAAGCTTCTGAAGCGAGACTGTACCATGCGTCGTATACGTATCCTGACTCGACTCGTCGCGAAACGTCAATTGCCATTTTGGAAGTGAAAGAAGAAAACTATTTTATTCAACGATTATTCAAATATTGCCAAAAACAAAAGAAAACAATATAAAATAAGGTCTACATACTTTTTCATTTAAAATTACAAAAACTAGAATTTCTAAAAAAAATGTATGCACTGATATAATTTTTCGAAAAATTTGCATTTCAAGCGGAAATTGAAGAAGTAAATACTCAAAGCAAAGTTGTGTGTTTCCTTGAAATCTTGATAAACCTAAGCCTATTTTAGTCTTTGCTTAGGCATCTTCTGTAAACTCCCCACGCCATTGATAAAAGTTGTCATTGCATTATCGAATATATATTTTATAAATTCTCATTCAGAATATGCTTTTACATATTTACACCAAATGAATATTGAATTTTTTTTGCATTATTCTTTCTATTTTATACATATTTCGTCTTCAATCTCGGCTACGAGATTTGAACCAAGAAATCGCTTTAACTTTACCGATGAATCGAAACAGAAAATATTTTGTAAGCAGTTCGTTTTTGAATAGGGTCGAATTCTAATTTAAAGGCTCGACGGACGACGGCACAAAAAGAAGCATTAAAATATATATTTTCAAACTAAACTTTATTATTTTATTTATTTTTATAAATATTTTTATAATACATATTAACAAACAGTTGGCTAACGCACTTAGATGATTTATTCAATATTCAATCGAAGATTGATTCGAATGCAGTTTTTATTATTCGAGATTATTCCTAATCATAGGTTACTGGGTTATTTTAAGTTAAAATTACATTTAATTGAAATTTAAGTGGAAACACAATTTGCCCCAAGCGAACTCATGTCCGTCGGTCCGTCTGGTCCGTCGGTTTGTCTGGTCCGTCGGAGCGTCGGAGTGGCATAAATAGAGTAGTATTAACACAGATGGTAAGATGTCTGCCTGCAAAGAGGAAGCATGGATATGGGGGCGGCACGACCACAGCTAACTCTAGCCCTAAAATTTGGTAACTACATCAAACTCATCGTCAATTATCATAAGATTTATAAGGAACCGGTATACCCCAAAAAATTCGGAGGGGGGGTCAGATTGTAGGCTGATATCTTTATGTTCCGTCTGACTTTTGGCGTAAACTCATTTATTTTCATGTTTAAATAAGGGTAAACTCTGTTTTTCAATTTTGCGGAATATCGATTTTTTTATCACGTTCGGAATATGAAATATTGGAATAATAACTTTCGCAACTTTCACCTGCAAAATAAAATAAAAAAAAAGAAATATGTTAATCAAAAGTTTTGAAAGAAAGGTTTTGGGTTTAAATCAAATGATAAATAAAAATATAAATTTCTTAAGTAAAACCCCCCCAAAAAAAAGAAGGTCGAAATTCGAGTCTCATTTTCCAACCAGATGAGATATTCAAAGCGCCTTTAAAAACCCTTTCAAATTCAAGATGTAGCTTGTCCTTGTCCCAAATTCCAAAAAATATAAGTATATCGACAATGCAAAGTGTAGTTAGAAATTATAAGATGCTGACCAGGACAAGGTCTGTCGGGTCCGCTTGTATATATATATACATAAAATATATATATATTATATATATAAAACCTCAAAATTTGATTGGCGACAGTTTTCTACATTAACTCCAAACTCGTACTCTAAGATAATTTTGATCGCAATAATTATTTGGGCATGGCCAAAATCTAATTAAAGCCATAATATTATAAATATCTTTTTGTCTGAACTTTGCTAAAAATCGAAACCATTTTATTTGTAAGCCCACCATTTGGTTTTATACCAAATGGTTTATGGGGATTCATTTCTTAGATAGTTTTTGTAGAGTCAAATTTTTGTGGATTTTACTTTGTTTATCTAAAAATAAGTATTTTTCGTTTTTTGAATTCGCTGAAACGTCGCGACGTTACTACGTCATTTAATGTACATGCATAAGAAAGTAAATAATATATACTTATATATACTTAATATATATCGGTGCAGTCTAGTGTTAGTGCCTTGTAAATGGAATATTTTTGTAGTACGGATTGTGGGCAGGCACTTGAAATAAATTTCACCAATGGCGCAACGATTTTAATTCGCGAAGCTTGGCGCCACATGCCTATTGGCGGCGGCGGCGGCATCGGCGTCTTGCTTGCCTCTTGAATGCCAGCGCCTTTGCGGCGGGGCAGTAGACAGCTCGTCTTCGCGACGCGAAGCTTGCTCCCACCCTTTCCCCAACGCCACCCTATCTCGCCTTACGCCTTACCACCCTCCAGCCCATGCCAAGCGATGCGGCTTTTCCTTCTTGCTGTCTTTCTTACGTCTTTTTGATTTTGCAAAACATTTCGCTTCCCTCCTCACCCTCTCGTTTTGGAGCGTTGTTGGGAAAATTGAAATATGTTAATCTATATATGTTTTTATATTTGTCAAATATCTAAAGCCATAGTACAACAAGCTTTAATTGTTTAAAATAGATCAGTAAAATATCCAACTATCCAAAATCGAACAGCTCATCGAATATTTTTATAATCTTAAGAATTCGGACCATTTTATAATTGCCAAGCGACTGTTCTCATTGCATTCCAAAAAAATAAATGAAAAAGTCAACATTTTTTCATCAAAGAAATTAAAAGACTTATTAAAAACGTTGTTTTCAAATTGGTGGGAAACGAATCCAGTTTGATTTATTTTGCGGACTTGGCTCATTTTTTAAAGATGGTCAAACCAGTTTATCCACATAAATTTCTCACAATTCTTGCAACATTTTCTTGGGTTTAAAGTGACAATAAACAACGGAAATTTGGCCGCTGACCGCTGTCCTTCCTTTTCTAAATCGAATCGAAAGGGTGCGACGACGCTTGCTTGACCAACCCCCTGAAGAAAACAAAGCACATTATTTTCTGTGTATTTTCTTTGAGATAGTTTTTTGAATAATTTTGAATTTCCTTAAAGTGGCACAATACACAACATTCCCCGAACAACAACAACCAACCAAACAAGTGAGTATCAAAAATAGCCAAAACAGGTCAAAACAAATTCACATGGAATCTTCCATTGTTGTTATTATCATTTAGAATATATGTATATAATATATAAATATGAATATATGAATATATACCTAATAATAATAAGCTTTTTCCGAATATTTATTTACAATTAATGGTATTTTTTTCTTATATGTATACGAGCCCAAACCACTATTAATTCGTACGACTTGTTTTTTGAGGTATGCGCAATGTTTAATGGAATGTATAGTCAAAGTATGGAATCAATGGAAAGGTCATTAAATTTCCGATTGAATGATACAGTACTGTTCTCAACCCATTAAGTACCCATAGAAAGTTTTCAATTCTAGTACGTAATTCGTAAAAGTCTACTTTTTAACTTTTTTCCCCTGGCTGTAACAAAAAGTGTGTTGATATAAAAAGTTACTTCAAACAATTCTAATAGTGTCTGAAAAAGAAAATTTTCAAAAATCTCTTCCCATGCGTTTTTATGATTTTTTGAAAATTGCTAAAATTGCTATGAAAAGTGGGCAAAATTGACAAGTCGTACGAATTAATAGTGGTTTGGGCTCGTATATTTGTATACTTCGACGCCGAAGGTAAGGAACGATAGACTTGAAACTTTGCCAATGCGCAGAAAAGATCAAGTGTCAAGATTGGGCAGCAACGACTACAGGCGGACAGACGGGAAAATCGATAACAAGTCGAAACACCGTCGGGTGCAAATCGATAAAAATCGACACGTTTTTTCCCCATTCGTTAACGGCTAAGCTCAGCAACTTTTGTAGGAAGATATTGATGGGAGAGAAGATCCCACAAAGATTTGTATCGAAAATTTGGATCATTACGACCACGTGTTTTAATCGAAACTTCCGAATGTCTTGCACAGAAATTAGATGGCTTTAAACTATCTCACACCTGCCGCCGCCCCAGTACAACTTTCTCATTGCAAGCAGATCTCTTAGCACCTGTTTTTTTTATACGGGTATCAGAGATTATAACGCAGTTGGTATATGGTGTTGCCGATTGATTAGTGGATTGTAATAGTATATCGACTTGTTTTAAAAACTTATTATAAGCTTCACTTGCATCGGAGCTTGTAACTCTCATGCCATTCTGAATTTGTTCAAGCAACATCAGAAAGTTTAATTTTCAGATTAAGAGTCTGTGCTTTATTGGACAATTGAACATTAAATCACAGGTTTTTTGCGACTTTGGCCGAAAACCAATTGCTGCAGTTACAGTTGCATACATTGCATATATTGACATTTCAGTCAGAGACAGCAGCAGCGCTTGGCTTGGACAAAGGCTAGTAGAGAAACAACAAAGCGATTGCAGGCAGAGATGCCAAATGGATGCCACAGCATAGTTCAGGTCAAGGACAAGGTCACTCATTCGGCACCCCCCCTTCCTCATGTTTTCGGGGCTAGCCGGGCTCGTCAAAATTGACCATCCTGCAATATATCTATACTACAATCGGGTGCCGGCTGCCGGCTGCAACCGGCTGACCGACCAAGTCTCTATACATTCAGTTCAGGAATCTTAAACTGAAACAGACACAGAAGGCAGAAGCAATGACAGCAACACCAGGACACAAACACACACACACAGGCAGGCAGGCAGTACGTCCTGTCCTGTGTTGTCCTTTCCTGGTCAGGAGAAATAAGCAAGGCAAAAGGCGGACAAACGGCAGACGCCGCAAAAACAGAGCATGCGCTCTATTCGGATAATGACCTATGGGCAGTAGTACATAAAACAGAGAGAGAAGGAGAGAGAGAGAGAGATTCTCTCTTTGGTTCCCTAAGAGAGATAATATCATATCATGTCTGTTTTTATTTGTAAATAGTTTAGGCTCTTAAATACAAAAATAGTATATCATGACATTTATTTATTTAATTAAACTTATGAAAGGGAGAAAGCGGAAATATTCCAATCCTAACTATGGGTTAGGTCCAAAGCCATCTCGGATAGACAGACGGTAGGTCGAACTGTTCTATGACGAACTCATTTCAAGAACAATTTGGTTCAATCGAATAACAATTTATTATTTGGGAATTTTCTTTATGGCGAACCTAAATGGAACCCAGAATAAAATTTCAATTTAGATTTTCGTATTTATTCGTAATAAAATCAATATGAAAACAAATTAAAAATTCTATACCATATTTAATTCTAGAAATTGTTATAAAACGCATTATAATAATATGAATCGGACTTCAGGCGAATATGAGACAAGGCAAGGATATGGTACAAGATTAACCAACTTCATTCATCCTGCCTGCTGGCTGTTGGCATATTGTAAGCAATTTTGTAAGTTCTAAGCTCTTGCGTATTTTAATTATGATTTAATGCAAAGTTTTTGGGGAAAATAAGAAATTAAATTTATTTAATTACGCGCCAGCTAAGTGACTTGGCTGAACGGAACTTGGGCTTGGGGAATGGGGAGCTCGACGTAATTCAACCACCGCGATGCACATCTTTGCCTTGTACCCCACCCCACCCCGCCGTCGTCTTACATACTAAAATAATCAAAAATCTAATTTAGCCGAGCTTTCGTATATTTACTATATATATATATATATATATGTATAGAAAGTTTCTAAGAAAAGGCGTTTCCGTGTGTCGTATAATTTTTTCGCCAACGAAAACGCGCCAACAAAATGTTCGCTCGCTCGCTTCGGTGGGCGTGGCTGCTGTCGCGGCGCACAGTTGTTATAAAAACCTCACGCATACACACTCACATACACACACCGAATGCGCGTGAATGTGACTGGTGTTTGGCCAGGGGCGGGGTTCGGGGTAGTCGGTAGAGTCGGGTGCTTTAGGGGGATGACTTACACTTTCTTGCTTTTAACAGCAGTTTGCGACATTATCTCTCTACATCATATTGCTGCCTTGCGTTCATACAAAAAAATAAACAGAAAAAATAAAAAACATATTGTGAACTTTGTGCAAAAAGGAAAACTCACTTGATATCATTTTTGATTCGAACGACATATACAATCAAAATCAATATTTAAATATGCTTGAGGCATGAACTGTACATTTTTATATGTACTAAATCCAATATCCCTTTCCAACTAAATCGAAAATAATTCATAATTTTATTACACGAAAAGCACAACCAAAAATTTGTTAGTGGATTCATTTTCGAGCTATTCGAGCTATATATTTATACTCGATACCGAAGGTAAAGAGTATATTGGGTTTGTGCAATGTCCGTCGTGGTGTCTGTCCATATGTTTGCAACTTTTTTCCACACCCTTCAAGCTAGAGACTTGAAACTTTGCAAATGTCTTCGTTTATGGCATAGACAGATCAAGTTCTAAGATTGGGGTTCTTCGATAGCTGGGGGGCTGGCAAATCGATAAATTCGATAGCTCAAAATCGATAAATCCACCTCGTACGCACATCCTTTTAAGGTGCGGCTCCAGCACAATAAAAAATTCCTGGCAGGAATAAGTGATATATTTTGGAAGCGTGTGTTATTGTGTGACCATAGTCAACTAATTTGTGCTTAAAATATGGCATTTTGCCTTATATAGCTTAGGAGATACATGGTCACACTGAGGCATCATATGCAAAAAGTAAACAAACCCACAAACACAAAATAAAAAGAGAAAATAAAATAAAATAAAACCAAATCTTCCCCTCGTGGCTAAAATTTTCCGCACGTTTTTTACTTTTCTTTTCCATTTTGCTATTCGTTTTCCTTCTGTCGGCACAAAAAGATATACGTTTTGGTATTTCCTGTGCCCAGCGCCAGTGTGTACATTTTGTATAAAATCGATACTATCGATAACAGTTTAGTATTTTTTGCTACGTTGCTGTGAACCTAAAATACACGCTGCCAAAAAAAAAAAATTCCCTCTGCGATGCTTTTGTATGTAAAATTTGATAGGTAGATACCTATCGACATCCCCCAAAAATCTGCATCAAAAATTTTGGTGCCACGCCCACCCATTCCGCTCCCATCCCCCCTGCAGTTTTAAATCAAAAACTATATCTTCCTGAGTTTTTGAGCTGGAGCCACCAAATTTTGCGCCAAGATTAGTGATGATGATCCCCAAAAACCTGCATCCAAACTTTGGATACCACGCCCACCCATACCACCCTTGTCCACCCCAGCCGCTCCAAATTTTTGTTAAAAACGGGAATGCGTGCATCTTTCATAGTGTTTGAGCTAGAGTCTCCAAATTTGGTAGGAAGATAACTGGTAGTGACCCCCAAAGATATATTGGAGCCAAGGCTACCCCCAGCCCTCCTTCCTCAACTTTTAAAAACTTTGAGCTAGAGTCACCAAATTTGGTAGGAATATTGCAATTGGCATTCCACAAAGATCTGCATCAAAAATTTGGATGCCACTCCCACCTATAACGCCCCCAGACCCCCTTTCCCAACCTTTCACAAACTTTGAGCTAGAGTCACCAAATTTGGTACGGAGATAGCAATTGACATCCCAAAAAGATCTGCAGGAACAATTTGGATGCCACGCCCATCCATAACGCCCCCAACCTCCCCTCCCCATCTTTAACTAACTTTGAGCTAGTGTCACCAAATTTGGAAGGAAGACAGCTGGTGGCATCCCCATCTGTATCAGAAAATTTTTGAGGCAGCTCACACCCCTGCTGCATCTGTACCCTTTTGCAATCAGGCCTCTTCTTACCGGTTTTAATACTGGTATCGAGTATATCGCAGTCGGTTGCGTCCGACTGCAACGTTTCCACTTGTTTCCTTTTTTATCCTGGCGTATTTAAAATAAATAAAAACAAGTGGAAACGTTGCAGTCGGACGCAACCGACTGCGTTATACTCGATACCAGTATTAAAACCGGTAAAAAGAGGTCTGATTGCAAAGGGGTACGGATGCGGCAGGGGTGTACGCTGCATCAAAGATTGTCTGATACAGATGGGGATGCCACCAGCTAACTTCCTGCCAAATTTGGTGACTCTAGCTCAAAGTTTGTTAAGTGAAGGGGGAAGGGGGCTGTGGGCGTTTTGGCTGGGCGTGGCATCAAAATTTTTGATGCAGATCTTTTTGGGATGTCAATTGCTATCTCCGTACCAAATTTGGTGACTCTAGCTCAAAGTTTGTGAAAGGTTGGGAAAGGGGGTCTGGGGGCGTTATGGGTGGGTGTGGCACCAAAATTGTTGATGCAATTTTTTTGGGGATGCCAGTAGCTATCTTCCTACCGCATTTGGTAACTCTAACTGTAAAGGTGTACGGAATAGGTGGATTTATCGATTTTTAGTTATCGAATTTATCGATTTGCCAGCCCCCCAGTTATTGTAGAACCCCAATCTTGACACTTTATCTGTCCCGGTCATAGATAAAGACATTTGCAAAGTTTCAAGTCTCTAGCTTGAAGGGTGTCGAAAAAAGTTGCGTTCATACAGACAGACAGAAGAACAGACACCATGACGGACATTGCACAAACCCAATATACTCTTTACCTTCGGTATAAAATAAATTATTAGAATTATTTTTATGAAAAAAAATTAGCAAAATAAATAAATCTCAACTCCGAGTTGCTTTCATTATCTTCCGATAGGAAGCTAATGTTTATTATTACTTAGTTTCAATATACAGTACAACCTCGCTCAACGCAACCTATTAAAATTTTGTACCAAGTAAATGTTAAGTTTTGTTCTGAGCGAAAAATTCGAAAAATCATTAATGTTTATGATTTTTAAGTTTCGTAAGCTTTGATAAAAAAAAAATTTATTTCGAGTTTTATTTTTTTTTAAGCTATTTTTATGCTCGATACCGAAGGTAAAGAGTATATTGGGTTTGTGCAATGTCCGTCATGGTGTCTGTCCGTCTGTATGAACGCAACTTTTTTCCACACCCTTCAAGCTAGAGACTTGAAACTTTGCAAATGTCTTTATCTATGGCCAGGACAGATAAAGTGTCAAGATTGGGGTTATACGATAACTGGGAGGCTGGCAAATCGATAAATTCGATAACTCAAAATCGATAAATCCACCGTTTCCGCACACCCTTACAGTTAGAGCTACCAAATTTAGTAGGAAGATAGCTACTGGCATCCCCGAAAAAATTGCATCAAAAATTTTGAGGCCACGCCCACCCATTCCGCCCCCAGCCCCCCGCAGTTTGAAATCAGAAACGCCTATATCTACCTCAGTTTTTGAGCTACAGCCACTAAATTTTGCGCCAAGATAGGTGATGACAATCCTAAAAAAAATGCATCAAAATTTGGATGCCGCACCCACCCATACCGCCCTTGCCCACCTCAGCCGCCCCAACTTTTCGTTAAAAGTGGGAATGAGTGTATTTTTCATGGTGTTTGAGCTACAGTCTCCAAATTTGGTAGGAAGATAACTGGTAGTGACCCCCAAATATATCTTGGCACCACGCCTACCCCAAGCCCCCCTTCCCCAACTTTTAAAAATTTTGAGCTAGAGTCACCAAATTTGGTAGGAATATTGCAATTGGCATTCCACAAAGATCTGCATCAAAAATTTGGATCCACGCCCACCAAAAACGGCCCCAGCTCCCTTCCCTTACCCTTAACAAACTTTGAGCTAGAGTCACCAAATTTAGCAGGAAGATAGCTGGTGGCATCCCCATCTGTATCAGACAATCTTTGATGCAGCGTACACCCCTGCCGCATCCGTACCCCTTTGCAATCAGGCCTCTTTTTACCGGTTTTAATACTGGTATCGAGTATATCGCAGTCGGTTGCGCCCGACTGCAACGTTTCCACTTGTTTTATTCAAAAGTAATGAAAAAAAAAACAGTTCTTGATTGTTTGTAAAACTATTTTGCCAACTATTTCGATTATCTTTTGTTCGCCTATTTGCATGTCGGAAAAGTTTACTTAAATACATCAAACATTAAGAAAAACAAATTTTCGATATTCTTCGAATTTCGAAATTGTTGGATTATAAATATTTGGTAAAAACTGTTTTGAATGGTATTGGTAAAATAATTTCGAAAACGATTTGAACAAAGGTTTGTGAAGATTTTAAGTTTAACTAAGTATATGGCAGATATTTTTGTTATATATGAATATGTATATAAGCAGCATGCCCACACACACACACACAAATGCATTCGAGCGTACGCGTTAAGTTTGGGTTTGTTGTTGGGTAGGTATCCTCCTTCTCCTGCCCAGCAGCCAAGCAATTTCGATTAGAGACTTCTGCTGCTACTTTATATATACTTATATATATATATGTGTGTGTGTGTGTGTGTGCTTAACACACCCCGACCTGATGCTGTTGATGCTCTGTCTCATTATGTTAAGCAGCGCTGCCACAGAGACACAGACAGACACAGCACTTGGGGGTGATTTTCTCAAAGAAAAAGACGTGCAGCATGCGTATAGAAAAAAAAAAATAATGGCGCAGCGCGAAGAGAAACCAGACGCCATTACATCTACTGCTAAACAAATGAAGACAAAGATAAAAATGTGGTGGGTGAGAGCGAGAGAGAGAGAGCGACTGAATGAGAGAGAGGGAAGAGTTCAACGTCGTTCATTAAGTTAAGGCAAAGGCAAAGGCTAGCTGGCGAGAAATCCCACCCTCATCTCAGGTTCATACCTTCATTTTGGTGGTGGCTTTATCAAGACGCCTATTCCCATCTCAAAACTATATCAAAGTTTCTAGTAAGAATGTGGGGGAAATACATAGATGATTTATATCGATTATAAGTTATAGATTTTTCGATAACAACTACATCTGACCAGCCCTAAGATAATTTCTCAAGTCTCTCAAGATATATATATGGTATTTATTCTATCCAACGGAATTTCCAACTCAACTCGTAACATACAATTTTTGTCGAGTCCGTCCTATTTAACATGAGCCAACTTGCTAGCTGTCAGAAGCTCTTTTTTACAATGGGTAATTTTTTTTCGTTTTTATAAAATTTCCCATCGAGCTAAGCTAAAGTAAATGTCGAGTGTTGTAGTAGCGAGCTTTTTTTTGCAAGCACATTTTTCTAAAGCATACTTACGGGCGGCTGCAAAAAATAAATATCATAAATCCAAAATGGAAAAAAATCTAACTTGAGAATTGCGATAATGTTTTTATTTATTTCGTACAAAAAATTAATCGTAAAGTAAAAAAATTCAAAACTTAATAGAAAATCAATCGATAGTTCTAACCACTGAACGTAAATTAATAATCCGTATTAAATTAATTTTGGGTAGAATTTGTTGATAATTAATTTTGATTTTGTTCAAAATTTCCACAGCTTAGTACTGTTACTAATCGAATAGCTTATACTAAGGTGTGGGGGGTGTGAAATACATTTTAAGTCAAAATAATTACGAACAAAGATTTTTAGTTTTTGGAAATGTGTTGGGGACGGGGTACTTGGGTGGCAGTATAAATGGCGGGGAAAATGGGCGAAATGAAAATAGAAAGTGTTGGAGTTTTTCTGTGTTCAAGTTTGACGAAAAAAGAAATCGTGGCGCGCGCTCAGAGCGAACGCAAAGCAAAGTGCGCGTCCCCCCCCACCGGCCATCTCTTCCTCTTTTACCTAGTTTCGGACTGGGATTGGCTTGGCGTGTGGCATGTGGCGTGCGGCATGTGGCATGCTCTGTTCCGTTCCGTTGCGATCCGAGCCAAGTCAAGCACGTGGCTCCGCCCTCAACAGAACATTTTTGCCGTTTCTTTATTCTCGACAACACACAACACTCTCGACTACTCGACAACCTTTTTCTTGGCGCTCACAGCACACACAGCACACACACAGCACACACACACACAGCTCCACACAGCATTTTTTGCGTCACGTTTTGCTGCCTGCCGCCTTTCGCGTTGCAAGTTTTCTCTTAAGCTTCCTCCTTTTGGATTTCGCCGCCGCCGCTGCCGTTCCTTTTTCTGAATGCGTAACTTTTTCATTTACATTTTCTTCCTTTTTTTGCTTTGCCTTTTTTCCACACACACACACATATAACTATATATATTCTTTACATATCTGGGTGTTTTTCTGAGTGTTTCTCATTCTTAGAGAAAGATATATACATAAATGTGTATACATATATATATATAAAGCAGCTAGAAAAGAAAAAGAGCTTTTTCGAAAAGAATATTATCGTTGGCGTTGCCGTTGCTCTTGTTGCAAGTAACAGGGTCGGTGGCAGTGGCAATGACAGCATGTGGAATGAGATGAGAGGGGGGGGTTCTGTGGCAATGTAGTAGGTTTTTAAGGTAGAGAAGCAACCTTGTGGAAGCTGAAAGAAGAAGATTTTTGAGTCTAATGCAATGAGGGGGAGCACAGTGCGGTGGGGGGAAGCTGCAAATTTGTTGCATTTAATGTTAATACATCTGCATTAAACTTAAATTAATTAAATACTTTATGAACCCAACATAAAGTTGAAATGAGCAAAGCAACTTTTCGCTAAGCATCTATTTAGATATATTCATCCCCCCCCTCTGGCTGTACGGAGCTAGAGACTCCTCAGATTCCTAAGTAAGCAATCTGAAGTGATAATCATTTTATCATTTTGTGTGTAAATTTTCGTCGAAATCGATTCAGAAACCCCTTAAAAATCTCCCTTTTCTAAAGAAAATAGTTTGCATTCATTCGCAGCACACAAAAGATTAAAGGTATGAAAATACTATATAAACATACTGAAGAGACTTATGAAATGATAGGAAAACTTCCTTAGAGCCAACTTAAGTGCCGTTTTATGTTTCATTCCAATTGAGTTTTTAATAGTCCTAGTTAGCGTTACCGAATTTGGTAGGAAGATAGCTACTGACATCGCCCCAAAACTTTGGATACCACGCCCACCCGTACCGACCCCCGCCACTTCCCATACATCTTTGAGCTAGAGTCACAAAATTGGTTGAGCATATATACACCATAGCTGGTGGCATCCCTGAAATAACTTCGTAATAGAAAATTGTCGAAATATAGTTTTTTGATTGAAAACAAATTTGCTTAATTTTACTTAAAGTAGGAAACGACGCCCCGCCCCGCCCCGTAAGACTGTTCGGCTACGTTCACAATGATATGAAATATTCATTCAATTCAATTCGAACTTTGTTGAGAACTAAAATGAATCCTGTATCATATTCATAGGTTCAATGAGAAAGATAGAATTTATGAACAAAATCTTCGAATATCGATTGATGCACTTTGAAGTAGTATATTGAAGTATGATAATATACCGAAATATTGCAAGCTGGACAAGTTAACGAAAAGTTAAAGCGGAATGGGAGGCAAGGGAGTGGAACCTTGAAAGCCGTCGGAGCTGATTGCTGTTCTCGTCCATCCAGCACAACTTTAGCGCCAGCACATTGTAGCGGTTCTCTCTAGTTTTCTTCAAGCCCAAAACTGGCAAACTGGAGAAGCAAATAAATAAATCGAACCGACATAAAATCAAAAATTAAAATTCAATTAGAAAACTAAAATAAATGTTGAAACCTTTAAAAGAACAATTTGTATTTTCGAATCGTTAGTCCAAGCGGCTGGCACTCTAAATAATATATATTTAGTTATAGTTTCGTTAATATTAATTTTTATCTAACTGAGAATTGTTGCCAAAAAAAAGAAAAACCAAGGCGAATTTGATTATGGTCGTGTCTCTTTTGTTGACAGCAGCGCAGAGAAAAGGTATTATCTTAAAGATATATGTATATTATATATAAATCATTCCATTGTACGTTATTTATATCCTTGAACGTATAAAAAGAGAGTCTGGCTAACAAGCATGGGACGCGGCGTGGTGGCTGTACTTCAAAAACTTTATTATAATTAGTTTTTTTTACGAGTCCTTTTAACAAGTCTATATATGTGTTTACATGGGGGTGTGGGGGGATTCAAGCAAAAGTATGAAGTACACCTAGTAAATAAGTATGTGTATGTGTGTATGTGTGTATATGTGTGGAACATTATCCTTTTTCTTATTCCCAATGCTTGCGTTAATTTTTCAAAAGTTCCTTTGCCTTTTCTGTGGTTGTGTGTGTGTGTTGCCTTTGTCCTCCTCGGTAATAGCTTTTTCTCTCGCTCTAACTCCCTCCTCTCTCTCTCTCTCTCTCTGTCTATTCTTTCGCTCTCTGTCTCTCTTGCTTAGTCGACAGCATCCAGGGCCCAGGACACGCGTACGCCTCCGTTCTTAGACACCCCCCTCCGCCCGTTCCATCTCACACCATTTTTTGCTCTCTCCCACCATTTTGCCTCTTCGCTTCAGCGTCTCCAGACCCACCCCCCCCCCCCGGTGCTTCGCTTTCGCCGCATCGCCCATTTTCCTTTTGGCATTTTGAAACTTAAGCTGCCACTTGAGTGGGTTGTGTTTCATTAAAAAACAAGAGCGAATACTTGAATGCTGTTTTCGTCGACACACTAAAAAACACCGACGCCTAAAATACAGTACCTTACCTTAACGTAAACTTTTTATTTATTTTTTTTACCAAACTTTATTTTCAGATTTTTATATAAGTCTATATTATTTAATTAATTATTTAACTATTTTTTAATTTTAATTTAAATAAATTTTGATTTCATTTTAATGTCAGCTGCTCTTAGCTGACAATAAATAAATAAATAAAATAAAATAAATATAAATTAAACTAAAAATCTATTTTAGTACAAATAAAAAAATAAATACTTAAGCAATAAATGTAGTCAATTTTATGGGAAAATCAAAGGCCAAAAACAAGGAAACAGAAAAAATTTTAAATAAAATGCCAATGTCCTTATGATCTTCGCCCAAAGAAAATATTCCGATAACAAAAAAATATTCTCACATAGAAAATTAATTTTTGAGAGTATATCGTCCGCCCATAGAGGAAACGCAAAAATACATTTAGTCGCTACCCTCTTGCCCATCCCCACCCCCTTCCGCACCACACTAACACACACATACAAAGACGACTTGTGCATACATAAACACACACAGAGTCCTGGAAAAGAAGGCAAGGCGGCAAGGCGAACACGAGAACGAACAAACGTGGAAAAAAACTCTAGATGGCGGAGAAATTGAAGAAAGGTTGCTCGAAAAATATTCGACAAAAATTCAGTTACGGCATTTGGTGGCGTCGTGGTAAATCGGGTGGCGGCGGCGGCGGGTGCATACGTGAGAAGGAGAGAGAGAGAGAGAGCTGATGGTTGACTCGGCTCGCGTTCGGCCTCGGCTCGTGGGTGTGTTTGTGTGCGTGCCGTGCTTTTGTATCCAAGCACCAAGTCACCATTTCGGTTTTTTGCGCGCGAGAAATGTGGTTGCTGGGACACATTCAGCCCGATGGCAAATAAAAGGAACTCATCCCCCGCATTGCGCATAGCAAGGCGTTAGACGTTAGGGGTTAGCTATTGTACTTGAGCATACTCAAAATTTTTATAAAAAATTAAATTCGAGAGTTCTTTCTTAACAGCATTAAATCCGAACAGAATTCTACTTGTACTTTTATATAAAGCAAGGTGCTTTTGTTTCATGGTCTTTGGTTTTGGATAAGCCACTTTTCTGAACATTTATCATGAAGAAACAATAAAGATTTCGGCAATTTCCCCGTCCTTCTTCACTTACAAAAAACAACATTTAAACGTTTAAAATTTTTTTAGGATTAAAAACAATATTTTATTTGATTTTTTTAAAGATTCGAGAAACGATTTATCTTCATCAGTTATTAAAAGCTAGAATACTTCGTGCAGTTCTTTGCAGAGTTGACCAACATAGTTTGAAGCAATATCTGGCTGGAGCATCTGGCATTATATATGATTTTAACCTTTTCATTGGAGAAGGAACCTTTGGTAATCTCATCCAGACATTCTAGTACATTTAACTTCCAATATTCCTTAGCAACACAATTTTAAATTATTTTTGGCATAACTGGTTCATATCTAGTATCAGCTGGATGATTCCTCTGGAGAGAAGAGGTTCAATTCGGGCCAATAGGTTCCAAAATTATGCTCTTAGTAGTGAGAAAGACCTTCAAAAGCTAATTGGTTTTTTTTTAAAAAGAATCAAGAATTTTCGTACTTGATTTCAGTATAATTGAGAAAAGTTCACTCAGTCTTTGACGCAAGTATTTCGAACAAAGATTGCCAGTTTTAAGTATTTTCGAATTGAATCTTATGTCTCTTATGTCTGCATGAATTCAATCTACTTCTTTTCTTATGTTTATGTTCTAGATTTAAAAATAAAATCAAATAAAAATGGCGACTTCAAAAAGGGGGTGGGAGTCAACAGAGAGCTGCAGCGATCTGGGTTTCATAAAATAAGATAGAAAGCAGAAGTTAAAACCTAAAAATCGTTGCCCCGCAAAGCAACCCTTGAAAATTACAAACGCGGCGCGGCTTTCAGTGTATATACTAGGTTCTCTCATTGTTCCATGTGAGACGGGGGAGGGGGGTTATGAAAATCAACCCCCTGGCCCTGGCCAGACGACAACACATTCAGCCTCAACAGTATTCGTCTAGCTAACTTTCTTTGTGCCGGGTGTACATAGAATTTTTATTTTAAATCTTCATTTTCGAACTAGGAAGAATCGAAGTTTTTCTGGGTAAGTGAGAAGTTTTGCTAATGGTTTTTTGAACTGATGAATTTACGCCGAAGTCCGTTTGTCTAGTTTTTAGTTATTTTTGCTCTTAAATCCATATCAGAAGTTAGGGTCGAAATTATCATTTTTATACTCATAAAACTGACTTTATTTTGATGATTCAATTATGCATTCTGTGGGGAAAAAACCATGAAAACGTTGGATATGACTAATATCATCCCCGACTGATTTGAATTTATTTTATTTTCAATCAATATTTTTAAAGAATGATTTTAAGCAAATTTTACTCGTTAATTTTATATTTTAACTAATTAATTTCAGCATTATTTAAGTCATATTACATTTAATTTTGATTGAATTTCATATTGGGACATGTTCAAAGGCAGATGTCAAAAGCTGGTGCCGGCTGCACCCAACCCATTGCTATGTCCAGTTTCGTGTTACATACTAATTATTATGCAAATGAGAGGACGGCAGAATTATAGAAAATCCGTTAGAATTTGCCAATAAAATGTAGAAAAACGCACGGGCGAACAACGAGAACTCGCAAAGCAAAGGGTTGATGGACAAGTTTTTTCAACTCAAATTCAACAAAAATAAATTTAAAAAGCAAAAACAGGACACGAATAGTTTGGAATAGTTTGCTTGACCGTTGACCGTTGGTTGTTGTTGTTGTATTTTGTGTGCTTTTCTACAGATTGTCCAGTTCGGAAAACGAGTTTTCTTTCCCAGGAGCGGTCAGTCAGTTTGGATAAGTTGCTCGGCATAGAAACCAGTTGGTCATTTTTTTAGGTTGATTCGCGCGCCGTCATCGGCATCGGCATCTTGGTTCTCAGCAGGAGCAAGGCATTGAAACAAACAAACAAATGGGCTACTGACCAACGGTCAAGTTATTCATAAGAACTCATTCTTAACAACAACAACAAAACAAGAACCAACCCCTCTTTGTCTACAATTAAAATCAGTACGTATGACTTTCCCCAGCAGTCCCAAACGAACCTTCTTTGCAAATTGCGTTTGATATCTTTTTGTTTTTTAATACAACTCTTATCAAAATTGTCAATTTTATCATAGTCGCAATACTAGCATCAAATCTTATTGCCATTATCTTATCTCTTATCAAATTTGTTAGCTCCAGCGTTACGAATGTGGAAAATCGTTATTTAAAATCCCATCGCTTTAAAAATTAATCACATATAAACCGCAACAGATTTAGCGGAAAATCCACACACACTCGAGAGACAGACAAACGGTCAATAGGGAAACAAAACATCTATATTAACGTGTGATTAATTCAATTAGCAATTGAATTAAAGCCAACGCAAAAAAAAAATCGCTTCAAATGGGGCTCAAACCTCTTTCGTTTCGTTTTTTTTTTCGTAAAAAACATTTACATTTTTTTCAATGAGAAAAAATGCTTTTGCTTCTGTTTCGGTTTCGACCAAAAGCCTTTGCCAGCCAGCCCCATAACGAGCCGTTAAATGGTCGTGTGCCAAATGTCGACGCGCTGCGTTTATGAGATAATTGTTGTCCAGATGTGCGGCTTTTGGCTGTCGTCCTCGGTCCTCGGTCCTCATGGCCACGAGTGACGTTAGCGTTGGCGTTGGCGAGGGCCCCTTTGGGAAAAAGTAAGCGCCAACAATACAACAAAAAAATTGCTGCCATAACCAAGTCCGTGAAAAAAATGGGATAATGGATACAAAGTGTTCCGAGACAAAAAAAACCTTGTTACCGAAAGGAAAACATACAAAAAAAAGCCAACACGTCATTGTGGTGAATGCACGGCAATACGGCAATGACGTGGGGACGTAATGCCAACAACCTGTTGCCGCTTGCCACATTGTTTTTTTTTACCAAAATTTAATGGAAAGTCAGAAATGACCTGATTCTGTTTTTTGCGATTTTTGGGGTTTTTTGCGTTTTGTCTCCCAACAACAAATGTTGGACCAATAATTTATTGTTGAATTTCCAAGGAACATTATAATTTTGAAATTTAGTTTAGTTTTAAATTTATTATCAGACTTGAATAGAATTTTAATATGAAACTTTTTTTATTTTTATTTTTAACTTTATTTTAGTTGGAATAAATTTTATAAAAATAAATAAATGGTAAATTTTCCGACTTTTCCGGCGGGTTTTCACAAAAAAAATTCGATCGTTAAAACCTTCAAACAACTTCTATCTAGACATTTGATATCCCTTTTTTTGTGGCCTTCAAATCGATTCTGATACCGATTTGGTGGGCGAGGGTGGTGAAGTGACCTCAAAGTACCCATTGTCCAGGGAAATTCAGCTATCTCAACTGAAGGCCATTCATTCCCCATTAACCCAATCTTTTAATTTTAAGTTATTTTCTCCATCGTACTAAAGAAATGTCATTGGTATATCCAAATTGAAATTTAATTCCAAGGTTTAACGTTTTTTAGCAACAGCCATTTTGTTTTTCGATTAGCACTTTAGCATCAAAACAAATAATTGTTTAAAGACTAACAAAGAGTGCAGCTTGCGCTTCAGTTTATTCATAAATAAATAGAAACTAAATAAAAGCGAGGCGAATTTTCCAAAAAGAGCGCATTATCAGCCTTAGTCTTTGTGCACTCTTTAGTCCACGCACACACATATAAAGTTGATAATTTCGTATAAGAGTTTCGAGTGCTTAGCGCTTATACATACGTCGGCCTCGTGGCAAACATTCCACCACCACCACACCACACGCACATGTGGTGAAATTCACCACAAGAGAGAGAGAGAGAGAGAGAGAGAGAGAGAGAGACTTTTCAACGCACACACGCGTCTGATGATTAAATATGAAAATGTTGTATATTAAATGTACATACACATACTCATGTATGTATGTATGTGTGTACAGATTTTTTTGTCGGGTGTCAGGTTGGACAGCAGACGCAGATAATATTTTTAATTTTGAATTGTTATATCTTTGAAATAAAATTACCCGAAAGTTATTTGGTTTTTAATCTGCAAAATAAAATTAAAAAAAATAAATATATTAATCAAAAGCTTTGACATAAAATGAGAAATAAAAATTTAGATTTCTTATATTAAACAGAAAAAAAATGGCAAATTCGAAAGCTTTCAAGCTTTGTAGCCTTTAAATTTCAACACCAAATCGAACTAACCTAATTCTCCCTCTGCGAAACAATATAAAAATAAATGAATTAAATTGAATTGTTCTATACCATGCCAAAATAGCAATGCCGATTTATTTTATTTTTTTACTATGATTATTATTAATTATTAACTTATTCGTATTTATCAGCTTGATTTTGTTGGTGGAGAGAGTTTGGGTTCGAGAATTCGTTCGACTTTCTTAACAATTTTAATTAATTAAACCGCAAAACTTTTCTGTTGCGCTTCCTTTTTAAATGCCTGCCGCCTGCATTTGCCCGGATCCACTCCCAGCTCTGTGTCCGGCGCCTCCGTTAAAGTCTTCGAGCCTACAACTACACATTTTTTTTATACCCTCAACCTTTTTTTTTAATATTTTTTGTTGAACATTTGGACACAATAGCTATTTAATGTTATTTTCATTTAATCGGATTTTTGCACGATTTCATTTTGCTTATTTACAAACAAGGGGTCAAAGGGCCAATCAATCAATGCTCGAAACGACGCGACAAAAAGATGTTACACATAAAAAATGGGCGTAAATTTCGAAACTGAAGCATGTAGAAAATGAAACTCTAAAAAAAACACATGTTCAACATTTTAGATATTTTTTTTTGTGTATTTTTTGTGTATTTTTTCTATCCAAACGCAACAGGCTTTGGGCAAGAAAAGATTTTTTTCATTAATTTTCAGCATTTTCGCTTCGATTCGGTTTGGACCGGGAGTGGTGTTGGGCCGGCTGGCCGGCGGCTTGGGTCCACGGTCCACGGTTCAGGTTCGAGGCAAAAAAAATCGCTTCTGGCCGCATGTTAATTAACATGACTTTGTGGTTCAAGTGTTGTTGCGGATGCGTGTGTGTGGCAGTGGCAGAGTACAGGTTCGTGCCGCACAATATTTGTCCAACAACATACTAATGTGTTTGTTTATATGCCAAAGTGACCAAAATTCCCATTCCCCCCAATTCCCATTCATGAAAATAAAAACAATTTAAAAGGCGGCAAATCGCGGCAATTATGTGTCCTGATCCCCTTGGGAATTTGCATGAGCGTTTTTTACTTTTTTCCTTATGTTTTTTCGGTTTTACTTAAAGGCATTTTTTTTTTTGGTACAAGTTTTTTTTATTCTTAATAAATAAAATCGGATTTCGTTGGGCGAAAAAGAAACAACAAAAATTGTAATTGCTTTGCGGCTTTTTGACTTTTAAATCGGTTTATGGGGAATGCGTGAATAATATATATGTATGTGTGTGTGTGTGTGTGTTAATATCCCACACTTACTGCCGCCGGCATTGTTAAACTGCGTGGCAGTACAGCTGCCGTCTCGTAGGTGTCGCTATCGAAAAGTACCAAGGGAAATTTGTGGTTTTTATTTGGAAATTCTCTTGCTTGCGCCGCTCTTTTTTTTTTGTTTAAGCAAAGTTTCAGCTCACTCTCACACACCACCCCTTGCAGAGAGAAAATACCCCCACCTTTCCATACAATTCACCAATTAAGCAATCTATTGACTGAACACAGTCCAAATTGACCAATTTGATTCAATAAGGTTTTGTTCTTCCAATTTAAATGCCTAACAAATATCGAAAAGTAAACGCAGATCGCCCTTCTACGTGATTCTCAATAATTCAAGTAATGGACAAAGAATTTTGCTTTGATTTGCAAAGTGTTTTGAGTTTTTTATGATTTCATTTTTTTATCTTTCTTTTTATCATTTTTTGCATTTTATAACAATTAATAAATTAATTTATTCACACTGTGGCCCGAGTGAAACTGAGTAATATATAAATATGTATGTGTGTGTTTATATATATATTGTTTACGCTTAAATGGTGGGTTTTTAAATAGACAGCGAGCGCGGCACCTTTATTTATATTTACTCACTTTTCAATAAAAATCGTCGTTTGGCAAATTTCCTATTAATCGAAAGGCAAATAACCCCCCCCCCAAACCAATTCAAACAAACCCAATAACCATCTCAATATTAAAGTCCAAACATTAAAATGCATAATTAAAATTATTACATATATGTATGTATGTGTGTGTGTGTGTGTGGTTCCAAGAACTTTTCTTCTTTCGGTTTTTAATTGTATTAATTTCGAAATTATTATTATTTGACGGGGCTATCAAATAATATAATATATCAAAATTAATAGGTTACTTGGAAGTCCTTACTTGGAAATCCTCTTTCATAATAATATCTTGCATGTGGTCAAGGAAACTATTACAAATGTAGGATGGATTGGGTTCCTAAAATAATAAAAAAGTAAGTAAAATTAATACAACTTATTATTACACAGAAAAGTTTCTTAATTTGTTTTGTTTTTTCCTTTTTCTTACTTCAATTACTTTACGGAACGCCTTAACCTTTTGAACCGACCCGACCGACCGACAGCCGCTGCGTTTTTCGCTCTCAACTTTTTGGACAACCTTCGAAAAAACTTTAGATTGCTTTCCTTCTTGTGCGCAAATCTTTTATTTCACATTTTTTCAAAGGGCATCGAGAGAGAGAGATTTAAAAAAAGAGGTAATCTTTTAGTAAATAACAAACTATCAGATTTATATTTGTTGCTGTTCCTGGTTGACAATAAATGTATGTAAATATTTTCCAAGCATAAAATAAAAATATATTTATTGTTCCGCTGGCTAAATGAATCCTCTTTTCATGACAAAGTTACAACAACAAAAGCAAAAGATAAGAAAGAAAAGAAAACATAAAGGCTGTGGTCATAATACAAGTAAGAGTAGTTGGGTCTGGGTCTGGGTCGGTCTGCAACTGTTGTTGTTGTCCAAGACACTAGGAACATTATCATGTATTTGTAGTTACCGTTAACATTACACACAGCTAGGAGATGGGGTGAAAAAAATGATAAAAAAAAAGACAATGTGTGAAGAGGCGGAAAGAACGGGAACGGGGAACAGAGAGCAAGAGTCAATCGGAAGCAGCAGCCGACGCTGCGCCGACGGTCAGCGGACGTTGAGCGTTGTGTTTTTACCGTTTTTACGGTAGAATGACGTGACGACGCGACCGCGTAAACGTTTTGTACTCTGTTATTAAATATGTACGTATGTATGAAAGCACATGAGCACGGCAGAGATAGGGAAAAAAGTGCGTGAAAGGGTTACTACCAACCCGTTACCGTTCCCTCCGTCCCAATCCACTTACTACTAACCAAACGGAAGGGTCTCGTCGCAATTGTAATTTATATTATTATTTTGAGTAAGCTACCAAAGAAGAAAAAAACGAAAAACTGACACATATAGTTAAGTGGCTTTGTGGGCACTTTTTAGTTTGTTGTTTTTATTCGATATTGTAAGTACTACTGTAGCCCGTTCAACGTTTGTTCCCTTCAGCCTGACGGCCTGACAGAATGCAGCTTTACATCTTTCGATTTCAAAATTGGATACACATAAGGATCTGTGGGTTTGTACCAAATTGTTCGAGACCGTATTCATATTATTTTAGGGTTTTTGTTTGGGTTTTTATACTCGATACCGAAGGTAAAGAGTATATTGGGTTTGTGCAATGTCCGTCATGGTGTCTGTCCGTCTGTCCGTCTGTATGAACGCAACTTTTTTCCACACCCTTCAAGCTAGAGACTTGAAACTTTGCAAATGTCTTTATCTATGGCCGGGACAGATAAAGTGTCAAGATTGGGGTTATACGATAACTGGGAGGCTGGCAAATCGATAAATTCGATAACTCAAAATCGATAAATCCACCGTTTCCGCACACCCTTACAGTTAGAGCTACCAAATTTGGTAGGAAGATAGCAACTGGCATTCCCGAAAAAATTGCATCAAAAATTTTGGGGCCACGCCCACTCATTCCGCCACCAGCCCCCCCGCAGTTTGAAATCAGAATCGCCTATATCTACCTCAGTTTTTGAGCTACAGCCACCAAATTTTACGCCAAGATAGGTGATGACGATCCTAAAAAAACTGCCGCACCCACCCATACCGCCCTTGCCCACCTCAGCCGCCCCAACTTTTCGTTAAAAGCGGGAATGCGTGTATCTTTCATAGTGTTTGAGCTAGAGTCTCCAAACTTGGTAGGAAGATAACTGGTAGTGACCCCCAAATATATCTTGGCGCCACGCCTACCCCAAGCCCCCCTTCCCCAACTTTTAAAAACATTGAGCTAGAGTCACCAAATTTGGTAGGAATATTGCAATTGGCATTCCACAAAGATCTGCATCAAAATTTTGGATGCCACGCCCACCCAAAACGCCCCCAGCCCCCTTCCCCTTCCCTTAACAAACTTTGAGCTAGAGCCACCAAATTTGGCAGGAAGATAGCTGGTGGCATCCCCATCTGTATCAGACAATCTTTGATGCAGCGTACACCCCTGCCGCATCCGTACCCCTTTGCAATCAGGCCTCTTTTTACCGGTTTTAATACTGGTATCGAGTATATCGCAGTCGGTTGCGCCCGACTGCAACGTTTCCACTTGTTTTTTATGTCAATTATTTCATTTCTCCCTTTTCGGGCAATTAAACATTTTCAGCAAAGTAACAAGTCGATAAAAAGCTCTACGAGGCGAAAGCCGAAAGAATATTGCTGTTATAAATACACAGAGCTGAGTCTGAGTCGAAATGACGACAATATAACCATTTCTGTTCCATACAAATCAAAAATATCATAGTATTCCCTTCAGTATTTCCTATCTTGGCATTTCTGGACTTCCCTCTAGGGATTCCCAAGGAAGAGGATGACAAAGTTACGAAAATATTTCATAAGATGATTTCCAAGTAATTTCAAGTTTCAAGGTTTTTTTCCACAGTACACAAACGACGATTTCCCTCCACCACCAGCAGCAGCTCCAACCCTCAGCTCAGCTCAGCCCGCTAACAACTTGGTGCGCTTGGCAACGTTTCTTTTAGTTTTTTTGGTTTTTTTCCTTTTCCCATTTTTATCACTGCCAACACAATTTTTTGTTTATTCTGCTTGTGTTTCAACAGAAATTAAATTTTAAATTGTTGTGCGCCCGCCCAGTAAGAAAGCGTCAGTCCGTCCGTCCGGCCATTGCCCATTTCAATAGCCGCCGCCGCCGCGCACTTCCGGGGCACCTCCTTAGGCCTGCCAGCAGCAGCAGGACGACTGGACGACGGGGGTCCTCTTTCCCTCAATTAAATTGTATTTGCGCAGGATCTTTGCGTGTGCTTCTTGCTTTTTTCGCATCTTTTTGCCCCAACCCAACCGCCATACACATAATCGCACCCAAACGAAGCGTGGCCTTCGCTTTCCGTCAACACTGTGTGGCGGAAGGAAGGAAAATCAAGACACACAAAAAAGACAATCAAAAAAAAAAAAACAACCAAAAAATGGACAACTGACGATGGCGGCAACTGGGCGGGAGGGATTGCTGGGTGGGTTGGTGTCGGGTTTCGAGTTCAAAAGCAGGAATTGCGGTTCGTGGGCGGTTCGGGGGCTACTCGGGCTCGCGACTGGGAATGTTTCGAGCGAGTTTCACACAAACAAACGAAACGAAAAACTTACATAAATAGAAAATGGCAACGTTTTCACTTTTCTTTCACACCACTCACTTCCTCCTTCACTCCACTCCCCATCCACCCCCGCATATATATTTCTTAATAAGAATAAGAATAATTTTTATTTCGAGTTTCTTTGCTTTCTTTTCGCCTTGCCATCTCCCCCCGCCCGCTTTATTGAAGCGATGCTCAAACTCATCTCTCACTGTCCCATGGACAGTTCCCCCCTCCCCCCATCCCCTTCCATTCACCCACGCAAAAAAAAGAAGCAATCCTTTGCCAGCCAACCCCCCCATCCCCACTTCTTGGTTATATTGTTGCTTAACTTTCTGGGTTTTCTGCATTGCTGCGCCAAATGATTGATTATATTTTTAATTTACAAAAAATCTTAATACTACAACAACAAAAAAGGACAAAAAAAAATATAAAATAGATTACATAAATACAAATGTGACGCACGGAGTCGGAGTGGGAGGAGGACAATTGCAAATAAAACCTTAAATAAACGAAACAGACGAGTGCCTTTTCCTAAGAATCCTTCGAGCCCCAAGTATACATACATATAGATATTAAGATGGATACATTTAACTTTTGAAGATGTTATATATGGTTGGGTTTTCAATAGGTTCGAAATAGTTTGTAGTTGTCGCGTTCTAAGCAGGATCACAGTTTAATAAAAAAAGTCCAAATAAGTTATTAGAAATGTAGGTAACAAAATAAAAAGCAGAAGATGCTTTGCTTTGCTCTGCGCGAGTTTGGGAAACACAAAAGACTAAAACTTAACCCTTGTTGGCTTCAAACTTTCATACGTTCATTTGTTCATTTGTATATGTAAATATGCGCTCAACGATCATTTTTCTATTATTATAAGCCGCTGGGACTCGGGCATAGGACATAGTTTGGACAGGACAGGACCGTTCGTTCGTTATGCAAATTTAGTCGGGGCAACACCAGCTGTCTGTCTGTCGTGTCGGCTATCTAATTCAGTTCCCAAACGAAACGCCAGTTCAAATGACCGAAAATCAATGTCCAACCCTTGCTCACTTTTTTTGTTTTGCGGCCAGCACTCTACCTGTTCTATACTTTATATGTATGAACATATCGACATTTAAATACCCTCTACAATGAAAATTGGAAAATTGTTCCCAAACGGAACAAATATTTCTGTGGTAAATTATAGGGTAATCAGGGACCGATCAAGCATTCGGCTCTTTTTCAAAGTGAGCTTCGCTTCTGAATACCGTTGTGACCAAAGCAGAGAGAGAGAGAGAGAGAGATCGGTCTGGTCAGGTCAAATCACAGCCGCCGCAACTTGCAACATCTGCGTCACACACACACACACACATTGAAAATGAAATATGAAAAGAAAAAAAAAATTGTTGTTGTTGTTGGCAGGCTGCGCGCGTCTGCGTTATGATAATTTGGGGGCTGCTTGGCTGGTTGGCATGCCCCTTTAGCTTTAGGGTTGACCATCGTTCGTTCGTTCCTGACTCAAAGGGGTTGGTTGCAACGTAACGTTAAATAGCCTAGAAGCAGGACGCGCAAGCGCCTGTCAAACATGGACGGACAAAATGGGATAGTAAAGAAGCGAAAGACTCGCCAGATGCTCGCTGCAGCCACAGCAGCAGCAGCAGGGCGGATGTCAGGACAACAGGACAACGGGACGAACAGGGCGAACAGGTAAACAGCAGCAGTACCGCAGCAGAGGTACCGTTAAACCGATTTACTTACATGGGATCCGACCCTTTTTCTTCTTCCTCTTCTTATTGAACTTGAACCTCAAAGTTAACCCTGCTTGTGACCAAAAAGAAAACTTGTTTTCACTTGTTTTGTTTTTGTTACAGATACACAACAGATACATCTGTGTTTTGCGAATTTATGCATTTGCCGTATTCCCCCGCGAAACATTTCGCAATTGCTTCCTTAACGATCTCGATCTTGAGTCTTGACTCTCTCTCGCCGCTGTTTTGGCTGGGTTAGTAGAGTAGTGGAGTAGTATGCCATCTGCTCGAAGGAGGATCGCACATTGCAATCGGTTAGGTTAGCGAATCGCTTAGGGCTACTACGCCACGATCTCCCCCGATGTAACCTTCCTCCTATATCAACTGTCAAGAATGTAAATTACATTCCCATTACCAGCACCAAAAAGCTACACTACAACAAAAAACAATATACTTGAACTTTAATCATTCGAACTATGGATATCACTTTCTCCATGCAAGGATAACGACTTGCAAGAGAACTCATATAAAAATCACAAATTTTTGTCGACTTCAAATCGAGGCGGTGCTCATTCCCCTTATAAGTTCTAGTACAAATACTATACAAAATTTATGTATCGAAATGACGCGTTTTAAAGGGTAATTTTAATGAACCGAGCCGAAGGAGGAGCAGAAAGGGACGCAGACCTCGGGAATGTATTAACAAATAAATTGCAAAAGCACAAACATATGTACATATATACAAATGCATATACACATATATACAAAATATACATATTTAACATATTTGTACATACAAACAATTCAGATTATTTATATGTATATACAGAAATCATAGATAATATTTAATATGTACATACTTATCCATCGTCCAGCAGAATGTCCGTCCATCTCTGGCTCTTTTTTCTCACACGCACACATATGTACAGTTACTATATACAGAGACTCCGCCGCCGCCGCTTTAAAATGCAACTCTGATGCGTACAAGTGCGTATGTATATGTGTGTGTGTGTGTGTGTATATATACGCATGCATATATTATATTCGTATTAACATTGTCAAACGTGAATATACAAATGAGCATGTGCATACTTATACATATATATATATATATATATGTATATAAGGATACATTATATTATATGCGAATGTATTTGAAATTCTGTTGTAAACATTTAGTGGCGCTAAATGAGTATGTGTGTGTGTGTGTTTTTTGATTACATACATACATACAAACATAAATGGATAATTAAACATAAAAATTGTATATCCGTTTCCTCAGTTTTCCTCAGATAATTACGCCCACAATGGCGAAAAAGATGTGTAAAAGATAAAATATATACAGTGAAACTTCGATAACTCGTAGCCTCAATAAGCGAAAAACCTTGATAAAGTCGCGATTACTCGTAAAAAATGCATGCATTTCGGTCCCCTCGATAAGTCGTATTTTTCTTGAGACATTTTCTATCAAAAGCCTCTACAACTCGTATTCTTTCCACAAAAGCCTCTACAACTCGTTCTTTTTTATTTATATTTTTTCACAAAATACCGTACGAGACGAAAACGTAGTACATTTTTTAACCGTTATTATTTTACAGTTACGCTTATTCATAGGTTTTGCTTTGTTTTCTGCAACTATCGTAGATTAGTTTTAATTGAAACGCAATATGTCGAGGAATATGTTCAGTAGATCCAGAGATTGCAACGCCGACAAACTTTATAATAAACCGATTTATTTTTCGATAATTTAATTTTAAGATTTGTTGGAAATGTTAAGAATTTTGATAAAACGATAGGTGTCGCAGATGCAGTCCGGTTCCGTTGGTAAGAAAGTCGAAGGAGGGAATGGCCTAGCCTAAATATTTTAAGAGTGGATAGGACAAGACGGGGGACACGACAGATTTCAAGGGTTCCTACAGTTCCTATCCTCACAATAAAAATATAATAACTATATATATATTAACGAGTGGATATTGCATGTACATTAAATTATATACACCCAAACATTATATATGTATATATTATATATTAGTATTAGTATGTATGTATGTATTTATAGCATTATGCCCGGGTGCCCCGATGTGTGTTCAAAATGGACACATCTAATGCACTTCCACCCTCATGTTTCTCTCGCACCACCCTCGCCTCGCCACACCACAACCCTCCTCTTCCCAGTCAATGTACATATACAAGATGACAGCGCCGCGCCGCGCCGCAGCGCCTGGCATTTTCGGTTGCCTCGGCTTACGCAATTATTTATTCACAACAAATTGCATTCAAACACCGCCCATACATATCTATATATACATATATGCACCGATCCAAAGAGGGAGAAAGTTCAGCAGTAGGAGTTAATTTTAAATCGAGTCGCGAAACCTTATATGTATATATATAACCATAACCATGCCCATTTTGATGCCTATAATGGTTCGTGTTGAACGTGTTCAATTTTATTTCATTATAGATAAATATCTACATAACGCTTTACACTTCGACAAAACAAAAACAAAACCTTTTAGCTCGTATAATTCACATTTGTAATCAAGAATTTTAAGACATAATTTTCGATGATTTTTTATTTGAAAAAATTAATTAGATTTTTAACTTTTACAAAGCTTCAAAGCTTAAATTTTTGAGTTAACAATTTTTTAAATTACGAATTTTTCACTTTTATGGAGTCGAAAATGCATCAATCAGTATTTTATATGTATTCAATATCGTGTTCTTTCCTTATTACATATTTTAAGGGGCCTTTCGAATGTCCGTTTCGTTTTTTCGGTTCTCTAATTAACGTACAACAACAGAGGAATAACGAGAGTGGCATGCAACAAAGCAATTGAATTCGTTCGTTTTGGTTTTGCAGCATTTGATTCGCTTTAGCTTTAGCTCTTTAGTAGAAGTCTGACGCCAGACATTTGTATTTGTCTTCATTCTTAAAGTTGTAAATAAAATACAAAAAAAACTTTCCTCAAAACTTGTTCTTTTTGGGTGAAACTATTTTGTGCTCGTTTAACAGCATAAGCGGGTCATCATCATCAGGATGCTCGGCTCGGCTCCAATGCCTCTGCCTCAAACCAAACCAAAAGCTAGAAGAGGACAACATCGATACAAACAAACAAACGTACTTTGGATGTAGTTAAAGCTTGAGCTGAAGCTGAATCTGAAGCAGCATATACAAACAGAGGCAGAGGCAGAGGCTGGACTCTCAGTTTGCCGGTGATGCCAAGACATGCAAGAGCCAAAGACAACCTTGACATAGGATTCACAAAGTGAATCCTCACAGTATCTAATTCCACCAACAGGACCGCGCAAGCAGCTGCGGCTTTGAAATGAGTTAAGGTCACTTCCAGTTATAGCTGGGAACTACTGAACCTGAAGATAAACTCGACGATTAAAAGTACTCAGCAAATAGAACGGCGACTGCCCGATTGGAACTTGATTTCGCATTATTAGTTCGAGGCAAGCCAAATTAACAAATTTATAAAACTATTTGGTTAGGGGAAAAGATTTGAATCTACAAAGATGAAAAACAAAATAAATAATAAATCGGAATAAATCAAATGTTGCCCAGTCCTATATAAAATATATATACTTATATATCAACGAATGCTTCGACCTGCTCTGTTGCCATATCTTTGTCTCATTAACAATATATATATTTATATACAGAATTATGGCTAGCATTAATGTATTTATTATTTCCATGGCCACCCAACCAATTCTCTCTTACAATTTGAAGGTGGAATTCTGCCTGCATTTTTGAGAGCATTTGATGCATCCACAAACATCCATCCATCCACGCACAAATGTACATAAATATGTATGTATATAAGTACATACCAATGTTTTTTGTATTTTAATTTTAATTTTAGATGCGCTTCACGAAACAAATAAAAATACACGCTGGTTAAATTACGGTGGGGGGGGGGTCGGCTCGACTGCTGCGAAAAGTTATAATAAAAAGTTTGGGCTAAAAATCAGAAAAATTTAGGAAAAGTTCAAAAAGGAAAAAATCTTTTTCAATCGTATAGGAATTTCTATATAATAAATATTAATTTACTTAATTACAGACGAAAATAAATAGCTTTGGCTTTATATGATACAAAAAAACAAAATTAAATCTTAGTCTTAAAAAAAAATATGAAGTTAAATTAATTGATAAATCTTTAAAATTTCGAATAAAATTAAACTACAATTTTCCTAAATGTGTAAAGAATTGGATATCGACTCTGATTTAGTGTGCTTGAAATTTCGTCTAAGTTTTTCATAGTAAATCAATATGTTCGGTGTGGTGTCTAGCCGGCAGTTCAGCAAAAATCGATAGATATATGTATGTATGTATGTACATATGTATGTATATGCGCATATGTGAAACTGCAGTAGCAGAAGCAAAAGTGCATACAAATTCATACATATATACTTACTTTATACTTACATATACATATGTACCTCTATGCAGGCTTGTTGTAAAATGTAAGTATGTACGAATATGACGGTATATAAATATAGTCCAGTCACATAAACATTCACACACATACGCGTAAGCATATGCATATGCATTTGCATGCATGTAAGTGTGTGTGTGTGTGTGTGTGTGTTGTATATTGCACATAAATGCAGCGCCGTGGCAACAAGCGGAAATGCATCCTGGCACACACACACATAGGGTCGATGGATAAACATAAACAGCCAGACCAAAGAGAAGGGAGAGAGCGAGCGAGCAAGAGAGAGAGAGAGAGAGAGAGAGAGAGAGCGAAACGGGTAACGGGAGAGGTAGACATTAAATCGTACACACACACACAACACCCAAGCACACAAAACTGCAGCATGTTGTTTGATGGTGGGGGGGAGGGGTGGCCGTTGCGTTGCATTTTCCCAAATAAGGGATGTTACTGTAGAAAGTGCAGCAGGCAGGCAGGCGAATTGCATCGGGCGGCGTTCGCTTTGGCAAAAACTGCACTTGACACTGGCAATGCTGTTCGCGCGAGTACGAGTTGTGTGTATGCATGTGTGTATGTAGGTGCGTGTGCGTGTTCGTGTGCGTCTGGTCAGCGCGTGAGAGCGCCAAGGAATGGGGCCAGACGAATTTTGTTGCTCGACAACAACAATAAACAGACATGTGGCTGGACAACATTTCGTCTCCCAAATATACACAAACTGCGACTGCAACTGCAACTGTAGCTGACGTTGGCTGCGACGTCGTCGTTGACGGTAACGTTAACGTCGGCGTTGACGTTGTCGACTGTTCTACGCCAAGCAGCGCCATGGTGGGCTAGAAACGTTTTATATTCGACGACAACATTTTTTTGTATCGACTGTAAGATCTTTAACAACGGTGTTTGCACAATGTTAATTAACAGAGAAGAGAGAGATCGGATCATGTGTGCTACTGTTAAAATAACAGCAATAACTGTTAAATATCATAAGAGAGAGAGAGCGGATCAATACATTTTACTGTACACACGTATGCATATGTATGTGTGGCTGTTACGAGCCGACGACGGCGCTGTCCAGTGCATCTGCTGCCGCTGCTGCTGCTGCTGCCGCTGTCGGTTCTTGTTTATCGAAGCACACACCATTTTTATCTCATAATAAGCCTACCGACCGCTGCGCTTCTCAACCTATACACACACACACACAAACACAGACACATCGACGCGCCGTACACCACAACAGCAGCAGCCGAAAATATTTTTATTTTCGATTATTTCTCAGTCGCACTTTGATAGTCTCGCAATAGTCTATGGAGTAGAACAGCCGACTGCGGATCGCCCCAAAGCCACGCGGACCATTTTTATTTCTCAAACGTGAATAAAACTTGTGATATATAGTGCCAAAAGAAATAAAAACTAAAACTTAAAAAACAAAACTAATTAAAGCCCAAGCCCATTCAAATTTTTGATTTCAATCCCAAGCCCATTCCGATTCCGATAACAATCCCAAATTCCAGTAAAATCTCACTGATCGTTCTTCTTCTTCTTCGCTTTGCTATCTTTTCAGATCATCATAATTTTACCAAAAACAATAGACCAAAAAACGTTTTCAAGATACAAAAAAATTTGCAAAAAAAAAATTAAAAATAATAACCAAAATAAGCAAATATCAATAGAAATCTCTCTTCAAGCCAAACTTAACCATAATTCAGTTTTGAAAAAGCAATAGAACGGATAACTGTTAAATCGACATATTTATTTATATATATATACATACATTTATATATATATAGTTACCAATACACACACATCTACAATATATCCTTTTATTAACAACACATAATCTCGAACCGAATCGAGAGAAATTCTCAATAACTAAAGATAATAATGAAAAAACAAGCAACAACAAAAAAGCAAGAAGAAGCAACAACATGAATCGAAAAAATTAACAAAAAACAGCAACAACAAAATTAAAATTAATTTAATTACGACAAAAAAAATTGAAATCTTAAAAAAAAAATGTTTGCAAAAATATTGGAATCAAAAGTACAAAGCTTATAACTAAACTATATATATTATAACGGAACAAAAAACGAACCCAAAAACAATTTTGATATCTGCTAAAAACTATATATAAGTAAAATAATACGCAACCAAAAGTTAATAACAATATTAAATAATAAAAAGTGAAAAAATCAAAGAAAATCAAAGTAAAAGCAAAACAGAAAAACCAAAACCAAATCAATCAAATTGACAAAATAGTAATATTAATTGTAGAAACAATAAATAGTAAAAAAAAATAAAAACAAATAATAAATTTGATTTTTAATAAAAACTCAACACGAAAACATTTTGTAAAAAGCAAAGCCGACTAGGGTTGCCACCACCATTTAAAGCTTACTAATTATCGCTTGTCGCCTATCGATCAGCATCAAAATAGTACATTTATCGAATGCCTATCGAAAACACACTGACACCGGAACAGACAGTTTTAAATACCATTTACCATATAGCTAGCACTTACTAATACTAACAAAAACTCAACCACACACACACACACAAACAAAAAATAAAATATATATACATAACAATTAAGTTAAGAGCAATAATAATAATTCAATAAAAATATTCGATTTATGTATAATCCGTTAAAATATAACAAAAAATAATAATAATAATTTCCAAATAATATATAAAATAAAAATATTAATTTAAATAAAACACATATATATATAATTTTTTATATATAAATATATATTTCTGCAAATTTATATGAATTTAAAACAACAACAACCATTTTTGAATGAGAACGGAGAGCCTAGCGAGAGAATAAAGACGAAGACGAAAAATATATTTAAATAAAAAAAGGAAAATAATAATATTTGGGTGATATTTTTGGCGTCGTCGAAACCTTACCAAAATGAATTAACAAATTGTGATGATAAATTTACTACTCGAAACAACAAAACAACAACAAAATATAGCAAAAATTTAAAAAAAAATTATTAAAAAAATTTTTAAACGCAAATAAAACTTTTAAAACAAGTTTCCAAATTTTTGATCAAAACAAAAAAATAAGTATATATGTAACAAAAAAAATAAAAATATTTTAATTAAAAAAAAACAAATACAAAAAAATCAACAAAAAAATTACGAAATCGCGCGAAAAGCGAAAACCGTGTGCCTTATTCCGGCCTTAAGTTCAAATTAGTTTCAATAATGCATAACAAAAAGAAAATCAAAAAATATTCATGTTGCAATTTAGGATTTACCATATAAAAATCGAATCGAATGAATAGCGTTCCTCATGCCTCTGACGGCGAGAAGAAGCTGTAGCCACATCAAAATATCTCGGAATGCTTGGAATTACTTTTCGGTAGGTGAATCAGTTTTTTCTAGTGAACAAATCTTTATTTTTTTGATTATGATTTATAAGACGCACCCTGTCCTGTTGTCCTGTGTCACCCTGTCAGCAGCAGCTGTAAATATACTCCACTTGCACTGCTGACTGAATGGCCGGCCATAAACAACAACAAGCAGCAGCAGCGAGCGCTAACTAAAATTATTAGGAGCAACTCTCGCCAACAACAACAATAACAATCTCGCCAATAGCCAAGAGTAAAATCGCAGTATAAGAGAGCGGAACATGAGAACTAAGATTACTTCTAGTTTGGCACGAAGACGCTCGCCGCTGCGCCGCCGAAGATGTTACGAAGGCGAATGCGAAGCTTTGTGACGAAGACGTTTGACTTACTTTCCTCTGCCGCTCAAGCAACGGCGGCGCGCGTTTTTGTTGCTGTTGTTGCTCTTTAACCAAAAGTTCTATTTCTAAGCACGCGGCGGCGGCGGCCGAGATGTGTCCGTGTCCTGCCTGAGAAACCCTCTCAGCGACACATTCATATTTATACTTGTTCGTGGCAGCGACAAAAATTAGTTTTTCAAAGACTCGCGTGCCGCCAGGTTATCCTTTAGCTTCTCGTATCTCTGAACTAGGGACAAAACCCAAGCAACCTTTCCTTTTGCCTTGGCTTGCCGCATTGTAAAAGTGCCGCGTTTTCCTACCAAATCGTTTCCTTAGCTTTCGCGTTCGAATCGTTCTTGGATCAATTACCAATTAAACAAAACGAAATACCAAAAAGGTATGTTTTTCGAGTTTTTTGGTCAAAAATGAATAAAACAAAATAACGTGAAGCTTAAAATATTAATAAAAAAAATATTGTGAAATCCAATAAAAAATAAAACAAAACGTTCTATAGAAATTTCTCTCTTAACACAATTTAATATAATAATAAAAAATAATACTACAAAAAAATTATTTTAAAATAATCCTTATTTGTGTTTAAGTTCGAAATCGAAGCTTTTGCTGGCAGAGTTCTCTGGATAATCAGAATCAGAAATAATTATTAAATCGCAGACAAGCAAATTCACATTTTTCATTTAACTTTTCTGCTTGATTTTGATTAATATTCAACGTTTCCTACGTTGGGAAAAAAAACTAATTTTTATTATGTTCAAAAACATTTCAATATTAACTTTTCGGTTTTATTAATTAAAAAAAAATTATTTGAAAAACAAAAAATTATAAAATTAATTTGAGAATTTTAAGCGCGAATCTGAGGAAATGGTTTATAAAGTTATAAGAAATAAAGTTAAATTTTGAGTGGCTTTTTTAAAATGATTCGATTTGTTTTAGTGGATTTTTGAATAAAGTTTTGAGAATTTTTGACTTTTTGCCAAAAGAAATTTCCAACTAGAAAACCAAAAACGCCAATTTGTTTAAAGTTAAATCACTTTTAAGAGAAAAAAATACGCATAAAAATTATTATTATTTTCGTCGATTATTTTGTTATAATTTGTGTCGAAAAAAAACCCCAAAAATGCTATGATATTATCTATAAGATTATTTATATATTTTTGCAGGCTTTTTTATCGGAAGGGTAGCCGCCTCCAAGCCTCGCCACGAAACACACACACACCCCCCCTTCTAGCAAATAGCAAAAATTTCTAACTGATTTGAAGGAAGGAAAATAAAATCCACGCTGGGTACTGAAAAATTGCTGCAACGATCGCAAGCAAAGGTCGACGAGCGGCTGCTGTCGCAGTTAACCAGCAGCGACAACCAGCGGGGCAAGGGACGCGGCGACGCGGAATCGGAAGCAACAATATTGCTGAGCAACAACAAGAATAAAACTCGATTGGCGCCAATGTTTAAGATGGATGCAGCTGATTTTTGGCAGCAAGCTCGAGCGCCATTCGCACTGCACACAGCAGCATTGCAACAACAGCAATCGGAACAGCAGCAACATCAGCAACATCATTTGAGCAATCAGCAACAACAGCAGCAGCAACAGCAACATGACAGCAGCAATATAAATAATAAATTGGAGCAGCATCCACAACAACAACAGCAGCAACAACATCCACAAGAAACTCATCTGCTGCAGCAACAACAACAACAACAACAGCAGCAACAACAACATGTCGAACAATGCTACAACAACGAATCGTTTGGCGGCGGCGGAGGCCAGCAGCCAAGCAGCAGCCATCATTTATTATTTAATGCTGCCGCAGCGGCAGCAGCAGCGGCGCATCTCAAGTCAACTTGTAACAACGGCAACAACAATATCACAACAACAACAACTGATCGAGCGAAAACGCCATGTATAGGCAGTCTGGCTGTTAAGCCAAAAGAAGAGCATTGCCAACAACAACAACAACAGCAGCAACAACAACAACAACACTCGGAGGATGCTCGAGCGCCACAACAACAACAACAACTATCTGAAGCGAACTACAGCCGAAGTGCATATTTTCCCGAGCAACAACAACAACACTCACATATGCACCAACAACAACAACAGCAGCAGCAGCAGAGAAGCCAACACAGCCCAACAACATTGGCGCTGCTCAATAAGCCGTTAATATCATCGCCGCAGCATTCGATAACGCCATCTGGCGGCAGCTCAACGCCCGACATTAAGTATACCAACGAAAAGCTAGCCAATGAAATTCAGGTAAGTCTCTTCTCACACACACACACGCATGCCTGCCGATCGTACGATTGCACACACACACACATACAACCACATTTACACATATGTACATATGTGCTTGTCGATCTCACTGTGATTTGATTTAACAGAATGTTAATTGATACCAAATGTTGGCTTAACAGAGCTTAACGTTTGCGATCGGCATACAGTTTGTTTAATACTTATTCCAAGAAAATTAACAAAAAAAAACTTTAAAGTTTGTTGTTCTAAAATACTGTTTTTGTTTTTGTTTTTACCTAACTACACTTTAAAAATACGCAATCGACTCAAGACCGAACCGAAGAGAAAAAATTCTTTTAACTCTAAACTATTAACAGCAAGAGAACGACAGAGAGAGAGAGAGCGTGTCTCTTATAAATTTCCCCAGCATAAATGTGTTACCCCTTTCAATACGTTCTCTCTCTCTTAATAAGAAGCTTTTTTTGGTGCGTTTTTATCGCTGAACATTATGATGATGAAGCCCGCCGCCGCCTGGCTTGAGATGAATTTTGGTCATTTCGTGTATATGTATTTTGTTCTTCTCTTTCGCGATGAATTCAAGGTAAACGGTAATCACGTTTCCCCTCTCTGTCAGCAAAAACTTTCAATTAGGTACAAATACAAAACACACATATGTACAAACATTCATTCGAGAACAAGAAAAGGCACGCGAGAGAGAGGGTTATTCAGGTGTATGGTGAGAGAGGGAGAGGGAGAGAAGAGAGACAAAATTCTTTGCGCCAGCTTTGTGTGTGTTTTTTCTTTTTCATGTACGCTTTTTTCTCAAGTAACCCCAATTCCTAAGCGTTTTGTGTTCCGATTGCCGTTTTACACATTTACTACTAAAAATTTCTCCTCCTTTTTTTTGTTGTTTTGTTGCTCTGTGTGTGTGCGTTTGGGGTGGGGGTGATTTCAATCAGTGGGTTGTTTTTCGGCTGTGGTGAGAGGAGCGTGTTTAGTTTCACACACACACACACATATAGAGAATACGGTTATTACGGTCGCTGCCCGCTGCCGTCGCTGCTTTGCCGCATTTATTCTCAGCCAGAGGGAGAGAGCGAAAAAGAAAGAAGTTAGTTTTCTTCTCTTTTTTTTTGTAACTCGCGCATAATTTCTTAAAGAAAACAATAAGAGTATGGGCAGGCAGCACACAGACACACACACACACACACACACACACACACACACACACACAGACACATTTCTCATATCGACGAATTAGAAAGAGATGTTGGCAGAGGCGCTCGCACTGGCGTCGACGTCGAAGACGTTGCGACTTTGCTATCCCGTTTATGGATAAGGCGAAACAACGTCTGCCCAGCCAGAAGTTCAAAGGACATCGGGCCGTCAGGTTGTGCGATTCGATTCGGTGAAACAAAACAAACAACAAAAACAAACGAAAACCAAAAATAAAAAAAATAGTACTAATAAAGAAAAACGTATGTGAAGATACTACTATATAGAATCTATGCCAAATCAAAATCGTCGGTCGCGAATAATATTAAAATATCTTAATTAGTTAAGTGTCCCACTTTATGCCGCCTTTGCCTTATAATCAAAAATCAACGAAAAGCCCAAGCCGGTAGTCATTCGATATACATACATACACACACACAACACACATACGCACACGTCGGGTGTAAATTAATAAACAAAAACAATTCTCTTCGTTTGTTTGCCGACAGGCGACGCTAGTTTAAAGCCCCCAAAAAAGTGCAAAAGTTTCGAAAACTCTTTCAAAACTTCAAAAAACAAAGTCGCGCGCCCCAATAAAAATCAATAATTTCAAAATTAAAAACAAAAAAAAATTACAAAAATAAAATTATTCATTCCGTTTTGCTTTTCGATCCGACCAGATATACTTCTATATCGTTTTCAAATACAGATTAATCATAACAATAATGACACTTGACTGTGAAAAGGAGCACGATGTAATTTTGTTGTTTTTTAATTCCAAAAAAAAATATCTTTTTACAAGTCAAAATTCGAAATTAACGCCGTTTTTTTTGGGTTTAGTATTGGTATTGGTATGATTTTGATTTCGATTTCGATCACAAAATTGTTTCAACTGCATTTTTTTAATTTTTTTCTTTTTAAATTTTAATTCATTTTTTTTTATTTAATTAATTTAGTAATTAAATTTAAATCGTGAAGTTATAAGTTTTCGACTTGGCGGCGTAAAAGCCAGGAATTTTATTTAGTTTCGATTTGTATTTCTTATCAAATAAAAATAATTAATTTACTTTTAACCAAAAGAAAATCCTAATTTAAGTATTTCCTTTTCCTTTTGTCGAGTAACCCGCCGAATAAGAAACATAAATTTGAATAACCAAATTTCTAATTTCTTAAACTTATCTCTATATTTTTGGTTTTGTTTAAGCAATAACAACGAAACAATATTACTAATATATAATATTATATATAGATAATTTTTATATAAGCCGACTACTAACCCGATTGTTTGTCGCCCCCCGTGGCAAATATACAGACGCACGTAATGTTTTTCTTTTCGAAATAAATAAATTGAACAACAACAAATATATATATCAATTTTCTTTTTTTCAAAGAAACTTCAGAAATCTCCTTGAGGAATTCTCGTAACAAAAAAGATGAGATTTCTGATGTAGCTTTGAAGCAGGCCTGCAGTATTTAGTTGGCAATTATTATTAACAAAATCCAAAATATTCTTTAATTCTTAATTATTTTTCGAAATTCTGTGAAACAGGTCCTGCATAAATCGACTCGGTATTTCGTACTGAGAGTTTAAGCGTTGTGTTATTTTTGTTTTCGCTTCTTAACTAGATTACAAATCATTACCAAATACTATATCTACCCATCCATCGATCGATCATAAATTTTGATGTCCATATCTTTGCAGCTTCAGCTCAGCCGGTCAAGCAGCGCAGCCGCGATCAGTGAACGTACACTTGAAGAATGTTGGTCGACCCTGCAACGAGTGAGTTGGCATCTCTTCCGTTGTGTATAGTAATCTTCCCTCGTTGAAGACACAAACACACACACAACCACACGCACACACACACACACACATATATAAATAGTCAAAAATCAAATTTATAAGTATGATTTCCATCCACACATCGATCATCTCGCCAGCGCGCACCTCTACACAAAAGTAGTTCAATATAAATTTTAGGTAATTTCTCGATTGCAACGCAATAATTAGGCCGCTGTATATCGATAACAACAAAAGTTATCGAACAGAAAAAACGGTAGTAAGCTTAGGGCTACTGATAATATAACAAAATTTATCATCGGAATATTAGAATATTTGCGACAGCCCTAAAAAAAACTTGAGATACAAAAAAACAATTGTGATCAAAAGGAATCGAAATGCATCACCTTTTTTTTAGATATATCGTTTTGGCTGAGAGTTAACGCCAAACTTTTGGAATCAACACAAAAAAAAAACACATTGTTATTTAATGAATAGTTTTATTATAAAGTTTATTTTGGATCAACTCAACTAACCAGATCCAATATATATCGAATCGAAATTAAAAGATTTATATATTTTATGCTTTATGAACAATAAATGTTGAGTTTATTCCTTATCTTGTTTTATTGTTTTTGTTTATTTTTAGTATTACTTTGTCTTTTTTCTTTAATTTTTGCGGTAAGTAAGAAATCGATTAAAAATCCTTTTTGGGATATGGGCAAGATTCTGCTATTTCTGTATGTTAATTTCTGAGCAATTAATTTAAAAAATGAAAATGCAAAAGCATCAAAACAATCCTTAAACATAAACACACACACACGCACACATATGTCTGTATGTATATAACACAGCACAGACATGGGCTAAAGTGTTAAGACACATTCCAAGACAATTTCAAATTGCAAAAAAAAACAAAAAATCAAACCAAACCATAAAAAAACAAGTGGAAACGTTGCAGTCGGGCGCAACCGACTGCGATATACTCGATACCAGTGTTAAAACCGGTAAAAAGAGGCCTGATTGCAAAGGGGTACGGATGCGGCAGGGGTGTACGCTGCATCAAAGATTGTCTGATACAGATGGGGATGCCACCAGCTATCTTCCTGCTAAAATTGGTGACTCTAGCTCAAAGTTTGTTAAGGGTAAGAGAAGGGAGCTGGGGCCGTTTTTGGTGGGCGTGGATCCAAATTTTTGATGCAGATCTTTGTGGAATGCCAATTGCAATATTCCTACCAAATTTGGTGACTCTAGCTCAAAGTTTTTAAAAGTTGGGGAAGGGGGGCTTGGGTAGGCGTGACTCCAAGATATCTTTGGGGGTCACTACCAGTTATCTTCCTACCAAATTTGGAGACTGTAGCTCAAACACCATGAAAGATACACTCATTCCCGCTTTTAACGAAAAGTTGGGGCGGCTGAGGTGGGCAAGGGCGGTATGGGTGGGTGCGGCATCGAAATTTTGATGCATTTTTTTTAGGATTGTCATCACCTATCTTGGCGCAAAATTTAGTGGCTGTAGCTCAAAAACTGAGGTAGATATAGGCGTTTCTGATTTCAAACTGCGGGGGGGCTGGGGGCGGAATGGGTGGGCGTGGCCTCAAAATTTTTGATGCAATTTTTTCGGGGATGCCAGTAGCTATCTTCCTACTAAATTTGGTAGCTCTAACTGTACGGGTGTGCGGAAACGGTGGATTTATCGATTTTGAGTTATCGAATTTATCGATTTGCCAGCCTCCCAGTTATCGTATAACCCCAATCTTGACACCATGACGGACATTGCACAAACCCAATATACTCTTTACCTTCGGTATCGAGTATAACAAAAACAATGTCCTTCTGCCATACATAACAGATATGCAGACAAATACATACGTTCATACATATGTGTGTGTGTGTGTGTGTGTGTGTGTGTGTGTGTGTGTGTGTGTGTGTGTGTGTGTGTGTGTGTTGGCAGACCTGCAGTCGTCGTGAACAAGCATACATACATACGCACACAAATGCATGAAGCTGCTGATGAGAAGAGCCGAAGGAAGCCTACACATTATAACAAACTGAGTGTGTGTGTGTGTGTTGTCTGGAGTTGTTTCACCCTCGACATTCACACACACACACGCGCACCCTAACACACAACGTTTTTTTGCTGCGACCATTTTCATATCGCTCGCCCTTCGACCACTGTCGGTTTTTTTTTCGGTGTATGTATGTATTTGTTTTTTTTTTGTATTCACATTGTCATATGGCATTACCGGTACCCCTGCCCCTGCCCTCCTGCCCTCTTTCCACTATGAGAAGAGGGCTGTTCCATGTCTTACACTCACACACTCAAGCATGACTCTCGCACACATTTACTTAACTCACACTCACACACAGACACAAGACACACAGGCAGGCCAGGGCCAGTCGTAAATACCCTACCCTTCTTGCCGCCTTCAGCCTCATCCCTCATGCGTGTATTAGATACGAAAAAAAATCACACACACACACAGTTACGGCAAGCCAGATAAAGACAACATTTAAAATCAAAGAAGAAGCAAAGAAAATATAATGCAAAAAAAGAAATTAAATATGTTCATACTCATATGGGACGGGGGAAAATGAAATTGTGTCCAAATTTGTGTAGGAAAAAATCTTGAAAAATACAGTAAAATCGCAGTAGTTTTACGGGAAGCTTAGGATTGCGAATTTTCACCTGAAAACTTAAGCTAAAACATTCAAAAACTATTTCTTCAAATTGTTGACGAGGTGTTAGCTGGAAGGGTTCGTTCTTTTGTTTTACAAGTATTTGGCAAAAACTTTCAACGGGAAAGCGCGTCTTTAATAGCTTCACTTGTTTCGGAACTTGTTACGCTAAGAAAACGCAAAGCATACTTTCAGGGCGGTTTTAAAAGAACATCGAACTTAAAAGTTAATAAATAATAATAAGAGGCGACTTCTTCCTCTCAACCATTTACAGCAACAATTTTTTAGTTTTATGATGATAAGTAAGTCAAGTAAATTAAACAGTTGCTTTTTAATTTTAGTTTTGTCTTATATCTTAAACCAAACATTAACCGAACCGCCTGCCGCCTGTCCGCCTCGCTAGTCTTTAAGAATTCTTCCCCTTTTAATAAATGCTATATCTATTATATATATATATAAACGAATATATGTACATATGTTCATAGCCATTTACCCCGAGCATACATACAATTTTTCTATGTAGTTTTAGGGATTCTGTTTTGCGACTCGTCGTCCTTCGTGTACTTTCCCCTCAACACCGACACTGACCCACGTCCATTTCATGTAAAGTCGCAGCCACTACTTTCCCTACACTTTACTCCTCCCCTCTCTCCGCACACAGACACACACACACACAAGCGTCCTATTATATTATCGCAATCTCATTTGCCGGCGATTCGCAGAACAGCCGTTGGCTGGCTCTGGCTGGACAACACACAGCAACGGCAACGGCACGGCACTCTGCACTCACTATTTTTATGCGAAATGCGAAGAACGAAAAAAAGGCAAAAGGAAAAAAACGAACGAACAAACAGAGAGGAGCACAGGAACAAGCGGTGCATGGAGTGCCATGACTGCGCTCACAAAAAAAAAATTGAAAATGAAAATGAATGAAAAAGTGCAATGGCAAAAATAAGAGTCTCGTCTCTGGCCAGCAGCAGCAGCGAATCGGTGGGAGTGCAAACACAAGCACACAGCAAAAAAATATAAAAACCGTTTGGCGACCAACCAACCAGAGAACACTGCCCGCCGCGCGGTTGCCACACCGCCTGCCTGCCACACTGTCTCCCGCCTAACTGTCTCTGTCGGTCGGTCGGTCGGTCGGTTTTGTTGATGTTTGCAATCGTCTTCGTCTTCTTCTTCTTCGTCGTCATGCTCTCCTCTCCTTCCACACCTTTTGTAACTGCGACTCGACTCCCGACTCTCTCTCGAACCCTTCTCCCCGCTGTCCTTTTTTTTTGATGAATAACGACAAGAAAAATACAATTTAAAAATAATGCTGTTGGACTTTTTTGTAAGCTCAATCCACCATTATATGACCATTGAATCTAATAATGATTATACTTTAATAATCCGATATAAAATTCTTGTTGAATTACGCAGAACTTTATCGTTAACTTTTCACATTTGTTAAGCATAATTTTAAATTAACTTTCAGATTTAAATATATATTTTTATATTTTAATTTTAGTTATATTTAGTTTTTGAATTGATTTGGACTTTATATCAGAAAGTGTCAATTTAGGGAAATCGATAAGACACACATTTAAATTCGCTCGGAGCATTCTGCGACATAGCCATATCGCCCCCCTCCCCTTATGTTTTATTGGTTACATTTAAATACATACATACAAATGCACGCTCCGCATTTGGAGCAAAAGCAACAACACTAGAGCAACTAAACTGCGATTTTTTGATTATTGAAACACTTTGCGTATCTTTGTTGCATATAATTAACATAATTTAGGTGCTAATTATCAGTTTTTATTACTAAAACGAGCAACTAAATATTTTTCGATCGATCTCCGTCACACCAGCATCAACTAACTGCGTTACAAAACTGTTAACTGCAGGTGGAATTTACTGGACGGTAACTGTTACAAAACTGTTTAGTATGGCTCTCATTTATAGTTGTGTAACGGCTTTCTTTAATTCTGTTTTATATCTGGAAAGTGAATTACACAGAGAAAAAATAATAATTTATAGAGTATACATTCGGCCAGCCGTAAAATAGCTTATTTACTTGTTAAAATGCCCAAGTAAATACTTGGCGCATTTTTTAACAACAAAAAATTTATTGCAAAAAAAAAAATTCGAAATAATTTTTTGCTGACTTGTTTTCGACATGTTGTTCGACATGCAACTAAAAAATAAAAAAAAATTAACAAATTGTAAAGCTAGCCAAAAGAAAATTTAAAAAAATTATTTTTATTTAATTGTGGAAAAAATGTCGAGGTCATGTCTATAAGTAGACCTAGTAAGACAGTCGTGCGAGCAGTTTGTGCGTTTAGCGTGTTAACTTAAAGTCGTCACAAAAAAATATTCTGCTAGTTGTCGTTTTTTATTCTGCCACAACAAGAATATTCATGCACTTGAGCCGAAATAGTAGTAAATTCAGGTGTGGCGAATTCAGCTTCCTTCAATTCAACAAATTTCGTCTATGGTGAATACTTATAAATACATACATACATACATACATATGTATGTATATACATAACAGCAAAAATATTTACAGTTACATGCACAGACTATTTTATACATATATACATACATAATACATGCATAGGCATGTAGGACTTACAAATAACGGTAAAAAGATGATGACGTAGGTCGTTCGTTTACAAGCCGCCGCACATACATAAATATCGTTCAATCAAATTGTCGTCTCACTTTTCCAGCTTTTTATGCACAAAAGCGCAATGCAGCAGATCCAACAACAAATTCCTCGTGTCGGACTGGGAGCGCACGGCGTATCCAGCGCGGCTAGCATGGGCGGTGGGGGTACAACGCCCGGCGCGGAATCAAAGCCACATCAATGCCAGCAGTGCATGAAGAGCTTCTCCAGCAATCACCAGCTTGTTCAGCATATACGCGTCCACACGGGTGAGAAGCCCTATAAATGCTCCTACTGTGATCGTAGATTCAAGCAACTATCGCATGTCCAGCAGCACACGCGTCTCCACACTGGTAAGTTCACACACACACGCTTGCACAAATATACGCACTTGAAAAAAAAAAAACTTTAAATATCGGCTTCTACAATTTTTGTAATAATGCACAAATTAACATTATTATTACACACACGCGTCACTTAAAAAAAAATAAACAAAAAACAGGCTCCCACAATTATTTTAACACTGCACAAATTAATTTTAACTTTGACACTTGCGAAAACCGCCATTTTTATTTTTTACGCTTAAGACAAGATCGGCTCCCACAATTTTTGCAATAATGCACAAGTTATATTATACGGACTCTTATAAAAACTACAACCACACGCCACTTAAAAAAAAAAAATCAAAATAAAACAAAAAACAGGCTCTCACAACTATTTTAACACACACACAAATTAATATTAATTAGGACACTTGTGAAAACTACACCCGCACGGCACTTTCTTTTTTATAAGTTTAAGGTGGGTACGCAGCACAGCGAAAACAAAAATTTTACATACAAAAGCATCGGAGCTGGAATTTTTTTTTGGTTGCGGCGTATATTTTAGGTACACAGTAACGTAGCAAACAAGTGGAAACGTTGCAGTCGGGCGCAACCGACTGCGATATACTCGATACCAGTATTAAAACCGGTAAAAAGAGGCCTGATTGCAAAGGGGTACGGATGCGGCAGGGGTGTACGCTGCATCAAAGATTGTCTGATACAGATGGGGATGCCACCAGCTATCTTCCTGCTAAATTTGGTGACTCTAGCTCAAAGTTTGTTAAGGGTAGGGAAAGGGGGCTGGGGCCGTTTTTAGTGGGCGTGGATCCAAATTTTTGATGCAGATCTTTTTGGAATGCCAATTGCAATATTCCTACCAAATTTGGTGACTCTAGCTCAATGTTTTTAAAAGTTGGGGAAGGGGGGCTTGGGTAGGCGTGGCTCCAAGATATCTTTGGGGGTCACTACCAGTTATCTTCCTACCAAATATGGAGACTGTAGCTCAAACACCATGAAAAATACACTCATTCCCGCTTTTAACGAAAAGTTGGGGCGGCTGAGGTGGGCAAGGGCGGTATGGGTGGGTGCGGCATCCAAATTTTGATGCATTTTTTTTAGGATCGTCATCACCTATCTTGGCGCAAAATTTGGTGGCTGTAGCTCAAAAACTGTGGGAGATATAGTCGTTTCTAATTTCAACCTGCGGGGGGCTGGGGCGGAATGGGTGGGCGTGGCACCAAAATTTTTGATGCAATTTTTTTGAGAATGCCAGTAGCTATCTTCCTACCACATTTGGTAACTCTAACTAAAAAGGTGTACGGAATAGGTAGATTTATCGATTTTGAGTTATCGAATTTATCGATTTGCCAGTCCCCCAGTTATCGTAGAACCCCAATCTTGACACTTTATCTGTCCCGGCCATAGATAAAGACATTTGCAAAGTTTCAAGTCTCTAGCTTGAAGGGTGTCGAAAAAAGTTGCGTTCATACAGACAGACAGGCGGACAGACGGACAGACTGACAGACGGACAGACACCATGACGGACATTGCACAAACCCAATATACTCTTTACCTTCGGTATCGAGTATAAAAATACTAAACTGCTGTCGATAGTATCGATATTTTACAATATGTTCACACTGGCGCTGGGCAACGGAAATAGCTAAAAGTATATATTTGTGAGCCGAGAGCAGGAAAACGACAAGCAATGGAAAGGAAAACTAAAAAACGGGTTGAAAATTTTAGCCACGAGGGCAAGATTATGTATAATAACAATAATAATAATTAATAAGCATATTCGCACTATTCATATTTTCTTTTTTATTTTGTGTTCGTGGGCTTGTTTACTTTTTGCATATGATGCCTCAGTGTGACCATGTATTTCCTAAGCTATATAAGGCAAAATGCCACATTTTTACCACAAATTAGGTGACTATGGTCACACAATAACACACGCTTCCAAAGTATTTCACACATTCCTGCCAAGAATTTTGTATTGTGCTGGAGCGGCACCTTTAACAGAGTAAGTCCGATAGTCGATCAATCGATTTCTAACAGAAGCTTAACAGCATTCTGGCACACTTTTCAAGTGCTTTTTTTTGTGAGTACTGCCAACTAAGTTTCACCCATGTTAAGTTAACATGATCGATGCCAGCTTATTAGACCCCTTTTAGACCCCTTTTACACGGTGTAACATTTCACTGAAACATTGGTTTGTAGGCAAAGGGTGTAGAGGGGTAAATGTTTCAGGCAAAGTTTCACGTTTAGTGAAACAGTGAAACATTTGCTCATTTTGATTGCATGTTAACACAGAGTTGCACAGTGTTTGTTGTGAATCATAAAGTTATCGAAACAAAATATCGCACAAGCAAATATTAGCGCCAATAGTAAATACATTGTTGTGCTTTATAAATTATTAAATTAAATTAAATTATTTATTTGTTACTTCTATCAAATCAATTAGATTTTAACAAATAAAACAGTCGATGGCAAAGTGTATGTTTATCGACCATAAATTTAAATCAGAGTTGCATTTACCAAAAAGTTTCAGTGAAATGTTTCATGAAACAATTTCACTGTGTAAATGCGACCAGATTTGCGAGGAAACTTTAAAACAGAATGAAAAAATTTTTCAGTGAAATGTTTCACCGCGTAAAAGGGGTCTTAGTTACATCATGTTATTTAGCATAACTAGGTTTCACCCCCACGTTGAGTTAACATAACATCAGTCTGCTTTACGCGCTGAGAAAGTAAATTTTAATTAGTGATTTTCTTTTTGTGTGCAATAAATATTTTTAAATACTTACAAAAAAAAAACTAGAAAAATCACAAAATTCAGTGAAAATGCTAAGAAAAAATTCGCCTCTCAAAACGCAACTTCTTCTTCTTCACTCTTTTTAATTTTTAATTAGAATTTGTATCTTTGGTCCGAGCTTGCTATTTTTTTATTCTTTACACTTATTACTTATCATTTTTTTTTGCTCAGCTGCTTTTCCGTTTAATTGCAATGTTGATGAAAACTCTTAGTGCCAAATGACAAATTAAAACGAACGTCCACTTCAGATATATTAAATGCAATGTGGAGCAAATCACTTTTATAAGTAAACAGAATTTTTAGGCAAAAAAAAACAAGTATTTGTGTTTACTTCTTTAAATTATGGGAAAAGCGTCAAGGGAAAAATCGTTTACAAAACAAACTAAAAATCAATTTTATTTATCAAAAATATAAAAAAAAAATTTAAAAAGCAGATTTAAGAAATGCCAAAGCACTAAATAAAAATTGTTACTATAATTTAGTTAAATAAACCTACTGTTTCGGTTTTTTATCGGCTCTCTTGCTATCGTCCTGTCGTCTGCTGTGATGATTGCAGAAAACGATAAAAAAAAAGAAAAGAAAATCGCAATACGAATTCAGTTTGCAGTCATGGTATTATAATATTTGGAAGTTTGGGCGGTTTGGTACCAATGACAAAATGACAAAATGCCAAAATGACAATGATAATTAAATAAACTTTGAGTGCTTTTTTGTCGCGACTTTTCCGGTTCGGCGCCAGCTGCGACGGCCAAAAAAAAAAAAAAATCATATACCTTAAGGAATTATAGTCGTAACAGAAATGGGATGAGGCTGAGGCTGATGACGAATAGGGTTGGTTGGACTCGAGTACAAAAAAATTATTTAACCTCATTCGAGTGCATTGAAATCCATTTTTTTGCGTAGATATATTCTTATTCTTCAATTCACACCTGATTGAAATATTACAATTCATTCTTTATTTTTTCCTTTTTTTTTTCTTCTTTTTTTTATGCTTTTATGCAGAGTTTCTTGTTTCACTTCGCTTTGCTTTTCAAATGCTCTTTAATTAAAAACCAGTTTCGCAGTGACAGGGAACAAAACGGCCTTCAGCCTTTAATGTCCTTTTGGGTCCGCTTTCAGTAATTAGACGAGTTGCAATGCTTTGGCAAACGATCTAAGGCGCCAATAACAACAACTCGAAGATAATGAAGAGGCTATTATAGTACAGAGCCACGGCTCGGCTCGGTCATTTCCTCTTACCTCTTTCGAGGCGAAAAAACCGCAAAGGAATTCCGTGGGAATCACGGCGAACTACGTGCCTTTAAGATAAATTTAAAGTCCGACGAAAGGCGGCTAAAAAGGGTGCGAAAAGTGCGAAGTGACGCCGCGAGAACTGAATCGTGTTCGGAGTTGGGGAGGGGGTTGAGGGGGCTCCCAAGGACTGCTTGCATGCTGAAGCTATTTATTTGCATTTAGTGGAAGGTGTCGCGCTCGCCTCGCCTCGACCAAACTAAAGTGACTGTAAGTAGCTTAAACGGTTTTAGTCCTTTTGGGTTGCTATTTTTTTTTTGTTTCTTTACCTTTACTTGACCGAGCGTGTCCCTCGCGCGTCTTCTTCTTCTTCCTCCTCATCTTTAACATTTTTGCATTTAATTGCGCGCGCGTTCAAATGAAATTAATTTTCCTGCAAATCTGACACACGTAATTGCATAGCAACTTTTAACCCCCACCCCACCACCCCTTCAGTGCAGCAACGCAATGCGAGAGCCCGCCCCCTCTCTCTCTCTCCCTCTCTATCTCTCTCACTCTCTGTCGCTCTCTGGGTCTGTCTGCAACATCATTTGCAAGCGCTTACTTTTTAATCTTGTTAAAATGAAGTCAATCAGTCAATTATCTTAGCATAGTGTCTTCTCGCAAGACGTTAAAGCGTTCGTGCACCTACATATATAATACTTCTAGACTTTATAACTATAAACTTTATATAATTTTGATAATTCGCTTTACCAATACAATGGGATCGGTCGTGCTCGTGATTGCCAAAAATATACATATCTACATACATATCTACATATGTATACATATGTACATATTTATAATTTGGCTTGTTAATTTTAATCGCCACAAGCAGCGGTCTTTATTCCAAGCACAAAACTTTTTATTGACAGTGTATCGAATTTATTTTAATTACATTAAATTAAAAAAATGTGCAATGTACCGATAATTTGATGTTAAAAAAAAAAAAACATATACATACATACATACATTTGACGCCATTTATGTGATTTGCAGGTGAACGCCCATACAAATGCCACTTACCGGACTGCGGTCGAGCTTTTATCCAGCTCTCGAATCTACAGCAGCACCTGCGAAATCACGATGCACAGGTGGAGCGAGCTAAAAACCGGCCATTCCATTGTAATATTTGTGGAAAGGGATTTGCTACCGAATCGAGTTTGCGAACGCACACTTCTAAGGTGAGTTGTTGACTAAAGTGTGTAAAGGCAAATGTGTGTATTCGCTCCATCTGTATATGTGTGTACATAAATTTGAGCGAATCTACTATGCAATTGTGTGTGTGTGTGTGTGCGTGTTCGTGTTCTCTTCATGATCGATCATGATTTGTTGTTGCCGATTTACGCCCACGCTCTGCATTCAAAGCAGAACGCCTACCTCCGTCTCTCTCACACACGCACATAACAGAGGCTGTCAAGAGAACTTGCATATGGGCAACACTCACACAATCAAACACATTTTGGGTGTGTGGTGAGATTAAGCAGAGAATGTCGCTCATGTTTAAGTACTCACAGTTGGGCCGCTCTGCCGAAGCATTTTGTGAACTAGCCACGCGTTTTATAGAAAATGAGACTCTCTCTCTGTCCACCATTGTTTTAAAAATTTGCAGGTACACGCGAGCATCGGATTTAAGGTATCAATTGTGTGCCCCTCCCCCCGCTCTATACAGCTTACTCTTTCAGTTTGATGGCTCGACGTAGAGTCAGAGCTGCCGAGTAACTTTTGTTGTTAGTTGCGCCAGAAATTAAAGTTTTATTTAAAGCTATAAATTAAAAATTAAATCACTCAAAGTTCTGTGGCATTAATGCACAACATTTATCAGAAATTTGTACTTACCCAAGTTTTGCTGAAGTCCCAGTTTGAAAATCGAGCCACTCTCCACGCACCCTAAGCACCAATAACAAGGGCTTATTCAAGTTCGATACTTCATAGTGAAAAAATTACTTTGAAAAAAAAAACCCGTCTGATTTTGACCATGATTATAAATTAATGATTTTTCTAATTTGTTTAACTTTGAAAAATAATCAATAAAAGTTAAATTGTTAGGCTGTATTGCTCATAGCCAATTGCGTATCGATACTATTGTACACTTATAACCAATCGCGTATCGATACTATTGTACAACTTGTCACCGATCGCCTGCCGATACTCGATACTTTGTAAATACCGATATGTACGATAGTCACGGAACGCGCCATTGACAATTGAGCAGAGAACTAATTGTAATTGAATTTATTTTTGTGTTTTTCTGCTTTCTGCAGGAGCTACAGCTGCATCTTGGTGTCTTGCAGCAGCATGCGGCACTTATTGGTGGGCCCAATGCGACATCCTGCCCGGTTTGCCACAAGCTATTCCTTGGCACCGAAGCATTAATGGATCACATGAAGCACGTCCATAAAGAAAAAACGCCAACGCCAAATGATCCACGTAAGATACTTCCCTCTCACCATTCACAATCCATAAACATATAAAGAAATTCTTTTTGCAGCTGTTCAATTCGGCGATGGCATGCTCCATGGTGCAGGTACTGGAGGTGCTTCCTGCCCCTCACTTGCCGCCCAACAATGCTCCAGAGAATTGAATTGCGCCCAGCAGCCATCGACAACAACAACAACAACTAGTTCGAGTTTAAATGACAATTATCTCGGCAAACGGCGTACAGCAAATCATCCTTGCCCCGTCTGCGGCAAGCATTATGTCAACGAGGGCTCCTTGCGCAAACATTTGGCCAGCCATGCCGAAACCTCCCAGCTGACAAGCAGCCTCCGAATGTGGCCCTGTTCCGTTTGCCAAGCGGTCTTCACACATGAAAACGGTTCGTTATTCAAAAAAGCTTTTAGAAAAACCCAATTTAATATTCTCCGTACTATTTCAAGGCCTTCTCACACATATGGATCACATGCGCATGGATCCCAAGCATCAGTTTGCGGCTCAATATGTTCTGGTATGTACGAAAGACAATGAAAATGTATAAAGATAGAGTTGTCAAATGGAACAAATTCTGATATAGAGTTGAGGAAAGACTACCAACACTAAAAATGTATAAAGATAGAGTTGTCAAATGGAACAAATTCTGATATACGAGATGTAAGCAGCAATGAAAAGTATACAAATAGAGTTTTCAAATGAAACAATTTTGATGTAGAGTTGTAGAAAGCCTTGCTACCAGCACTAAAGTGTATACAGATAGAGTTGTCAAACAGCGATAATCGAATATAGAAAAAATGCCAGGCAGTACTTCGTTCATTTTTTATTACAAAGTTGATTTATTATCTGTTCTGTTTCTGTTTTTTCAGTCGCGCGCGGCGGCGGAGCAACGCGAACGAGAATCTCTATTGGCGGCGACCTTGGCTGCAACATCGGCGGCAGGCGGTAATACAAATATGCTGCCGCTGGGTGGCGGGGGCGGCGGTTCCAACTCGTTGTGCCCCTCGCCGTCGGCAAACTCGGAATGTTCGTCGAATGGTCGGCAGTCTTCGTCGTCGGCATCCGATCAAGAGCTCGGCCTGAGCGAAAATGAGAATATCAGTCAGAACATTAACAACAACAACAACAATAACACCCTTAACAACAACAACAATTGCAGTTCAGGCAAATTGAATTTGAATTTAAATGAATTGCGTTTGCCAATCTCAAGTTCGAGCCAATACGGCATGGATGCGGCGGCGGCAGCGGCGGCCGAGCTACACGCCAATCGTATGTCCATAATGGCAGCGGCATCAGCGGCCGCCGCTGCTGTTGCCGCAAGGACACAGGGGGACGCCGGGGCTATCGATGCATCGGTTGCCGCTGCCGGCGCGGGAGGCAGTTCCGTTCAGGCAGCCGTCGTCAATTTGGCCGCCGCCATGCGGGGCGAGCACCAACAGCAGCAGCAACAGCTGCAATCGCATCAGCAACATCATCAACAGCAACATTCGCCCACGGCACCACCACTTAATGTTCCTAGCCTGCAAATGCAGACAGAACCAACAGCAGCGACGACGACGTCCGTTATGATGAGCATGATGGGTGGCATGCATCAAATGGAGGCGCTACATCATCACCACCAGCAACAACAACAACAACACCATCAGCATCATCATCTTCCGCACCATCATCCGCATCAAGCATCGTCGAACTATTCGCAACCCAACAGCAGCAGCATCACCCAGCAGCAGCAACAGCAGCAGCAGCAATCCTCATCCACCACACAATCCCATCCGGAGACAGCGCTGCGAATGCATCAGCAAGCCGAAGCCATATTGCGTTCACACACCGAAGCCGCATTCCGTCTGGCCGCCTCGGTGGCATCGGCAACAAATGGGGCGACACCCAACGCCGTCAAAATCGAATCATTACAACAACAACAACAGAGTGATCTTCATGCGTCATCATCGCCGCCGGCGCCCCATCATTTTCCTCAGCACCCGCAATCGAGACAGCAAGAACAACAAACAAATATTTCATGAAGTCAAAGTCGAATCTAACAATAATCGAAGCCAAGCCAAAAGAACGTGAAAATCGAGATTTCGTCGCTTCTTTCTTTTGAAAGAATATGACACAAACACACACATACACTTACATTATAAACATATATATAGCATATATATATATGTACTAGAATCGTATGTACCATGTACATATATATATAAATGTTTGCAAAGTAGTCTAAATACCAACGAAACCAGAAAAAAACAAAAACTCCTTGTACAATAATAATATTAAAAGCGAATTCATATAGTATTTGATTATTTCCAACTTTTCGAAACACTTTTCAAACCGTGTTGTGCATTTTTGTTACTTTCGAAAACTGTTTCGAGCATCATTTTAAAAATATCGAAATTATTTTGATTTTTTTAAATGTGAGTAAGAAAATTAAAATAGTAATAATCAAACAGTTTTTGAAGAACGTGAAATAAATTTAGATCTTAATTAAACAAAAAACGTGATAGAAATAATGTAACTTTAATTGACAGCAAATTCGAACACAAAAAAAATATATTTTAACATTTCTTAAAATAACAAAAAAAAAATTCAAAAAAATTTGATACTGATGCTGATGAAACAAAAATTAAACTTTGTTTATTAACATTTTAGTTTCTCACCTTCCAAATATTGTAAAATTTGATCTTTTAACTTAAGATTCATAATCATCATGTGCCACATAGTACTAGATGGAACTAAGTATTTTTAATCGAAAATTCGAGTTCAAAAAAAACAAATGAAACACCTTGTGCAATAGATTTCCAACACATTCCAAAAATCTTATAATCTCATACACATTATTTAATTGTATAAAGAAATAGATCAATAAGAATAAAAAAAATATATATATATATCTATATATATATATATATACATGTGTGTATATACCTAATAAGTATATGTATAACGTATTTAAATTGATAAAAAAAGAAGAGCGCAATTTGTTTTCTTTCTCGACGAAGTGATAAATCCAATACAATTTATTTATTTTCTTACTATATTTATTTATTATATATTTATTTGTTTATTTTAAGTAATTCAATTTTCTGTTAATTCACTTTATATAATATTGTTAAATTGCGAACGTTATTTTCGACAGAGAGTGTAGTGGGCATGTGTGTGTGTGTGTAAGTACATGCATTTTTTTTTCGACTCTTCTACTTAAAAAATAATAAAGTTGTTCAGTGGATCTTTTGTATATAGTATATATAATAAGGTTATAACTAATACTAAATGTCCTTGCTCGAGAAGTGGAAGAATTAACTGAATAATCCTGATGCGATGATACATTCCTTATAAGGATGGTTGACACTGTACAATCTCTCTTCATTCATTGCCTGGCAAGCCTTGCGAACTTCTGGCACGCTTTTGTGGCGAACTGTAGATGTTGGATGCTGACGGAGATAGGTTCGAGGTGTTACCCCCCGCCGGCGTCGTCTTCTCTTGGCTACGCTTCAAATTAGTGGCATTTGCAGCGCCTTGCAGCTTGCTTGTAGTCGGATCTAAGAGAGGTAAGTTGAATTAGTATAGTCTTATACAATGCATTTGCTATTATGCAAAATGTTAAATGTTGCAAGCGTGGAATACGAGTTATAAGACAAACGTGTAAGACATACCTTGAAGCCATCTGACTTGGGTCGCTGGACCGTAACCTTTTTGATTGCGCGCAGCGATGCGAAAGATAATCGCTGGCTTATTGGAACAATCAACGTGGGCGTTCGAGAGCGATGCATTTGGCACGGTACATTGATTGGCGGCCCCAACATAAACGCGAACAAATGCCAATTGTGGCGATGTCAGCTTATTATTTGTAGTTGGCTTAACGGCCAGATAAACCGAATACTCGACAATTTCCTTGGTCTTTTGCGCCGGTGGCGGCTCCCAGGTCAAATGTGCACCTTCCTTGATATCTTTGGATATTTTGATCGCGGAAGGTGCGCCCGGAAATCCAGGCAAACAGGTTTTAAAGCTTGATATCTTGAAGATAACAGAAAAAGATTATAATATAAAAAATAATTACATAATTATTATCGTCTCACCTCTCCCCACTCGCCACGACCGCAAGTATTGAGCGCAGCTAGACGAAATCGATAAGCGGTACCCGGATCGAGACTAATGCGTGGATATTGTGACAAATCGGGCAAATGATCCGAGTCGAAGTTCTCATGTTGCGTTTCGTTCTCGTTGAAGTACTTGTAATCGATGTAGCTCGTAACGGTGTGAGAGAGTTCCTTAAATATGCCAACCGTATGCCATTTGTCATTCTCATCAATCGGAGGATTGGGAACATTAGTAACAGTGACCTGCGCGGATGACAACCAAAAACAAAAATTCAGTTAATTGAGTTGAATATAACAAAGTTCTTTTCACTTACGACGTTGTTTTCCGTTTTGCCCAATTGCTGAGTGGCCGAGGATAGCCTGCTGTTGTCCAACAGACTTCTGGCCGATGTTTGACTTGAATCGACGGCTGAGGCTGAGGCAGTTGCCGCCTGCATTACAGCTGCCGATGCAAGTGCATCCAATTGTGAGCCGTCCACTAAAGAAAGATCGAATCAATAAAGCGAAGATATAGAAACGCAAGACACGAACCATTTTGATGATGTTGCTGCCTCGTTAAGAGTTCTCCTGCTCTCGGTTCTGCTTCTTGTTGGCTTGTTGTCGAAATGGTATTGATATTGCCTCCGCCAACCAAAGCTTCACCCGACTTAATTGTTGTCAATATATTCGCAGCCTCCGTTTCCGACGCGGTCGGTTGAAGTTGATTTGTATCCGTTGTTGTTACACTCGCCGCCGCAAAGTTAGTCTATATTAGGAGAGAAGATGAAGGTTAAATAGGTTCGACTGAAAGTTCTCGCTGCTTACATTTGAGTCAATAGTATTATCGGTTGGACAATCAGCGGCTGCAACAACCTTTGGTATAATATTCTGCTGTGGTACATCCGTTGTGCTGCTAACACCAGAAATATCATCGGAAGTTTCCATCGCTGTCACTTTTTGCTCCGTCGGTATCGGATCGGTTCCCGACGTACCCTGAACGGACGTTGATGTAGCATTATCGACATTATCATCATTATTTTCAATATCTTCTTGGGTTGCGTTTGTCGGGGGATTGAGTAAATCGTCGACAGCGCCATCCAATTGCTCAATAATATCCTCCATTGGATCGTTATCAATTATCTTAACAGCCTCCTTATCCTTCTTCTCCTTTAGCTGTATTCCTCCTCCGGTCGACGTCGTCATCGTTGTCATCTTTAGGGGCGCACCTCGTGTCGATAGAGTCAATGTGCGTTGACCGCCAATGCCAATGCCAGTTACGCCCGGTACGCCGCCCGCATTGAAAATGTTAACAAAACCTTTACGGGCAGCCGTTGAACCCGGCAACATAACCAACTTATTATTGCCAACTGTTGAACCCGCTGAGGAGGATTGAGCGCTCATCACTGTCACCGGTTTGCCGCCAATATAGAGTTTTTGTGTGGAATTCATGGGATGTCCCGACGCGGATGTCGACGCCGCCGATGTCGACGATGTGGGCAATGTTAGGGTAATCGGTCTGCCGGCAATATTTGTTGCACCCGTTAGATTTCGCACCATTTTGACATTACCCTGATTGGAGATTATGGTACGACCTTGAACGCCTCCTCCTCCGGCGGTTAAGGTTGTTGCCGTCGTCGTTCCTGTGGCAATGCTAACAATGCTGGGCGAACTACCGGCGTTCGTCATAACCGAACCGGATGGTACGGTACGTACCAAATTTGAACCGGTTGTCACAATAATTATTTGCTGATTTCCTAGCTGTCCGCTGGCGCCGCCTTGCTTGTTGCTTGTTATGACGAAAGTTGGTTTGCCGACGCCTCCCCCGCCGCCGACGCCGCCTCCCATCACATTTTGCGTTGTCATTTTGCCCATTTGCAATATATTTGAATTTTTCATTATCAGCTTGCCGCCTGCAACGCTGTGGGGTGAGACGAGTTTTAAAACATTGCCCGCAACTAATGATTTTTGTTGATGTTGTTGCTGATGTTGCTGTTGTTGTTGCAGCGAACCAGTTGTTGTTGTTGCTGAGGTAATTGTCCCCCCGGATGCCATTACGGTCTTTGGCTGCGAAGTAATCCCACCAGATATCTGAATAAACAGAAATGTTAAATATTGTCTTAAGGAACAATTAATATAAAAAGCTTTTTACCTGGGTTGAGCCGCCGCCGGCAACGTTGATCTGCTGTTGACATGAAATGGATATCGATTGACCGCCCTGGCCCTTAAAATTGACTTTGGGCAATGTTTGTACGGTCATGCCGCCGCTGCTCGTCTTAACAAATTGCAGCTGAACATTCGAGCCCAAAGTCAAGGGTTTTTGTATAAAATATTGTTTGCCGCCAATCGATGTTGTTGTTGTTGTCGATGCTGTTGCGCCGCCTGCTTGCGATGCTTTCAATATTGTTGTGTTGTTGGCGCCAGCTAGGCGTACGCCGGGCGTCGATGTCGTAACGCTGGGAATAATACGCAGTGCTGTTCCTGATCCTCCTGTTGTTCCCGAGCCTGAGGTGAGTACAATGTTGCCGCTGGCGCCGCCGCTGGTTGCTGCTGCTGTCGACTCGGTTGGCGTCTTGGCGGCGGGTCGAAACTTTTGAAATATGTTGCTGCTGCTGTTAATTGTGGTTGTTGTTGTTGCTGCTGCTGTGCTGCTTATTATGGATAATTGTGGCTGCGGTGTTGTTGTTGTTGGCGTTTTTGCAACATAAACTGGCGTTGGTGTTGGCTTGGCTAGCGGTTGAATCGTTTGCAAAACGTTTATTTGACTCTTTTCAACTTTTAATTCGGAGCCATTGGCGTTCATTGCGGTTGTTGTTGTAAATGGTTGTTGTTGCTGTTGTTGGACTTGGTTCGGTTTAGTTGTTGCAATTGCTGCTGCTGCTGCGGCTGTAGTTTGTTCGATCTTTTGGATTTGCAGCACGTAGGCAGCGGCAAATGTGGTTGCTGTCCACGAAAGTTCTAAGGCATGCGTCGATGCCCGAACCAATGCCACTTTGACGGCATATAACGGTTTTGCCACCTCCAGATACCACAAATCCTTGCAACAAACCTGCACAACGAAAAAGATAGAATTTCAATTTATTAATTATTTAAAAATACACGAACATTTACGAAGTCCATGCACAACAAAATGGCGAAAGCATTCCAACAAAAAAACAGAGATGCAGTTGGTTGAACGATTTGCACCTTGCAATATATCGACATGTTATCGATTTATTTATTTAAAAATGAAGCAAGCGAAAAAAAAAAACATTATCAATAAATCCCAAAAACAAAAAAAAAACAAAAATAGTAAAAAACGTTATGTGAAACAGGAGATCATCTCACCCTAACCTGGTTGTTCCAAGCTTTGCGATAACCATCTCGTCCCGACCACACATACAGGCGGCTTTGTATGCCAACTGCACAGTGACCGGCTCGAGCCCTTGGAACATTCTCCTCAATTGTGTCCAAAGTAACATTCTCCCAAGTCATTGAGTCTGCGGAAAGCAAAAAGCATAATTAACATATAGCAAATAGTAGTATATTTAATAGTATTTTTTTTGTACCTAGATCGAGAACAGCCAGCGTGTTTGTGCATTTCCATTCTCGTTCGGTTGTGGCCTTTGAATCGTTAATCACCAATGGGACCCAACCGCCAAAAACATACATTTTATTGGCAATCATTGTTGAGCTATGCAACGAACGCGGCAGCGGAGCTTCACCTCTCGTCCTCGGCTTCTCCCACGTCATTGAATCCGTGTCCAGAAGCCACAAATCGCCCAAACGACAACCGCTCATGCCGCCGTAGACAAGCAAGCTGAGTTTGCCAGTTTGCTTGCTCATAAAGGAGATGCCCGTGTGGGATTCGCGTGGCGGCGGGCTGTCACCAAATGTCTTGGGTATTATCCATTTGCCATTGTGACTGTGCACGCCCCGAGTGTCCAATATGTACAAGTCGTTAAGATATCTAAAGTGACAAAAACGAAAAATGTATTTTTGGCCACATCATAAAAATTTTTACTTACTTTGGAATATTATTTTTTGGATCATCCGATTCGTTTGCCAAACCACCGAAGAGAAAGATTTTCTCGCCCACCATTGTGAAGCTGTGACCTAAGCGCGGACACGGCGAGACGCCATTATCTGGCGTTTCCGGATACATTTTGCGCCATTCCCATTTGGTTGCCTGTAGCTCGTAGAGCTCATTTGAATATTTTCCATATTCAATCATTCCACCGAAAACAAACATTCGTGTTCCTTCAACGACAAAGCCATAGGCGGCACATCCATTTGGCACATCGCCCTTCAGAACCGGCACATACCATTGATTAGTAACTTGAGTGGGGAAGAAGACAAATTCAAATTCATTAACATTGGCGCCACAAGACGTGCTTGGCTCCATTGGGGGTCACTTAAACGATTTATCTTGTAAATCGTGTGTTATCGATATTCCGATAAGTCTTAAATGCGAGCAGGCTTCGCGTACCTGTATTATAGACGTGCAGCTCATCAACAATTCCTTCATTGCCGCCACCAAAAACAACCATTAGTTCCTTTATATTTATGGCACGATGGCCGTGGCGGGGTCGCGGCTGCGGTCCCGTTGGATTGAGTACGCGTTTCCAACGAAAGCCCGACTGAGCGTTGGCCAAGTTTTTATTGTTGTTTGCGTTTTCCGCTTGATATGCGTCCAGCTCCATGTGTTCAATGCGCGTCAGGCAATTGGTGTCCGAGGTAAGTTCATCGCCGCCGACGCTAAGTTCGGATGAATTTGTCGATGCAGCAAACTCCGTACTTTCCATATTAATTGTTTCTTTAATATAATTGCTTAGCACAAGCATATATTCATTGTTATTTAAATCGAAATCTGCAAAAATGATAATTAATTTTGATTTAATAACATTTTTGATCACAAATTAATCAGTCGAATTTATTTTTGTTGCGCACTGTAAATGTACATGTATGCCAACAAATTTATGTTGGGCTGGCAATGCTGGCAATGCCAATGGACGCCTCTACAAATATATCAAATTTTAGTGTCATTTTAATATTTCACAGATTTGTGTGAATTGTCGAACATATTTTTTTTGAACGTCACTCTATACACTCTTACCAATTAATTAATTGTTGCTCGGTTGTAAATATTATTTAAGTCAATTAATTCAATGCAAAATCCACTCGAACGCACAATGTGCAAAAAAAAGCCGAAGAAAACGACAACGACGCACACATAGGAAGCTGTCTGTACAGAGGGGAAACGAACTGGATCAGTGGTCATCGAGCCAGGTATGCTTTGACTACAGTTGATTTGCAAATATATCGATTTTTATTCGATATATTTAATAGAGTTACAGCATAACATCCACCTGTTTTTGCGACTTTTACAGTTAAAAAAGCAAACAAGTCGGGTACGTCCTATTGCAAAGTTCGCACTTATTTCAAACTACTATAAAGTTTAAGTATTAGTCACTTTATATATATCACTTTCGATATATCGTTCATGTTTAAAAAAATACAACAAAGCAAACGCAAACCCAACACAAACACACTAAATAGGTAGCCAAAATAAATTATATGGTCGCAATCGATTTTTCTTATGCCTCAAAGTATACTTTTATTTTTATTTTTGTTCATTTGAATAGGTGAGAATTTCTTGTTTATTACATTTTATTCAATTCAAAAAATATTTTATTTATAAAATAAGAACAAGAATATTTAAATGTTATCGGAAAAAATCAAGTACGTAATATATTACGTAATCGTAGTAGTAAGGATGCCAAGGAGTCTATTGTGAATGAAACTATTGTGTGCTAAACTACAAAATTCTCGACGCGACAAGAGATTAATTGGTGTTAAGTTTCGTGATAAAAATAAAGAATGTTAAGTTTTAGTGTAAATTAACTATTCTAACAAGGTTCGTGAAATCAAAAAAAAATGCGATTATTTGCGGTAAATCTGCAATGTCAGCACCAATCATATCAATCGGGATGCAAACCACAAAGACATACATACATACATATGTATAAGCGCCTTGCCATTTCGGCTGTGTATGTTTGTTCCTTATGATTATTCCGCAGTGCTAACGTAATCAAAGTCAAACAAAAACGACGACTGATAAGTCTTCAGCAATGTGTAGTATAGATAAGTAGGACAAACATCTCGTTCAGTCATACTGCAGATACGTACAAAAGGCTATATATAAGAAGGTGATGCAGACGCGGAGCACCGCATTTTATTTAAGTTTGTGTATGTGACTCGAGATTCGAGTCTTCTTCTTCTTGACTGGAATTGTCTAGATGCCATTTTGAATTTTGAGTGAATGAATCAAACAAGTGGTTGACTAGAGAAAACTAATCAACAAGGTGGTGGTGTAAAAACGAAATAAAAATAAAGTGTTAAAAACTTAATATTCTTTAATAGCCAGCAGTCTGATTTTAATTTCACGAGTGTCGCAAACAATTGTCAGCTGTGTGAGTGAAATAAATTGGCAACGCTTCATACAGGCACTACAAAAAAGTGTTGGGAAATATAACAAAAGCCGCACACAAAAAAAATCGTTTCGTTTGCTCCATTTGTGATATATGAAGTTTGGTCACATTGTCTCATTTGTGTATACCAAATCCTAGTTATCCGAGGTGCTGGCAAAATAAAAATACTAGTATTTTCGGTAAAGAGTGTAGTGTGCTGTTAACATTTCTGCAAAAGGACATACACAAATACAGAATAAAAAAAATATATAAATGTTTATGTTAATTAATATCTAATAATTATTTATTTATTGTTTTTTAATCGCGTTGTGTTCGGCCTTGTATTGTATGAATATTAGTTAGCCAGTGCATTCAAATCGCGTGGCAGCGCACCCACCCAATATCTCGGGTTGTACTAAAAAATTAAAGTTCGGTATAGTAAATAATTAATAAAAAAAAATGCCAAAAAAAACCATTCACATATAACTCAATTGCTAATAATTCGAATACCTGCACTAACTTGTAAAAACTTGTACCAATGTACAAATATTTATGAGGGAATGTCTATGGATACATACACATACGCCTAGGGATGTGGCTGACTACATTGTTGGCATATACATATGTACATATATACATATGTACATATAAACGTATGTATGATATCATCCCGTCTGGCCTTAAACCAGCTGTCTCATTTGCCATTTTGGAAGAGAAACACTGAAATAAAGCAGTGCCTTCGGCTGTATGTTTGTTAACAATAAAATCAATAATTTAACAAAAAATGTGTAGCATTGGGCATACATACATATATGTGTATGTATGTATACACAAATGGAAGCAAGAATTCAATTTGACTTAGCCTAAATAATTGCAAACAAGAATTGTAGTAGAATCCCAATGCCAATACAACCATTTATAAAAGTGAACAAGTCATACAAGTCTTATTGTGTATATATGTATGTGTGTGTATGACGTAATGGGCGCTGAGGTGAAAAATTGTGTGTATAGTGAAAATATGGTGAGGTAGTCGTCATGTGTATTTAAAGTTTACGCAAACTTGATCGGCGCGCGCGCTGACACGAACAAATAACCGCTTACATTGCCATCGTTCTCAATATGTTGTTGTTTGTTTGTAGTATTTGCAATGCCTAGCGCATGCATATGTGCATGTATAGCGCATGTTAATGTCTCTGCGCATAGCTCTCTCACTCTCTTTGTTTCTCTGTATTTGCCACTCCCTTTATTAACAGTTGCCAATTATTCCGATTACCAGATATCCCGTTGATTTACCAAGTGTGTACCTTATAGGCTATTCACATTAGGGCACATCACGGGGAACGACGAGAAGATGTGAAATTCGTGTTCACATTGCCAACATCTAACATCAAGCGTCTTCTTCTTCACTTGCAAAGGTGACGCGTGTTTCATGATACATTTGTTAAACAAATATTTGTTTAAGAAAATGAATACAAAAGACTTAGCTATATTTATAGCCACTCAACAGCAGAGTATGTTTGTTGATCTTGTAGGCATTTTGGATGCGTTTTCAACAGCAGCCGTGTAGTCGAAAAAGACATTTAATTATCATTTGTCAAAGGCCAGGTGCGTTGTTGAAAATGCATTTGGGCATTTAAAGGCGAGATTTCGTCGCATCGGCAAAGGGCTGGGCAGCCGCCCAAGACATAATTTTGCATAATGTTTTAATCAATCATAGGATCAAAATATATGCAAATTGGCACGATGTTGCGAATATTAATAGCCGGATTAAACCAACCTTGCCTCTGACTTCGAATCTCCTCCGGAGCAAATTGGATCAGTCATTGCTAGATCAATGACTAACAATTAAAAAAAAAAATAATAATTAAATAAATAAATACCAATTTCAAATGCCCGCCATGATTTATTGCCATTTATTTGCGTAGACATTGCTCACATTTTCGTTGTGAATGACAATTTTTAGTGGTGGAATCAAAAATATCGAAACTAACTAAATAAAAACACTTGGAATAGGAACATTTCCAGAGGATGTTGGAATATTTTAAGAAAATTTGGCACGGGTACTTTATACGTAACATCATTGATGTTAGATGTTAGATGTGCCCTAGTGTGAATTGGGTATTAGGGAAATCGATAACATGTCAAATTACACCTCGAGAGTTTACTTATAAATAAATAATGTAGTGAACAGAAATTAATCAGTCTTTGTTGATATATCCTTATCAGTGACGATAGCAATATTCTTAAATTAAAAAAAGCGAAAAAGGGTGTGTGCGTGTGCGGGGCGCTCTTAAGGCCGGACCGAAGCCGGTTTGATCCACAATTCGGTGGTAAATTTGATTTGCGTCATTCGTTTTTGCAAAAGACGTCATTGCTTGTCTCATCATACGCTAAAAAGATAGAAATATACTATATGTTCTTATCTTGACTGGTATTTAAATACTCCAAGGTAGCAACACCTTTGTTCATACTAGTTTTATATTAGTGAAAAATTCGAACTCGAAATTTACCTACCTTATCGCATTTTTTTTAAGAAAAGTCGAACTATACACAAGGCATTTTATAAAGACGGGCGTATTTTTTTTTTGGATTCTTTTAGGTTCGACATTGAGTTCGAACACATTTTTGCCAGGGCAAAAATTGTTTTATTTTCGAAATGTATACATATGTATACACTTGTGTGTGTGTGTAAATTCTAAAACTAACAGAGCCGTTGACCGAAAACTTTTACGGATACGCAGAATGCAGCAGCAGAGAATGTTTGTATATGTATATACACATACATACATACATACATACATACATCGATATATTTGTTCGTTCATTAGTCGCGTGCTCGGTTGCAGACGAGACGTCAACGACAATGGTACAGGGACAACAAGTTCTAAACAAAAATCAAAATATATTAAAGATGTGTGGGTGTTGGTGTGTGTGTGTGTGTGTGTATTCGCTACATATACACTTTATAGATACACTGCAATCTGGCTAATCCGACAGTACGACAATTTAAAAAAAAAAACCTGTATGTTGCTAAATATGTGTGTGTGTGTTTGTATGCTCTAACTGATTTGAAAGATTTTGCTTTGATTTGCAAAGTGAGTTTTTGAGTTTTATTAGCAGTTCCTCGTTCTCGGTGTTCTCTGTTTCTTTTTTTTTGTTTTAAATAAATTAATTATTATATGCAAACGTCGAAAAAACCAAAAAAAAATCTGTTCTTAGTGTTTTTTTCAGTTTTATAGCTTTAATGGGGTTGTTTCGTTCTACCAATCGTTAATCGGGGGTCAGCTATTATCTTTTAGGTCGTCATTATTTTGTCCAAAGCTCCGTTCGCCGCGTGCCCTTAAAAGTCTTTGTTTAGACTGATATTAATAATAATTATAATTATTCATTTAACAGATATCTTCTACTATAACCAATGGCCACAATCGATGGAAGACCGGCGCAATATGGGATATCACTTAAGCAGTTGCGCGATATCATGGAGAATCGCGGCCGTGAGGGCATAGCGAAAATCACCGAATATGGCGGCATACATGAGCTATGCAAAAAATTGTACACATCCCCAAATGAAGGTAACAACAACAATGAACTTTATGGAATCGTTACTTTAAAAACATGTTATTCTATATTTTGTAGGCCTTAGCGGGTCGAAAGCGGACGAGGAGCATAGACGTGAAACGTTCGGCTCGAATGTTATACCACCGAAGCCACCGAAAACATTTTTAACGTTAGTGTGGGAGGCGCTTCAGGATGTTACACTCATTATATTGGAGGTTGCTGCGCTCGTATCACTTGGTCTATCATTTTATAAGCCCGCCGACGAGGATGCGCGTAAGTAGAACCAGCGACAACCTCACAGACCTAACCTTTAATATATTTCTTTATATACTTGTAGCTTTATTGCAAGAGGAAGAGGAACATCATGCTTGGATCGAGGGTTTGGCTATACTTATTTCGGTCATTGTCGTCGTTATTGTGACAGCGTTCAACGATTATTCAAAGGAGCGACAATTTCGTGGTCTTCAGAATCGCATCGAAGGCGAACACAAATTCTCGGTGATTCGCGGCGGTAAAGTTTGTCAAATATCGGTTGGCGACATCCTTGTCGGTGATATTGCTCAAATCAAGTATGGCGACCTTTTGCCAGCCGACGGCTGCCTCATTCAATCCAATGACCTAAAGGTAAGACCAGTTTACTTTAGCCCCAACCCTTCTCACTTGTGTTCTGTGTTTTAATCTGTATTTGTTTTTCTTAAGGTGGACGAATCATCTCTGACTGGTGAATCCGATCATGTTAAAAAGGGCCCCGATTCCGATCCAATGGTCCTGTCCGGTACACACGTTATGGAGGGCAGCGGCAAAATGGTTGTTACAGCCGTTGGTGTTAATTCTCAGGCCGGTATTATTTTCACGCTGCTTGGCGCCGCTGTCGATGAGCAGGAAGCCGAAATTAAAAAGATGAAAAAGGGTAAATCAAATTAATATATATAAATTTTTTAATTTTGTATTTTTAAGTACATTCTATAAGACAAATTCCAATTTTATCCTTTACTTTTAGATGCACTATTTAATTATTAAATTTATTGTACACTATTCTATTCTATGTATATTTTGGCTTTCCAAAAAAACTTCGAGATATTCGAACCTAAAAGTGCGAAAATAACACTGAAAAGTTATATATATATATATATATATAATTTTTTGTGTTTCAAAATAGTTTGTTGAATTTACTTCAAGAATCGGAACAATTTTGTACTAAAATATAAGGATCACTAAATATTCAACAGACGATTTGTCAGATACAAAAAAATTATATTTTTCATATTTGAAAAGGCAAAAAACAATTGAAAAATATTTTCGTTTAATCATTTTTTATTTTTTAATCATTTTTTATTGGGCACAATTAGGTTAGAATATCTCAAAAAAAGTATTATAGGAAAAATCCATTAATGAATGCTACCAACGAAGTTTTTTTGTCATCTAGAATATAGCTCCGATGTTTTCAATATATAGTACTATATAGTCTCGGCTAACGTTTCGCCTATGAAGCAATCGAATAACTTTATGTAGAAGATTTAATCTAGCTTAAGTACATAGCGTTGCTTAGAAAAATTATATATATCATCCATATATTATATATGTATCAGACGAACATTACATTAATTCGATTACCGATGCTAATCTATAATTGCTATAACGTTTATGTTTTATATATATTTTTTATTTTTTCATATTCCAAATATGTGTCATGCGTGTGAATTGCATGACGAATTGATTGATTGATTGACCACCACCCATCTTTAAAATCCTTCATCTACCTCAATAAAAAAAAAAAAAATACAACCAAACCAACCAAACCAAACCAAATCACCAACACTATCAAAAACAACAAAAATTAAAAATGAAAAAAAAAATAAATGAACCAAAATAAAATGCTTGAAAATAACTTAATATGTACCAACGCGTAATGGATCGAACCGAATTACAATAAAAAAAACCTAATTCGATAATTCAGAGATTAAAAAGGCGAACAAACAAAAGAGCAAGAGCCTGACAGGTGAATCTTACTTACTCAGCTTAAAATACTTATATACTTGTGTACAGATTTGTTGGTTTCGATTTTTATTTTAATCTATCATAATCGAAGAAATTCTGAAAACACTTAGATTAACCTTGCCCCTTGCAGACCGAAATACCATAATTTCCCGGACCCCCCCCCTTCCCTTCCCAGAATTTTACAGTTAGTTGTAGTAAACAGTAATTCCATCTAAAGCTCATCATTATTATTGAATTTGAATTTTAAAGCAACCGGGCGAAAAGTATTGTTAACCCTAATCCTCCTTAATCCTCTTTTTCCAACCAGTAGGGTCTTGATTGTACCGAAAAAAGGTGTTCTACTCCATTCTTGTTAAACCATCTTGATCTTAAAGTAATTACTTATTTCTTATTTGTCATTTATGCTTTTTGCATGTAGATCTAAATATTACCATTACCCAACGACAACCTCACTTAATTAACCTCTTTTGTAATGCATATATCGATATATCGATGATAAGAATTTGTAGTATATATTATTATAGTAATATCATCAAAATTTACACAGCCCCAAATCAAATAGGCGTATCGAGTAAATCGTAAAAAAAAAAAAAAAAAACAGCTGTTAACGTAGGTTAAGAAATATATAAGGGTCTGCAAGGGATTAATAATAACATTTTGTCGCTTATAATATGAAAGAAAAAAAACTTAAATATGATACTAAAAAATCAAAAAAAAAAAAATAATACGCTATAGGTGATAATGATGGTCGTACACCCCCAATAAAATCAACTGCCAATGCTCCGACGCTTCCCAGTGAAACTGTCAAATCGGAATCCGATGGCAATCACGTGCAACAATCGACGCCGAGCGCCGCTGAGACCGGACACAAAAAGGAGAAATCCGTGCTGCAGGCGAAGCTCACTAAATTGGCAATACAAATTGGTTACGCCGGTTCCACCATCGCCGTTCTAACCGTCATCATTTTGATAACCCGATTCTGTATTACGACATTTGTGACCGAGAAATTGCCATGGAAGAACACATACGCCAATAATTTAGTCAAACATTTGATTATTGGTGTTACAGTATTAGTGGTGGCAGTGCCCGAGGGCCTGCCCCTAGCCGTTACACTATCGCTGGCCTATTCGGTGAAGGTAAGTGTAACCGTTAAATCGGTAAATCGGTCAAATGGTTCATCGTTTCGATTCGTTTTTTACAGAAAATGATGAAGGACAACAATTTGGTGCGTCATTTGGATGCGTGCGAAACGATGGGCAATGCAACAGCTATTTGCTCCGATAAGACTGGTACGCTAACGACAAATCGTATGACCGTCGTCCAATCCTATATATGCGAGAAATTGTGCAAGGTCTTGCCGACGCTCAACGATATACCGCAGCATGTTGGCAACTTAATTACCATGGGCATATCCGTCAACTCTGCCTATACCTCCAATATAATGGTAAGTCAATATCAATAATCAATCAAAATTGTACTCAAATATATGTTTTGCAGGCTGGTAAAAATCCGACTGATGTACCCACACAAGTTGGCAATAAAACGGAGTGCGCTCTTTTGGGTTTTGTTCAAGCATTGGGCGTTAAATACCAATCGATACGCGATGAAATTGCCGAGGATAAATTTACACGCGTCTATACCTTCAATTCAGTACGTAAGAGCATGGGAACAGTCATACCAAGACCCAACGGTGGATTCCGTTTGTACACGAAGGGAGCCTCGGAAATAATAATGAAGAAGTAGGCCGTTTCTAGGTTCATCTGAATTTTGACTTATCCCTTCTTTTTTTTTTTACTATTTCAAGATGTTCCTTTATATATGGTCACGAGGGCACATTGGAGAAATTCACACGCGACATGCAGGACCGTCTTATACGTGAAGTTATCGAACCGATGGCATGCGATGGTCTGCGTACCATTTCGGTGGCTTATCGCGATTTTGTGCCCGGCAAGGCGGCCATCAATGAGGTGCATTTCGATGGTTCACCCAATTGGGACGATGAAGAGAATATTATGTCGAATTTGACCTGTTTGTGTGTCGTTGGTATTGAGGATCCGGTACGTCCCGAGGTGCCCGATGCCATACGCAAATGCCAACGTGCCGGCATCACTGTTCGCATGGTCACCGGCGACAATGTGAATACGGCACGTTCGATCGCCGGCAAATGTGGCATTTTGAAGCCCAACGATGATTTCCTAATACTCGAGGGTAAAGAGTTCAATCGACGCATACGCGACAGCAATGGCGATGTAAGTTGTAAAGAGAATATTATCATATCATTCATGAACGATTTATTTCAACAGGTTCAACAGCATTTGCTTGACAAAGTTTGGCCCAAATTGCGGGTACTGGCACGCTCGTCGCCCACCGACAAGTATACTCTGGTCAAAGGAATGATCGACAGTTGTTTAACTGATAATCGTGAGGTTGTTGCCGTAACTGGTGATGGCACCAACGATGGACCGGCACTAAAGAAAGCTGATGTTGGCTTTGCGATGGGCATTGCCGGCACCGATGTTGCCAAAGAGGCATCCGATATCATTCTTACCGATGACAATTTCAGTAGCATTGTCAAGGCGGTGATGTGGGGGCGCAATGTCTACGATTCGATAGCAAAGTTTTTGCAATTTCAATTGACTGTAAATGTTGTTGCCGTTATTGTGGCATTTATTGGTGCTTGTGCAATTCAGGATTCGCCGCTTAAGGCAAGTATTTTTGCGGTTATATTAATCAATATCAATATTAATTGGGTTCTCTCCACTTTGCAGGCCGTGCAAATGTTATGGGTCAATCTTATAATGGATACGTTGGCTTCACTGGCATTGGCTACGGAAGTGCCGACACCCGATCTATTGCTACGCAAACCATATGGACGCACAAAGCCGCTTATATCGCGCACAATGATGAAAAATATATTGGGACAAGCGATTTACCAGCTCTTTATCATATTTGGATTGCTATTTGTTGGTATGTACGAACGAGAATATCTCGCAAATATCTATTTATTATAATTATGTATTAAAGGTGACTATATACTCGATATTGAGTCGGGACGTGGATTGGATTTGAATGCGGGACCATCGCAGCATTTCACAATTATATTCAATACGTTCGTCATGATGACATTATTCAATGAGATAAATGCTCGTAAGATCCATGGACAACGCAATGTTGTCGAGGGACTTTTCACAAATCCCATATTCTATACCATCTGGATATTCACGATGATATCGCAGGTAAACTATCTCTCTAACCCTTAACTAATAATGAAAAACTTATGATATTTGATTGTTTTTTCGTAGATTGTTATAATACAATATGGTAAAATGGCATTCTCAACGAAAGCTCTGTCGCTGGATCAGTGGCTGTGGTGCATATTTTTTGGTATCGGTACACTCGTCTGGGGACAATTAATCACATCGGTGCCGACTCGAAAATTGCCCAAAATCCTATCGTAAGTACAAAATATCTCAGACCAAACGAAACCACATTATTTCTGTTAATATTCATAGTTTAAGTCATCCCTAAAATCCCTAATCTCGACTATATATAATTACATTAGCTACTAAGTACATATATATTATTGCCCTAAACAAATATCCTATGCCTCCTCCTCCTACTTAGAGCTTCTGATGAGTAAAACGCTTCAGTTCCTTGGCTTGGCACACACACACACGCATGTTAATCAATTAATTAGTTTGTTTGAAATAATTATATAATTTAATATATATTATGCACACAATTTAATTAGTTTTATTTTATTTTGTATTTTTTTTTAAAGTATTATAAAAATAAAATTTAAATTAAAAATTGGATTGGTTATATTTATGAATAAGTGTGGTATTTTTAAGACCCCTCCTTACACCCACCCTTGCAATCACTTATAATACAAACAATAAATAGGTACGCATAAGTTATTTCAAATTATGAATTTTGATGAAGTCTAAAGTCGCCTTTAATAAAACCAAACAAAAAAAATCATACAAGATATGGTACAGCAAATGTGTACCAACAGTACCAACAGTTTCAAAGGCGTTTTATATTTTCGTTTTAAATATTTTCAGTTGCAAGAAAAAAGCAAAATTTATTTATTTGATTAAGAGCTTTCTAGTGCTTAAAGTTATATATATTTGTAATATAAGTCACACTTTATTTTTTGTTCTTAATTACTATTATATTTAATTATGTATTCTTGTAATTTATTATATTGAAATATTCTTCATACTGAACTTATTATTATATATATTTTTTACAAATAAAATTAAATAGTTTTTAATTTACAAAAATTTTAAGGTATGAGTAAGTCGAGTTTCCGCACAACGAATTAATTTCCAGAAATTAAATTTTTGTATTTCTTATAGATGGGGTCGCGGACATCCTGAAGAATATACAGACGCAATGAACTTGGGTGAGGAACGATTCGATTCCATTGACTCCGATAAGAAACCAAGAGCTGGACAAATTCTATGGATTCGCGGCCTAACTCGCCTGCAAACTCAAGTAAGTGTTTTGATTCTATTTTTTTTTTGTATTCTACTACTAAACCAAAAGACTGCCAATATTTCCATTAAAAAAAAAAGAACTAAAAAATACAATACAAAAAACTATTAATATTTGGAGATCAAAAATAATAGTTATCTTATCTTGTGATTATATTATTATTTTTTATGACTTACAAATTGAACATTTTAATGTGTTTCTTAGTAATTTAATTATGTCCGACTTCGTGATGAATGTCGATTTTACAAAACCAAACGGCGTAAAATATATTCGAGTACACAACGCTTTAACAATTGCGTCAAAAGGTCGCATGCGAACTTTAGGTACGACGATGTGTACCAATTAAATGTACCACCTGTACCAAAACTCATTCCAGGTGTGGTACCGCGGTACCAGTACCGTTCGTTCGCATGCGTACCAACGTATTCAGAGACATACTACAGATCATTTTTCTTTTGTTTCTTTTATGAGTTAATTATAATATTTAACTTCACTTTAAGTTTGGCTACATAAATCCGTGAATATATATTTATTTTATTTATTTTTTTTGGTCATAATAATTTCGCTTATAATTATTATTGTTTTACGTTTTCTTGTTTGGGTTATCAATGTTGATTAATGATGATACTTTGACAGAATTGCCAAGTTCTGACTAAAGCTGTGACATACATTTTGATCGGCTCCGTGGCGGCCCCCTTCAATCCATCCTTTTTAAGAAACTTGTTTAAGCCATAATAATGAGTCTTGAAAGAGAATATCGTATTTTTTGGGGCTAGAATGATACGAATGGGTTGGGTGGTTTGACTGAAATAAAATTCCATCGTAGTTAGATTGATTTACATTTAATTAATCGCTTGTAGCTTTACACAGTTTTTAAAAATAATAATAGGTTTAAGTTGCAGTAGTACCAAAAATCACAAAATAACTCTCTTCTCTCTTTCACTCACTCTCTCTTTCTGCCTATCTCTGTTCTGTCTCTCTCTCTCTTTTCTATTTTTTTGTCTTCCGAGTCGAAGTACTCTCCGAATTTTAATCCAAGTCTCTCTTTCGATTTATCAACCGTTTTGATATGTTGTGTCTCTAGAATCTCTCTCGTAATGAATGCTTACAATAATTAAACTTAGATCGTTTTTTAGTGTTAATGTCGAGTGTGCGGTGTCTCATATATGGAATGGTTTTCTTCTTCTTTTTGTTTTCTTTCAATAAGGTTGATCCTTTTTCCTGATTATATCTAATTTTTCTACTCTTTACTTAAATACAAAGCAGACCTAAGAATTATTTAAAAATCGCCAACACACATAATAATAAAAAATACAAAAAAAAAACATTGCGTAGCTTTATACCAAACAGCTGTGTTGTTCGTTCAACAACAGAAACTGAGATCAATTTAAGACATTTATAAATAATTATTTAACATATTCCGATTATAATATGACGACCTACAAAAATCTTAAACATACGTAATTTCTTTTGTTTTTTGTTGCTTTTGATTTATACGAACTTTATGCTTTTGAAGTCAGGTTTTGCTCTCGCCGTAGCGCCGCTTTATTTACAAGTCCCAGCTCTTCTACAGCTCTAATTTTCCCGTAATCTTGGCTCAGAAATCTTCTACAATCTTCCCATATTTTTCCCCATGGTGTTCGTTCCCCTTTTCCTAATCTCAAGATAGAAGATGAACCCCCAACTTTCTCAAGGTAGTTAAAACTATTTTAATGCCTTTATATCTTTATGGTTTTTCTTTTTTTTTCTTTTTTTTAATCCATTGCATTCTAAAAAATTCTAAGAACTTAATTTTTTTTCGTTTTTCATTTTTTTTTTATACTATGACCTTTTTCAAGGGTTTTAAATTCGAAGAAAAATTCATGTTTTCTGTTTCGAAATGTAGTTTGCTATTTAATTAAACACCAAGCCTTCTCTTTGAATTATTATCATCATAAAAAACACAAAGTCACACTGTCATAATAATTTAAGATTAGTTAAGCATTTACTTCCTCGAAATATCAAAGTTAAATTCAAAAAAAAAAATCTATTTTGAAAAGTTAATTTTACCATAAAAAAAAATCCGTTGAAATGAATGACACAATATTTATAATAATAATTTTTGCTTGGTCCGGATAAATTAAAATCAATCGATAACTATTTCGATAGGTAAGCATAACTAAAAAGTGATTAGAATCATTCGAAATATTCCAATTGATGAAAAAGTACTACTATAGGTTTCCTTTTTTGTTCTTATAAAATAAAGTTAAATATAAAAAAAAAACAATATATAAAAAAAACGAGATACAAATTCATTTCACACAGACCCAGCAATCTTAACTTAATGTTCTTAAACTTATAATTCTCATTTCATATTTTTCGCCCTTCCTAAAAAAAACGAAAAAAAAAAATGCATTAAACCAATCCCAAAACGATTGATTGAATGACGAATTTTAATAAACTAAACTAAAAAAACAAATTCAATATCAAACATTTTCCAAAAATGCGAACAAAAACCCACAACTGACCCATATATACTCTATATGTATATATTTCGCGCAAAATCTCAACTCACCTCCAGATTTCAGTACCGGTAAGAAGAAACGTGTTTATTCATGTTTTTTTTTATTTTTTATTTTTTTTATATTTTCATTTTATTTATTGGCAATGAGACGGTGTTTTTTGTTGTTGTCTCTCCTTGTCTCACTCAATCCCAGCTACTCCCATCACCCCCCCACACACACACACACACACACCAACCAACCAACCAGACAGTTCTACTTGCATTTTTTTTGTTGTCGCTGCTGCATTTTTTCTAGTAGAGCTTCCTACGCTTTTTTTATTGTTGTATATTATGCAAAACAAATATACAATATTCTACTATATAAATTCACAACATAGAAGTAAGTACATATATAACGGCAAAACGAATGTTTGTGTGTGTGTGTGTGCATTTAATTAATAAGCAGCATTGTGTTATTTTCACTATATATTCCACCTTAAAATATATATATGTATATATATTTATCATGTAATTTTACCAGAACCTTTTTTGGTTCCTAAATGTTTTTATTATTTGCTTTATATATATGTACAATATATCCGGCATGTACTCTAGGTGTGTGTGTGTATGTGTCGTGTATGTGCGAAGTGAGCTGACCTTACAATTTGGATTTTTTTTTCTATTAATTTTTAGTTCTTTGTTACCAAACCAACCTAACACTTGGCTATCCAACTCCAATATTCCCCCGTCGAAAAAGTGGCTGTATATAATATTCGTTTGTTCATCCAAACGACACGACGAAAAATAATTGCAGCAAAAAAATGGCATGCAGCTCTTTAACAGCAACAACTTGTAAGCGACACGTTGACAAAAGCTGATTGAATTGCAAACCTGCAGCTCTTAAACAGCAACAACAACAGACTCGCTTTTACTTGTAAGCGTCACGTTGACAAAAGCTGATTGATTTGATCCTATTGAAAGACATTTAACTGGCAAAGGCTCCTGACTTCGATTATTTAGTTATATGAATAGATTCGATTGCAAGGTGTATAGATTAATGATAGACTTTGTTTAAGTGAACCCATATTAAAAGTTCCCAAAAAAAAAAGGTATATAAAGTCGTAAAAATGTATGTAACAGACAGCAAAAAGCATCTCTGACTCCATAAATGATATTATAAGCTACGTTCTTGTTATTCCGTCTGTCTGTTTAAGCTCGAGAGAAATCATATTTTTAAATATGGCAATTTTTCCCGCAAAACTATTATAATTGATGTTCGGACATCTGTACAGATGTTAAATTATTTTGTGGTATGCCCGAGATGTTAATATATAAGTATATTTTTTACTTTGTTTACAATTTTTTTTTTGTTTTTATATTATTTTGCGTTGGTAGCCTTTTTAAATTATGTGTATATTTATGTAGCTTTCAATTTGCTTTAATTATAAAAAAAAAAAAGTAATTACCAGAGATATATGTTAATTTTTGTAATTTTTAAGCCGGCGGAACCAATGCGGGAGACTGAAGTGTAATTGACATTTGCAATAACAATAAGCATCAAGTACTTATGTATATGGCATGACGCAATACACACACACACACGAACACATACACATATACACAGACATATGTACATACATACGGATATGGATATGCATTCATAACAAAAAAGCAGGCAAAAAAAAACACAAATCGTCGTATGTATGTATTTATGTAAAGAGTATCATTTCGACTATATATGTATTAAGTTAGGAGTTTTTACAGTTAGGATCTAACGGCTCGCTCCCTTACTTATGTTTGTGTGTGTATAGATATTTATGTATGTATGTGTGTTTAAAAGTTCGACAAACAGTTGTCACAACAACAAAAATTTTTATGTGTGTCTAGAAAAACGTGTTCGTTTCAAGATAAAATAAATAAGGAATGTATTGTATACCCATTGTGGAATTTTCTACACGTCACCTAATTAAAATAATTCCACCATTTGTATACCGATATTATCACAAGCTTGCACACAAAATTACACACTCACACACACACACACAAATATTTAACACAGAAAAACAGACACACACACAACGTTGTAATGTAAGTTCATCGAAAGGCAACAGCATAACTCAAATTGGCAATAGAATATCAAAAATAGACAGTTGCCTACTGTGAATGAAACTGTCCATCAATCGAAAGTCAGCCATCGGAGCAGCGATACTCAATTAGAAATTAATATCGAAACGGCAACTGTAGCAATCGAAAACAACAAGAACAACTACAACAACAACAGGCATCAACAACAATACAAGGTCTACTTCTTTCTTCTACTACTACCACTACCACTACTACTACTACTACCACTACTACTACTTCTACTACTATTACTACTACTACTACTACTGTGTTCTAGAACATCTTCAACAACTACTCTCAACACCACTTCTAACGAGCATTGAAACGTATGTAATTTGAAAAAAAAAACTATGAACTTTTATGCAAATACCAACACCACCCCACCCTTTCAAGTTAGAAAACAACTCAGCATTATTATGTGCACATGAAAACGTTGTAAATATACACTCAGAAAACACATACATACATACATAGATGGCCCCCCCTCATCTTACACCGAAGTTTTTCTGTTGTGTAAAAGAATCAAATACATACACACATATGTACATACATATGTATAAAAATGACTGGACTCGGTCTCCCTCTCACTCGCTCTATCTCTTTTTCTCTCATTGGTAACAGTTATTAAATTCTGTTAAAGTTTTCATCCCCCTCCCCTTAAGCTTTGTATCATGAGTCTTAATTCGAAAACGGACAAAAAATAGTTTAAATTTATTTAGGATTGTTGTAAATTAGAGAATATGAATAAGTGTTATGCAAATAATTAATACCGATGAGAAATGAGAAACACCGTTTGATGAGGATGTACATATGTATGTACATATGTTTTAATGTGTGTGTTTAGCTATTAAGTGCGAAAGTATTTAAATGTGATCAAATCTTCTCCTTTTGCTGCTGGTAAGATTTTTATGTTTGTGTATTTTTTGTTTTTGGTATTTAAGAGTTAATTTTTGTTGAAATTCTTGCTTGCAATTATGTATTCTTTATTTTGCATTTGCATGTATACCGCCACCTATCAGTAAACTGCCTTCTACTTACATAAATTTGACACTGCATCAAACTAGGTGTGAGTCACTGTATGTACATACTGACATTCTTTGCAACCTCTGCCAAAAAAAAACAATTTAATGCCAACATGTTTGTAGTTGTAATGAACACAGGGTGGGTTCGATTCACTTGCTGCACTCGTTCCCACTCTGCCGTAGAGTTACATATGTATGTTTGCATGCCTAACTGTATTCATCTGTGCATTTTTGAGTACACATATACATACATGTACTTATGTATGTGCGTACAGAATTATGCAGAGTTGCATTTGATTTGTTTTGTTGCTGCCTCCAACTACTAATTCAATCTTGCTCTGTAATATACTCTTTGCTGCTTTTCTTATTTAAAATCTTAAACGAAAATTTCAATTTATAGCTATTTATTTAATTCTTACAATTCCAACAATTCCAACCTGATAATAATTACAAAACAGTTTCAATTGAGTCCGTATCCCGATTTGGTTTGGTGTCGCCCTCTAGTATTTAATTTTGAAATTAACCGATCGAATTTGCATGTGCATAGCGACAGTTCGAAAAGAGATTCTTTCCTTAGGGGACTGACTAGCGCTGCATTGAAGGAAAAAAAAAAAAAATGAAAAAACGTTATTTACTTGTGTTTTTGCATTGAATGTTATTTTGTATTTATTTTTTATTAGAGTGGCTTGATATAAAATATGTACTTGTTATTTGATTTTTTTTGAATTTCTACACACACATGTATACTAAGTGTGTGTGTGCATGCATATACATACATACATATGCGTATACATTTAATTGCATTTAATATATGTAAGTATGTGTATGTTTGTATTTATGCTTGCATATGTATGTAGTCTGCATATGGCGAACGTTTTATTATGCTACTACCAGTTATAATTATGCTCCTTGTTTGCTTATTATTATGATTATGTTTCTGTTTATGTTTATGTTCGTTTGTTGTCTAATTTCGTTGTGTTTCAGTTGCGCGTAATTCGTGCATTCCGCTCGAACCTGGAAGACCTAAGCGAACGGCGCTCGATGCACAGTTTGCATAGCTTGCGTACCCCTCGGACGGGCATGCCAACGGGCACGGGTGGTGTTCACCATCCCCTCTACAATTTAAATCTGTTGAGCCCCAATTACAGCGGCAAGCAGCAGCCGCCAGCAGAGAAACCGCCGCCGCCAACAAACGCAACTAATCTGCCTGCCGATATATCTTACATTGACGAAGATCCACAGCAGCTTCGCAATTTACAAAACGGAAGCACGACTACCACTACCTCAGCATCAGCATCCTCACCCCCCGCACCCTCATCCGCTTCACATATCACACCATCACACTCTTCGCCAATACGAACTGCTGCTTCCGCCAGTTTTTCTGATGTCGTTCGCAACGTGCAGTCGTCGTCAAACGAACATCAGCACAAAAATGGACAGAACGAAACACGAATTTAATTTACAAAAAAAAAGACATACAACACATACACAAGTGTTTAACTGTATTTACACATACCAACCACCTGACAATGACAATCATCATACACACACGCTCTTAAACGTTCTCTCGTTTACTCTCGCTTCGAACAGTTTCTCCTTCTAATTCTTTGTTCGGCTCACGCAAAGCCGCCCTTCGGTATGTTACAGTTATTCTAGTTACACACATATTCATACACACACGTACATAATGAATCATTCGCAATGAGAGTCACACACATACTTACATAAGCAATCAATCAATTGACATACATACATACGAACTTATTGCTGAGAGAAGAGTCACCATGTTTTGCCGTATCCCCCGATAATTATGTATTGTAATAAGATACCTAAATGATAAATGCTTAGCAAAACGCATGATTTATTTTTAACCTTATAATTTTTTGTATAAAACTAATATTACTATTGTGGTACTCGTATTACTAATTTTATAAAACCCAACAAATGTGCATTTTTTTTTATTACGTTGTTACTTTTGCCTGGTGCGCGTGCGTTTGTGTGAATGAGCTAATGGAATCTGTATGTACATACATACATACATACTGTATATCCATCCTTTAGTACATACAAACAGTATTCTAGGGTGGATGCGGAATCTCGAAGTTATTATGGCAAGTACCAAAATCAAATCATATACATACTACATACATACATATATACATATCCCCATACACATTGTGTACATATGTACATACGTACGTTCGGCGAGCTTGTTTGTTTTTCGATCACCCACATTAATGAAAAATACATGTGTGTGAAAAATGTGTTTTAGTAGAAACGGGATATGAATATTTTTTTACTTACTCTATCGGTGTTACTCTCTCTCTCTCTCTCTTGGATATCTCTTTGGCTATCATTTTCTGTATTGAATGTTCGGCGTAATTTACAAATACAAACAGCTAGAAAGATTTGAATCACGAAATGCGCTTAGAGACCAAAACCCCTCACCCACCACGCTTACATACACCCTTCCACATGTTTGATTACTGGTATCAGAGTACTTCGCAGTCGGTTTCACTTGTTTATAATTTTATTAGTTAAAATAATTTAAATGTAAATCGAAAAGATCAAACGTACATACATACATACATGCATACAAACATACAATTTTGTGACACTGCCAAACCATGATGAAATAACATAAGGTGGTCCCATCGGCAGCCGAAGTTTTACGAAGTATACACTTATTTCAGTGCACGTTTGCTTGTTGACGAGAAAGGTTGTCTGCGGACGAATTTTGTTTTGTTGTTTATTAACCCTTGAGCGTGCACATAACAATATGAAATATTGGAGCTGGATAAATTTGTAATTTCTTTTTATTTTAAAATAAGAATATATTTTAAACTTAAATATTTAAACAAAAAAATTTGTATTGAGAACCAAAAGCAGCGTTTAATTGGTAATGCAAAATTATTAAAAATTAAACTTTAAAACAATGTCTCGTCTTTTTATTATAAATGGCATATTCAAACCCTATGGACATGCTAAGGGTTAATCAACAATCACATTGCCGCCTCACTCACACTCAATACGACACTCAGTATACTATGTTCTTTTCACTCGCACTTATTGCAAGCATACAATAAGTGGATGTCTGTTGCCGACGGGACCACCTTATGTTATTTCATCATGTGCCAAACAACACAATTTAACAGTTACAAATTATTCAGTCTCGAGCATCCGTTTAGTGTAGACTGAGCTTATATACATATATTTAAAGTAAAATATTCGTTGTATATATATATGTAACTTTTATTGGCGCTTGTTTTTGTGAAATTTGACATTTTTTCTTCTACACATTTATTATTTGTCAATAGACGAATCAGACCCCGAATTACTATTCATACACATATGTATACAAAACATAATCTTCCTGTACCTTCTACCTAACACACAATCCATTCCCCCAAAACCTATTTATTAGTTAAATTGTGTATACACATACATACATATGTACATGTGCATGTATATGTATACAATATGCAAATATACACATAAACTATTTTATCATTCTAATATGCCTTATTTATAAATACTTATTTTCATAAATGCTACGTGCATACATATGTATGTATGTATGTATGTATGTATTTTGATTTCTATTCAAAATATTAATATGCATTATTACACATACAATAACAATATGCATATGTATGCACGTGAGTATAAAAAAATACAACAAAAACTATGTAGAAAAATGATTACCACAAATCACTCTCTTAACTGACTTCAACCTGTATATTTCTCTTCCCACTTATTGTTTTCATTTTACTTTCTTTCTCTCTCTCTCTCTTCAATTTTTAAAGGTAATAGGCGGCGAGTTGCAAGAACGCTTGATACCGGTTCCATATAGCAAGACCAACACTGATCAAGCTGTAAGCCTTTCTTCACTTTACTTAAACTAACTAACATATGTACATGTACACACGACCAGATAGACAATGAAAAAAAGTAGCAATGTTGCCATGTCGGACATCGCCGACTTTGCGGTACTCTGTTCGCAGCGAATTCGATTTTCTCTTTCGCCTTTTGATATATTTAACAAGATGGCCGCCATCGCTTTCTGAGAGCTGCGAGTTAGCGAACGATGCCATTTTGTTAAATATGTACATACATACATACCTTGTTCGTACCCAATCAGAAGTGCCAGAATTAATGGTCTGCGTACGGAAGCAAAAGTATTTTGTGGAGACTTGAGTATGTACATATAATAGAATTTTCGATGGTACCAACTTTTGGCATAAGAAAAACGTTCTGTGCATTACTTTGAGCAACAATATAATAAACCAGAATGGTCACACCAATTTCTTACTGTCAGTGTGTGTATAAGTTCGGCAAGCCGAAGGTACTTAACGACGGAACTACATATGTACATACATATATGTACATATGTATGTGTATGACAAAATTAAAAATCATGTTCAAGCAGCTACGCAAATTGCATAAAAGATATTTATTAATTATAATAATAATATTTTGCGCTACACATACATACATACATATGCAGTATGGCGGAAAATTCGATCGTTAATGTGCAGTGTGAAACAATCTGAACGTACCTTATTGAAAAAGTCAAATTTTTTTTTTTCGTATAATTATTCGTTTTAATTTTGCATGCAGTTTATTCTTAAATTTTGATCTGTTCAATTGTCATGAAATTATATATTATACGCATGTACATACACATGTACGTATATGTACATAAAACCCCACCGCCTCCACCCCCACCCACCAACGGGGCTCAGCACGTCATCTTACACATATGTATATGTATGTACATATGTATGTAAAAACAGTGGTGAAAAAAAAAGTTGCGCTTGTGTGGAAAGCGAAACGAAGGAACGAGACGTTTTACTGCTTCACCAAACACATGAGCGCGGGGGGAAAAGAAGCCAAAAAAAAAAAAAATGCGCCGAACATGCGCTCGTGAGAGCAAGCTGCCAGCTTTTTATAGAACACACATATTCTCTCTCTTTATATATGTGGGGGCCGCCACCCCTAAAATTTTTTTTTTTTAACCATGGTCGACTTTTCGCATTTTGGACACCACTGATGTAAAAACATGCAAGGTGGCGTCTTATACTGGCCGGTGAAAAATTGATTCATGTGTGTATGCATTTGTATGTATGTATGTTGTATGTTGTAATGCTTGCTACTCTATAACTGTAAGTGTTATGTTCCGCCGCTTTTAATAGTTTCTTAGTTGTGTTAATTACACACACACACACACAGACACATCCAACCACATATACCTACATATGTATTGTGTCTATAAAATTGCATTCATCAGCTGTTTTTTTTCTTGAACTGTTTTTTTTTTTTTTTTTCATTAAACCGTTTTATATATATGTGCAACAAGCAATTTTCACGTATTGTATATGTATATGTGTTTGCATTTGATTTTTCAGTTTTGATTGATAAAAATATACCATAACTCCTTATATTGTTGTTTCTGTCTATCTTGTCACTGTTCTCGGTGTTGTTCTCTTTTCTTTCTACTTTCGGATTTGCGCGCGCTTAGATTCGTGTGGTGAACGCCTTCCGGCAAGGCCTCGATGCCCGTTACGGTGAGCACACCAATACTTCGCTGGCGGAGGTGTTGCGCAAGCAGACTTCGCTGAGCAAACGCCTTTCGGAGACATCGTCCATCGATTATGCCGATAACATACCCGATGAGCTGACCATACCTGAAATCGACGTTGAACGGTTGTCATCCCATAGTCACACCGAAACTGCTGTTTAAGAAGGAGAGAGGCGGCAACCCTACAATGCAACCAGCGGGTCACACACTCACTACATACATACAGACATAATTAAATGCTTACATATGTACTTACCAAACCTAAATAATATACATACATACATACATGCGTACAATTAATCGATAACGGGCAACTACAACTACTACTAATGCAACCACACACAACAGAAAAACGGTCAAATTCTAAAATACATACATATAGAGTGAGTAAACAACAACAGTTTAGCTTAAGAATAACTAAATAGACCATCTTGAAAGAAATTTGATTAAAATGAACACACATACATACATATGTACATAGTATGTGTATGTCAGAATTTTTGGTCACATAAAAACATAAAAGTTGTAGTTGCTCTCAGTACAGTTAATTTTTTAATTACATACATATATGGTGTTTGTTTGTATGTGCGCTGATGTGTGCGTCTGCTTGCGCGCGTGCGTCTCTGTGTGTGGTTGTGTTTTTGTGTGTGTGTGTTTGTGCGGGAGAATGATAAAAAGAAAGCTTCAAATCTGCCACAAGGACTTTGATTTATAAGAAATAAGATATTTATTTACACAACTAAATAATACGAAAACAACACATCCATACATACATAAAATACACACATAAACTTATGTGAAGGGACAAAAACTTAATTCGAGTGGCCTAAAGATTAATGCAAGTTGAAATTATTATTATTGTAGAAAAATACAACATTGTATTTGCTAATACCGAAATATGTACATACGTATGTGCGTGTACTTACATAATTACTCTCAGTACCCCTTCCCCCCCAAAAATCCCTATAAAAAAAAAAAACAGACGAATATACCCCAAACTGCGTTAATGTCGAAAAGTCGCCTATACTCAAGTCATTAATATAGTTATTATTATTATTACATACATACAAACATACATATGACAAATAAATGATCAAAAAACGAATCGGCGGGTTGTGTTTGTGTTACTTGGCGTGCACTGAACAGTGCAAATAAAGCAAATAAAATAAATTACTGCAAACATGAAAGCTGCAAAATTTACAGTTAGAACATCACTGGCCATTTGTTTTTCTACATACATATGTACATACAAAACTATCTGGAAACGCTTACTGTCAATGGTGGCAATATTGCCATGCTGTGAAAAATGTATTTTTTTAATGTGACTAGGTGGCAATGCTGATCAGCTGATTCTTTCAAAACGGAAGACGCGCGTTCATGATAAAGTGTAAGTGAAATGAATCAATTTTGAACTTAATAAGGCAAAAATGCGAAAATCACAAATAAGAACATTTAACTTATCTTAAAAAATATTTTATTTTATTTACAGATGTATATATTGCGCGTAAGCCCTAGTATCAATCTTATATACAAAAAAATTATAAATAAATTAAATGCTGTTATTAATGTAAATGGATTAAGTTCGAGGCTTAATGCTGATGCCCAAAAGTGATAATCAAGGGCAATAACGCGCCACAGATCATAATAATAAGCTCGCTAAACGGCATTCCCTGTTTGTTGGCGGTTTGGTTTAAAGCTGGCTCGCGAGATTCGACTTCCAAAGCATGATACTCAGCGCCAGCAGCAGCTCGGCGGGTTTGACCACCATGATGATGATGATGTCCGCCCTGGGTTAGTTCGGGCAAGACGTGAACTGTTGCAACATACAAAAAAGTGCCAGCTGAGAAAAGCATTGCAATTCCGGTTGCATTTACCGAATTCAGTGTCTCCTTTTGCTCCTGCCCGATCCCGAAGTATGTGAGTAGCGTCAACAAAGGTGCGGATAGTGAAAAGATGCCAAGATGTTTTCGTATTTGTTGGCGTTCAACTTTTTCGTGCAGCAAAAAGCTAACCAAACCAAATGCCGCCGGCGCCTTGTGCAGCATTATGGCTAAAAATACAATTATTTCGACATCCTGGTGGCTCGTTGTTGCTGCTGCACCCAGCGCTACGCCGTCAGCTGAAAGTGAAATCAAAAACAATTTTCAATATTAAAAAAAACAACAACAATTAGCCTTACCTGCTGCATGCACAACCAAGCCGAGAGTTGCCGTTATGTTCTTGTCATTTTCGTTACCGTTATTGGTGGTCTGTCGCTGCGACACTTGATCGACGAGCATCATAAAAACGAAGCCCAGCACGAGCGATAAACCAATTGTACGCGAATAATCGTGGGAGACGGCGGCGGCGACGGCGCCGGCAACAAGTTTGCCATCTGCATCGGTTTGTTGTTGTAGTTGTGGCTGCTGTTTTTGGCTGTCCATATATAATGAGCGTATGCCCTCTGGTATTATAACTGTTAACGCTGTGCCCACCAATAGACCAGCGCCCAATACAGTCACAATTTTTAGTTTTTCCTACAATACACATTTCACATTAATACACACATACATACATACATAGGATACACATTGTCAATGTACCTCGCTTAATTTCATAACCAACGGTATGCTGCCAGCTATGTACGAACCAACCAGCATTACAATAACTAACAATATTAAAATAATTGTCTCTTCAGCCATGTTTGTTGAAAGTGTTTGCCAACTCAACTATTTGTTTTCATCCCAAATTGTTCATCCCGAGCTTGGTATTTTCTTTTGGTATTTTATTGCTGACTGAATGCAGTCACACTGATTTTAATACATATATATGTACATACATACATATATTAACATACAATTGTAGGTGTTTGCTGATTTTCACGAAAAAACAACGTTGTGGCACTTTGGTGTTTTTGCAGTGTATATATTTAAATAATAGTTCACAATGCTCTGAAAACTGTGCATTGGCGTTGTAACATACGAACATAGTTGCAATTAGTTTCTCTTTGTTTCTTTTTATTTTTTGTTTTTAATTAACATGTATGCATGCACAATACATACACAGTTTTCACCACAATGTTATTTTGTGACTTGTGTCATCTCTATTGTGAATATAAATATCGATGTCACTAACAAAACAGTGACAATAAAATAATAATTGTCATAAAAAAAATAAATAAAAGTGAGAAATTACGTGTTAGTTATACCATAAAATTAAATTTAAAGTAAAAAATAACGTTTGGTAGTAAATTGTAAACATATTCAAATGAAAAACAATTTTAATTGAGTGCAAAAACTTGTTAGGGTATATGTACATGCATGTGTGTGTGTGTGTGTTTTTATTTACCTTTTGCGTTGTTATTGTCGAAGAAGAATACATACATACTATGTATTGATAAAGAGAGTAGCCAACATATGGAAGCGTAAATGTCATACCGACATACATATGTATAATGAAATTTACCTTGTTGTTTTGTTTGTGTGTGAATGTATTCACATTTATTGACAAATGTACTAATTAAATTTTGTACTCTTTTACAGGCTTTTAAGAACAATGGGTAATTGTCTAAAAATAAGCAATCCCGATGACATGTCACTATTGCGAGGAAGCGATAGTATAAGCGGACAGGATAGCGGGCCGATGCAAATTTCTCAGGTAAGTACATAAATTATTTACACACAAATATATACTTACTTATGTATTTTATAATCTCGAATCTAGCAGGAACCGTTGCCGCAGCTGTTCTATCATCATACGTCTTCGGTTAGTAATAATACTGCCAATCACATGTCCGAGGAAGAACAGATCAAAATAGCAAAACGTATCGGACTTGTCCAACACTTGCCAATTGGCATCTACGACAGCAGCTCGAAAAAGGCAGCGGCTCGCGAGTGTGTCATATGCATGGTTGAGTTTTGTAACGATGAAGCTGTGCGCTATCTGCCATGTATGCACATTTATCATGTTCATTGCATCGATGACTGGCTAATGCGTAGCTTGACCTGCCCCAGTTGCTTGGAGCCCGTCGACGCCGCCTTGCTAACAAGCTATGAGACGACATAGCACTACACTCGCAAAGTGACTGCGACTTATACTCACGTGGCGTGAGCTTTTAATTAATCAACAAATCAAAATTGGCATTCTTACAATATATAGCAGCCGTCGTCGTCGTCTGGACCACCTACTTTATACCGTTACACATATACGAAACGAATGGAATGAAATGGAATAGAATGAAACGTTGGCCGCTCGATCGCTCGCTCTTTAGAGAAATCAAAACAAAGCAATTCAGCTGAGATCAGGACATTTAATGGGCAGGGGCTGGGGCGGAAGGGTGGTAATTATTATATACATACGTACATACATACAAACACACTATGAGCGTTGTTATACTAAAAAGAGTGCAACATAACCTAGTAATTTTAAAGTTTTAGTTGTTCAATTTAATTTCCATTGATAATTAAAAAAAAAAAAATTAATACAAATGTATTCAATTATCAATGAAAATATCGATCTGTGTATATCCATATACACAGCCTTGTGTAGTATAGAGTAGTATTGTAATATATATTAAAATACTAAAACTTCATTTAGCCCATATATATTTTTGAAAGTTTTTTATTTTGTGCCAAAGTTTTGCTAACAAAAAAGCTCAACGCATTTTAAGGGATGTGCGACCGCCGGCCGACCAGCGCCGGCGCGATTGACAAGCGGAACGAAACGAATCGAAACGGACCAATATTGAGAAGTTAGCTGTGGCAAGCACAGTGAAAAAGAAAAGAAAAATTAATAAACCGATTTTACGATACTTACGCTTTCAAATTGAAACAAATTGTTAGCTCTGTTTTAACTTATTAAAATGCGCTTAACGTTCAAGACCGTAATTTTGTGTGCAATTTTAACAATGTCGTTGCAACAAGTGGTTGGCGTTGAGCACCCACACAATAAACATATGGACATGGAACCAAATGGAATCAACTCGAACGCCTTTTTCGGTTAGTATATGCCGTATATAGAGAAACGGAATAGCTGTATAAAACTTCTAACTTTAACAGGATCATCCACCCTTAGGCGACTTCAAAATCCAGAGTGAGTACATTTTAATATATATAATATTTACATTTTATAAATGTAGGACAAATTTACACAGACAACGACGTTCCATTGCCAATGGCTATGCGGCGTATAGGAAAGGATGTATTCATCGCAATGGCATATGCGACAGTCGACCGGGCGATTGCTGCTTCAAAAGTTCTTGTCGTTGTAATTTATGGGGCAGCAACTGCCGTTGCCAGCGCATGGGTCTCTTTCAGAAATGGGGCTAAATGTTGCAGTCGAGTTTAAGAAATTGAGCAAAAACATAGAAAGGCTTATTTAAATACAAGGTAACACAATTAATAATCAATATGTCTACAAAACTATCGATGTCACTTATATCTAATCAATATTCATATCGATACACCGCCACACATATATCGGCAGTGTTGCGATCACTGATCAATGTTATTACAACTTATTACGCCGGCAAGGCTGTCAATTAAAGTCGACCTTAGTGCCATATTAAATTTGGCATGGAGTTAAATAATTTAAAATCTAACCAAAGTGCGGGCTTACCGAAATTGACGAGCAGCTCGGCATGAAGTGGGGCTATGCTACGTTTGGAACTGGATCGGGTAAGAAAATGAAACGAAGAAATGAGATTTTATGGTTTTCGGGTTTGTTGTTGGCTCTAATTATTTATTGTAACGACCTTTTCTTGTTCGGTTATAGTACATGTATGTGTAAAGTAGCTTATTGTTTAATCATCGAAACTAGATGAAAGCAAAAAATTAGCAGCCAATTCCTCATCTTTTTCGCACGCAAAATATGCTTGGAGAACAAGAGCTTCAGGAAATCCAAGCGCCTTCAGCTGCAAATGGATAATTTTAAATCAAACAAGTGGAAACGTTGCAGTCGGACGCAACCGACTGCGATATACTCGATACCAGTATTAAAACCGGAAAAAGAGGCCTGATTGCAAAGGGGTACGGATGCAGCCGGGGTGTACGCTGCATCAAAGATTGTCTGATACAGATGGGGATGCCACCAGCTATCTTTCTGCCAAATTTGGTGGCTCTAGCTCAAAGTTTTTAAAAGTTGGGGAAGGGGGGCTTGGGGTAGGCGTGGCTCCAAGATATCTTTGGGGGTCACTACCAGTTATCTTCCTACCAAGTTTGGAGACTCTAGCTCAAACACTATGAAAGATACACGCATTCCCGCTTTTAACGAAAAGTTGGGGCGGCTGAGGTGGGCAAGGGCGGTATGGGTGGGTGCGGCATCCAAAATTTGTATGCAGTTTTTTGAGGATCGTCATCACCTATCTTGGCGTAAAATTTGGTGGCTCTAGCTCAAAAACTGAAGTAGATATAGGCGTTTCTGATTTCAAACTGCGGGGGGGCTGGGGGCGGAATGGGAGGGCGTGGCCCCAAAATTTTTGATGCAATTTTTTCGGGGAAGACAGTAGCTGTCTTCCTACCAAATTTGGTAGCTCTAACTGTAAGGGAAACAACAATATCAAAGCTTCATCTTACCCGCTCGATGGCATCTTGATCTTGCGGGGTTAGACGTATGGTTGCTAGACTTTCTTGTTGTCCTGTTGGGGCAACGGCTGCTGCTGCTGCTGCTGCTGTGCTGACACTTTCATCGCCGGGAGCAATTGTTAATGGTTCGGAACCAGCAGCCGAACGTTGACTTTCCGCCAGAAGTTCTTGGATTGTCGACGAAGTTTCTGTTTGTCGAGGATTGGGCACAGCTCGGCCCCCCAGACGTTGAGCATTGCTGTCATCCGCCTCGCCTTCCAGCGGCTGATTTAACATATTGAGAAAGGCATCTTGATTTTCGGAAATCAGTTGTAGTAGAGCTGGATTGGTTTGTCCAATCTGCTGCAAAACCGCGTGCAAGAGATGAGGATTCTGATAGATGAGTGAACGCATCTGAAGAAACTGTGGTTGACTTCGCAAGAACTCGAACGGATCTAAGGAATTATATTTCGATTACTATAAAAAAAATAATCGAAAGTTGAAATAGTTTTTTACCAGCGGCCGCCGATTCGGATGGCAAATCGCTTGCTGAACCCGACCCTCCTCCTTGTTGTTGTTGTTGCAGTATATTGGAAGCCCTTAATGTTTCGTCCTCAGCTCCAGCTACAGCATTAAATAGATTATCCTCTTGCGGTATGCCCGTAATCAAATACTCAACGGCACGCTCCGGATTATTGAAGCTGGCGGCCATCGCGCGTTCAACCAGCTCCCGGGCATAGCCCATTTCGATCATTGAGGCAACCGTACGATTATATTCTTCGCCCATCAACAAATTGGATTCGGCGCGTGTTTGCAGCGAGGCATTTGCCAGTTCGCCAACCAAATCGATGCTCGAATAATCTGTGGCGGCAACGGCGGCGGCGTCAACAGGCACAGAAGCAGCGGCGGCAGCAGCAGCTTCATCATCAGTCGTCGTCGTCATTTTGACAGTCTTTTGTGTTCCCTTTTCGTTTGAAGAAGAAGAAGATGATTCATTTGATTTATCTTCCGCCGGCTTATTTTCGACAGCAGCCGGCTGTACGGCGGCGGCTTTCGAGTTTTCCTTGCGCAGTGCTGAAGCTGCTTCGGCTGCATTTACTGTATTGCTCTTACTGCCGACAATGTCTCGCGTCAGCATTACCACAATGAATTTCTTATCATCCATTTTGTATGAACTAACGGTTCGGTCATTGGTTAATATGACGCCTTGACGAATGACAAAAAAAATATATGTAAGTATGTAAATTTGTATGCTTGTATGTGTTAGTAATTTTCGTACCAGCGTAAATTAATTTTTGTTTTTCTACCAAGTATTCGGCACCACGCTCATTGAAAATGGCTTTTTTCAGTTCCAAAACCTAAAAGTTAGATATTAATATAAAATTTCACTTGCAAACACACACACATATATTCATACATATATGTATGTATGCATATACACGCATGTGCACGTAGTTATAAATGCTAGAAAATGCAGCATACCGTTTGCTCGGGATCAAAGTCGATTTGGAAGGTTTGTTGCTGTAGATTTTTAACCGTGATAATCATTTTAGAAGCTAATTTTATTGGTTGAATGTTATTATTAAATCTTCTGCCTTTGCGTTTTTTCTCACAATTCAATTTTTTCCTTCTTCTTTTTACACAAGTAAAGTACTAATTTTTGCCATATAGCGTTTTCTCACAATAGTGTTTGTCATCGGCACTAGAGAGGGCCAAAATCTAAACATCTAAATATCGATATCTAATAAATGGCGATATTTAGTTAAATGTGATATTTGACAATTCATCGGCTTATCGCAAGCATTAATTGCAGCACCGCGTACCGAGTGGTGTTCTAAAATTTATGTATATAAATTGTAAGATTAACGCTTGCTATTACAATTGTTATAAGGAAAATTATAGTAGATAGTAGTAGTAGATAAACAATAATCCGAAAAGGAGTCAACATCGCCGACGAGTACTAAGCTGCTGGTTGAAGATGCAGCGGCAGCGGCAACACCAACCCTCTATAAACTTGATAAACTCAAAGAAGAGTGTCCCAGCAAAATTGCTATTTCGGGTAATTATCGAAAATGAATGAATCGAAGTCGAATAATATTAATTTCTTCAAATTTTCAACAGGAACGCAAAATAAATTGGTTTCGTATCAGGAAATAAAATTGTGAGTTCATATCTCGACCACGAGGAGATACAAATCGATGGCGATGAATCGCTTTCCTCGACCATGGACATCAGGACGAACATCAATAAGGATGGCGTCGAAATGATTGGAACCGGTTTGATACGCAATTATTTGAGTGTTTTGCGGGCACTCATATATAGCAACAAAAAGCCGGCATATTATTTGAATCGAGTATTCAAGCTTTCTTGCTCGCAGCTCAACTCGCAGTACAAAAGCGTCGAATATACTTTGATCCTGACCGTTCTACATCCAAAGCAGCAACAACAACAGTCAACAACAAATGCGCCAGCATCCGGCTCCGAAACTAATGGTTTCGGTTGCACGTCTCAAAAATAACCAAAAATACACCACAACTGGAAGCGCTCGAATTGCACGTTTGCCAACAACTGGCTGGGCAATCCGCAGCCGGGTAGCCTCAATTTTAGCAACTGTGAGGTGTGTGCCATAAGTGTTGATGGTGTGTGCAACTGTGATGATGGCAAGAATTGGCTGCCCACGCTCACCGATCATGATCTCAGCGCGGAGGTCTAAAGGAGCAACAGCGTGGACCAACAACATGGCAATGTATTGTCGTTGGCTTTCTTGTCAGCTGTGTTCTGGTTGTCATCCTGCTGCTGTGGCTTGTTGTCAAGTGCCGGCGTACAGCCAAGCCGAGTCAGGACTGTTGCCGTATACCGCCAAACGATTGTCATACACTGTGCCAGGAAATGAAGCCCATGCCCAATACGCCCACCAAGCGGCTCATCAAAAAGCTGGTCTGTGGCAAGCTCAACCGAATGCAATGAGCTGCTGATGATGATGCGAAAAGTTTAAATGATGGCACCAATCAGTCGTGCCCAAAGGTAAGCCTTCGCCTTCTTTCATATCTATATCACCTTTTTTGTGAATTTTGGGTACTTGAGCTGGGATTTTGGCCCAAAATGCCCAAAATTTACACAAACTTTTGGGCATTTTGGGTACTTGAGCTGGGATTTTAGCCTAGCCTAGCCCTAGCCTAGCCCTAGCATTGCCTAGCATTGCCCTAGCATTGCCCTAGCATAGCCTAGCATTGCCCTAGCATTGCGTAGCCTAACCTAACCCAACCGAACCTTGCCTAGCCGGCCTTCTTTCATATCTATATCACCTTTCTTGTTAAAATGTAATATTTTTTTTTAAGGTCGCTGACGAAGGTTTAATCTGGGATGATTCGGCGTTGACCATCACAATAAATCCAATGCAAACAGATGCCGCCGCCGCGTCAGAAGAGAGCTCCGATTCGGAAAACTCTGATTCGGATGATGAAGAAGGTAAGCACAATATACATACATACAAACGTTCGCAATGTTTTTATTTAACAGTTATTAAGGATGGATTCGCTCACATCAACCAATTAACAAATCAAACAGAAGGCAGCACTTCCGGCCCCATAATAAAGGAATTATCTTCTATACAGATTATTTACGATCATATCAAATCAACCATCAACAGTTTGTAAAAAGTATTGCTTTCTTGTTAAAAGGCTATATTATCTTTGCTAAAGAATAAACAAAAGAATATGCTTTTTATATATTTCTTTTTATTTTCTGTTTATTTTTATGTGTGGGTAGGCAAGTGTTTTCTGATCATTGTTTTTTTAAATACCAGCTCTGGCACGTCACGGTCCAGGGATGGGAAAAAAATAACTTCAAACTGCAGATTTGTGTAAATGTGTTTATTTTTTCGCTCTCACTTTTTTCGCTGTGACCCGTTGCCGAAGCGCTGTCTTCCTGCAGGGCCTCCTCTTCAGCCCGCACGCAATCTTGTATGCCAACGAGCAAGGAATAGTCCATTATATGCAACTTGGTAAGTAGCTGTTCGTTCGATTCGATTCGAAATATTTATATCAAGTCGGTTAAATTGTTAGATTGTTTTATAATACTTACATTTTATATCATTGTTAAGCGTTTCCAAAAGTTTCTTCTTGGGCTCATGACCAACCTCGAGCTTGACCTTTTGCTTGATGATATAATTGTCCTTAAATGTTGGTAAAAGTTTCTCAAGCTCTTTTTCTGATGCTTCGCGGTTCAACAGTGCTGCCTTTCAAATCGAATTTTCTAAACGAAAAACCAAAAAGAAAGTTAAATAAATAAATTTGAGTTGCAGTTAAATATTTAGTTACTTACTTGTGTATGGTCAGTTGATAGCTGAAAACATTTCGCATAACAACAAAATAATACTGCACGCTCTCCACAGTAATCCGGTACATGTCCAAGTATTGGGGCAACAGTGTTTTGCCATGTCGCTCAACAATAAACTAAGGAATAGAAATAGATTATTATAAGTAAAAAATAATTGATTGAATTTAATTTAATTTTTACTCACCGGATGATAGTGTTTGAGAAAGGCATGCGTGCGTTCAATTTCTTCGGATGTGAGACTTTTAACTTGCCCTTGTACGCTTCTTTGCCGGCGATGAGATGCCAATTGGATTAAGTGTGATGCCAGCGGAGGTTTTCGGCACACGCTGGGCATTGGGAGATCTAGGAGATGATGATATTAGATTTATTGTGGATCATGCGACGCACAACATGAACTGGTCAGATAGCGATGCGAATCGTACAGGCTTAACCACCAATCTTACCAGTTAACTAATGTTTCAAGTCAGTTTTTTGTTCTTGTGTGTTAAAACGGCGCATGCCATATAAATTACAATTTTATTGGTTGACGTTACAAAAACAGCTGACTTATTAACATTGATGTCGGATATGCACAATCTGTTTTCATTAATTCATGAATTACGTACGTACGTACATACGTACATTTGCATACAAAATTTGGCATGAGCTTTCTTAAAAACCTTTTGGGTTGCGTTATAGATTGATTGATCAATTAATTACATTTACGAGTACAAATTCAGTTCGATGTACAAACGAGCACTAAAATACAATAATTTATTATTATTATAAGAGTATATCTGCATACATATAAATAAAGTTAATTAAAATATAATATCTAAATGTCTTTATTTCAAAAATTGCATTTGCGATCAATTCTACTTAAACTTGTAACGTGATAGCGGAGCAAAGTATTTATATTGATAATTTTTTTTCAAATACCTTTGTTAAATACCTTGAGTTAAATACCTTTCATTTTTGTTCTTTTCTTGTTTATTTTAATTACGAGCCTAAAAAAAGGAATTGTTCCTTTGTAGTATAATCATTAAAATAATACTCGCAATCATTTCATCAGTATGTACAATCCCGGTATACATTATACTATATGTACAATTAAAACATACACAAGTATATATAGTATATATGTTGTTATAAATAAATAAATTAATCAAAACATAATAAAAAACTTGTATGGTTAGTTTTTGGTTAAGTTGCCCTTAGTACAAATTTTGGTTTCAATGGTTGTTGTCCTTACAAATTATTTAAATATTTTGTATTTAATAAGCAAGCTGCAACATATTGCACCTAGCCACAATACGTACACCTCAATACGCATAAAGATACTAGTTCTCAAACAAGCTGATTGACAATTTTTATTTTTATTTCATAATGACAATTTCATACCTGTGTCCTACTACTGCATGGGTGGATACATTACCGTCATGCAAAAGGGAGCTGTTTTTGGTTTAATAAAAATAGTTTTACTTGTAAAGTTAACCAATATTTAAAAATTCTTAAGTGCTCTTAAAGTAGTACTTACATACCAATCGAAAATTAAATGCAAATTAACTAATTGTATGAGAATTATTCTCGTTGAGTTCAGTTCGTCTTTCTATACCAGATAAAATAACAACGGCTGTGTCAAGCAGAACGCTCAACCTTTTATCGTTTTCTATCAATTGTTGTTTAACATTGCTTAAAAGCTTGAACAGATTGTTTCATTTAAAACCCGAATTATATCCGATTACCGATGAACTCTTAAAATGAATTGCCACTTTTTCGTTACGATAGTCGGTCGGTGAACTATTATTACACTGCACTACACAAGAAATATGTCGGATGTTTCCGATTTAGTGCACGCACTACCAGTTGGCGAGGCTGCAGAGACCAGCGAGTTGGCTCTTGTTGCAGCTAGGGGTGAGCGCAAGTCTTGGTTAAGGGACGTTTGACTTTGGCCGTTTTCATAATAGTATGATGAATCTGTAATACAACGAGTTTGGCCTTAAGACTTGCTAAATACACAGCTGCAAAGTTCACTTACTTATTAGACCACTGCTAGTACCATAACTGTATGATCCATAAGCACCACCATACTGTGTATATGCAGGACTGTAGGTGTAATCCGCGCTTGGAACAACTGATCCACATGCTAAAAGAAAAAAAAATAATTCAAAATTAATTTTGCTTACACACGAAGTAATATTTTATATATAAGAAGAAAAAATAATAATGATAAAAATACAAAATTACAAACTACATACAAAAAAAGGAAATAAATATATATGTACAATATATTGCATGTTCACTTGCACTTCTCTGTATAAATTGTCTTTTTAAATGTCACTCTAACTGTTGGTGCTAGCTTAGTATTCAATAAAAATAATATTTCAGAAAAGATCTTGACCGAAGCTAAACCTAACGTGCCTTCACCAAGTGTTGTGCGGATGTTTTTTTATGCCAGAACAGAACTAGCAGTGAGCGACGAGTGCAAGACTTGAATGAGCTTGAACTTGCCTGAAGAGTAGTGGCTAAAACTTGGTAGCATTGTGGGCGTGGCATAAATAGCCGTGCTATTGGTAGCATTTGAATCGACATCAGACCGTCGACCGTCGACCGAGGCGCAATTGGCGGTGGACTGTAGAAGTATTAGAGATGGGGTTGGGTTGGCCGTTGTTAGTGTGCTGCTGCTGTTGCTTGGCATCTGTTGCTGTTGCTGGTGATCCTGCACTGTCTCGGGCATAAGGTGATTAATGGGGATGATGTCGATCCCACGATGACTCTTATTGTTGGCATTTTCGTCTCTGGCCAAATTGTTGACAGACTCTTTAAGATGATGGTTGGTTATAGTATCAATATTTTGTTCATTCCTTTCAACACGGGAATCATTAGATGAAACTAAGCTTGGTGAATTACGAGCACAGCTCTCAGCGCTTGCCTCAATAGCATTAGCAATCATAGAACTACTATTGTTGTTTTCCAAGCTTGTTATATGTGTGGGATAGTTACCATTTTCAAGGGCAATTGCTGATTGAATTCATTAAGAGTATTGTTTTAGTTGTATTTTAAGCATAGCTGCCAGAAATATTATCTTTTTAAAAGTTTTCAAAATATGTTGTATTATCTACGTTAGGTCAGAAACACTATACAAATCTTAGCCCACTTGAATAGCTAGAGCAGCTCTATTTGTTTTTATAATATGGATGGATGGATGTATTCTTACCTGTATAAAAGGGAGAGATTGTTTGTTCCTGTATATTTGCATTGAATTTCATGTCTTGCAAACTTATGGGCACTAGGGGCGTCAACGAACTGCTGCCTAGTATTTCAGTTCACAAAAACGTTTCCCAGTTTCATAAAAAAATGTTAAATTATAAAATCAAAAAGTAAAATCATATGCACAAAAAAAATACGTTCGACTACTTAAATGTTAGTTATTGGTAAAAGCAGCAAAGTAAAGCAATACACATTTTCATAAAATGTTTCTACTAACCAATTGGGGCTCCTATTGGCGGTGTATATAGGCTGCTTTGGCTCTGCGATATTGTTGCAATGCTATCGTACAACATGGACGAGTCGTTGCCGACGGCAGAACCCACACCGGCACAAGCAATTGTGTTCGTTGGAAATCCATTTGGAACTTCGTAGTAAGCGGGCGCGTTACCACCATTATTTGTTGTCAAATTACCAAGCTCCGAGAGCAACTTGTGCTCATCCTTGATGCACCACTTACCCGACCAAATCTAAAAACAGATTGATAAATATTTTAAGTTAATATAGTATAAATGACACCGAGAAGCAAAGTAGATTAGCATTTAGCATGCATATTTTGAAAAGTGTGGTTTAGAAAAATGGTGAATAAGCCAAGCATTATCTTTGCATATTGAATGTTACTAGGATGAGAGTAATAAACAAAATGGGTCTTACATTTGGGTATATTTGATCTCCGCCGTACGCCAAACGCTGTCGCTTTACATCGTCTTCAGAGTGCATGTTCACATCTCGGTTTTCATCTGCAAAAGTGTGAATATATGTAAGTATAATATAAACAATATATATTTGGAATTATTTGCTTAAGTTTTTGGCCAATTTCTCTGTTCTATTCTTAATTGGAACAATTTTACACAAGTGTCTTGACTTCACTCTTTTCTAAATAGAAACCCTCGCTTTGCAATGCAAATTCAATTAATGTTGCTACATTTACTTTATTGCTGTCTTGGCTGAAGTACACACGCCACGTGGCTCGTTAAGTGCTTTTGCGTATTGAAAGTTGCCCAAAACATGACCAAAATGTCAACAAATATGTCAGCATAGAATAAGTTGCCTGGGAAAGTTGCTCCTAAGCCAATGACGTCAATTTAAGTGTTATAAACGAAATTATTGTAATAGTCTCAAACTCAAACCTTACATGCATCATATTAATTTATAAAACTAAAATCAACATCAACACGTGGAACACAAAAGAACAAGAACAACACATGGCATTTTTATACCCTGAACGCATTGAAGGTACATATGTACATTGAATGTCATATTAAAACATCCCCGAACCCATTAAGTATTTACATATATTCTTAATACGAGAACTTAGGTTTCAAAGCTGAAGTACTATCTAGCTCATATGGTATAGTGTCCGTGATCGCTTAACAGGTTTTATACTTACTCATCAATTGGCTAAAGGTTGCTTTAAGTTAACAAATCAAATACTATGAAGAAAGATACACAGATGTTCAAGCTGATTTGCTGTAATCGTATTTGGAGGGTGAAGCATAATGGTCACACCAACTTTTCATCCCTTAATGTAACGTAAGAACGTTCAGTGACCAAACATTTGGCTCATTCTGTCGGCCGAAAATCGAAGTGATTTAACAAATTTGCCGCAAATTCAGGCCTCCTTACTACATTCACTTTAAGTATTCCATAGGGATTGGATAAAAAATCTGAAGAAAATGAACAAATATGCGCAACAAGAGGCTGAGTCTGCAATGATTTTTGTAGTATAAGGTCTATTGCTCTTTTATTGCCCGACATACGAGTAGAAGAAGATATCGATAGGACGGACATAGAAAACAACAAAATCAACGGTATAAAAATCATCATAATTTTCTTCTTTTGAATATACACTCGTCGGAAGATAAGGGTGCGATTTCGATTCGCTATGTGGGGTGCGCAATTGAAAATGACAAGTGAGAGTTCAATTATAATTGTTTAATGGTCTTCTTTACCCATCATAATACAACAGCACTGGTATAGAGTGCCTGATTTTTTGCTGTGATGTTTATCTGTACTGTAAGCACTTTACCTCAACATCACATAATGATATCTTTTTACACAAGTTTTTGGGGTTTGACTTTATGAACGCACGCTGCGCGCACCGACGCGTCGGCTGCGGTTAACGAATACCACTAATATAGCCACAAAGCATTTCGTGGCAGTTCTGAAATGCCAACTCAATAACAGATTTAACGATATGCAAATCGTCGCGACGGTTGTTTGTAGCGAGTAGTTTTTGTGAGGCGTTTTCCACATTAAAACGATTATTGGAACAAAGAAAATTTGCCCTCACATAAATAACTGTGTATAAGACAATATTGTTTGTTTAAATTAGGAACGATATGCGATATGTCATATAGTTTTGGGATTTCAGAATATCTGGTTCCGGGATGTGTCTGGCTCTCCTGATATCCTCAGAGCAATTTTACACTGCACAGTGCTTTGAATTTGGCGCCAAAAACTTTTATTATTCACCAAATTAATAGACATACTCGGTCCAGCAATAACTAGCTGGCTGCATAACAATGTGCACTTACTTTATTATAATGACAAAAACATTTATAAGAAGTTTAATCACAACGTTTTTTTTAATACACCGCAATCTGGCTAATCCGGCATGCACCTCTACAATCCGACAACTTTCCCCTCATTTAAAAAAATAAACAAAAAAGACACACACACATACAAACACATACACACACAGAGAGAGAGAGAGAGTCACTGCTAATAAAACTCAAAAACTCACTAAACTTTGCAAATTAGAGCAAAATTGCTTGTCCCTTACTTGAATTATTGAGAATCGCGTAGAAGGGCGATCTGGAAAGTGACTGATTTTTCGGAATATATTCATTGTTTTTTTCAAATGAGTAAGAACATGCAAACACACACACACACACACGCGGACTTGTCTATATCGACTCATGAGAAACTTAAATAAACGGAATGTGACTTAAATTTTCGATTCTATTCTATCTCAAGATTGCTTGCTACTTACCATGTACTTCATTTCGCTTGCGCTTGCAATTTGTATCTGGTGTATTGTTGTTGTTATTATTACTTGTGCTATTATTGTTGTTGTTGTTGTTAAGATGATGGCCATGATGCTGTAGACCCAAAATGCCATTAATGCTGTATCCCGATCCCGAAGATCTCTGATCAGCGCCCTGTGGACTCGGTGATGTTGTATTTGCATTGGTGCTGCTGCTGTTCCCGATAGTAGCGCCAATTTCTTGCGTAGAAACTGGCCCCGAACCAGGCGCATGTGCAATAACTGTCGCCGAAGTGTTACCGTTATTGTTGCTGGCGCTGGCGCTTGTGACGGGTTGCTCACTGCCGCCTGCGCCCGTACTGCTGTCCAGACTTTCAGTGGCATTGTGCCCATTACTTAGACTCGGAGGCATTGGGTGCTGCTGCTGCTGCTGGTGATGGTGTACGTGTTTTGCTTTCTCTGCTGCCTTATTGCGAACGATTCTGCAAATATTGAATGAATGTCACACATATTATTGATCACAACAACAAAATCTTAAATTCGATACATGCTCAAAAATCTCTCACACATAATTAGTTCTGTAAAGTTCATTGAAAAATAGCAACGACTGAAGTTTAGTTATTATTAAGTAGCGCAGTAGTGCATGAATTCTGTTTACTGCGAAATTTAAAATAGCCAAACACCAAGCTACTTTTTTTTACAGGCCACGCCACAAATCAAACATCGAGCTTTGCATCTTTTTTCAAGTGACCATTTTTTTCCATCCATACCTTACAATCAATAATATACAAAAGCAAAAAGTTGGAGTTGCGTAAGGGAATAGATTTGATAAAGGTTGGTAAAATTATGCTTTAGAGACGGCCCAAAGTCGTTTTCACTTTTATTAAAATGTTTTTGCAAATTAATTAATAAAAAAAATTGTATAGTTATCGTATTAATAAAAACGAATGCCATTTGCTAAGAGAAGTTCTAAACAGTATCAAAAAAATACTCACTTGAAGCGATTGAGCAACTCGATGTTTGTTTTTGGCCTCTAAGAAAAAGTAGTGGTCCTATTCAAAAATTTCGCAGTTGCACTTTAAGAACACAGCGACTTTACGTGTCAGCGCTATTTCCGTCTTAAGAAGGGGGGCTTAGCCCTCCCTGCCTGAACAACAAAATTATTCCCTTGCTGAGACACTAAGAAACTGCTTGATACTTGTATTTGTTTATTTTTCTATACAATTAAAAATGCCTTCAGAACATTACGCCAACTGAGTAATCTAATTTTGCGTTAGTTTGTTGCGTTGCACAAGCTGATTTGTTTTAATTGTGTGATATCTGTTTAAAATATGATTTAAGGTTGATTACCAAATTTAAATTTGGTTAAGACCGCGCTCGCTCTTGACATTGCCGCATTGCCAGCAGAAGTGTTTTTTTTACATATGTGTACTTAATTTAGACGACACTTTGTTTCCACTTCATCCCAGAGGGTTTCGGATTGAGCCGGCAACTCAAGCGGAATCCAATTAAATTATGTATTTCAAAAGGACAATCGAACACGGAAAAGACACACTTTTTAAGGGAGTGTCAGGATGAGTTCTGGGTAGTTGGGCTGTGCACACAATCGGGACATATGTTTGGGATGCGCGTTCTTATGCATTGCTTTCATATTTCGATTTGTTGGTTTGGTTGGAAAAAGAGGGATAAAGATTGGCTTACGTTGAGTGCTGCAAAAGTCACTCTATAAGTGCTACTCTCTTGGGATTGCGATAAAGTGGGGAATAAAAACTGGACTACCATGCATTCAATACTTGTTTTGTTGTATGTAAAAATTGTCTCATATTTACTTGCACGCATATGTGATCGACGAAGTGACGTACACATGTTCATGGCTTAATCTGTGCCCTAATCATCGCTCGGGTGCTATTGAATCACACATTGTCGCATTAAGGGCAGGTTAATGCTGATTATCCCTTGAATAACTCTCATCGCATCGCTCTAATACTAGTGCTATGCATACTATACCCAGTCGTAATTCGCAGCGAATTGATTCAGAATGGGTGCACGTGCAGCGTGTGGTTGAACCATCATCCAAATGCGCTAAGCAACGTGTTTTGTTAAGTGGCTCTGCCTGGTGTGAGGTGTGCAGGGCAGGCGTGTGTTTGTGGAGTGTAAAAAGCCTGTGCTATGATGAGAACAAGTGCGGAATACTTTTTCACGCGGAGTACTTTCAGCCGCCGTCCGCCGTGTCGTCGTAGCTTTTATGATTGGCCGCCGCTCGAATTGCAAATGTTCTAACGCATAGCTAATTTATAGTATTCGTATATAGCTGCGCGGTTCTCAAACTTTGAACAGCTGTCTGCCAGCAGTTTCCTTGGCCAAATAAAATGAATTATGGTCAAAAAGGAAGTGCGTTCATTACAATGACATAGAACGACGGCTATGACGACGATGAGGATGATGCCAAAAATGTTGCTCCGGAACACCGAAAAGGAAACTGGATTTTGTGGTGGTCGTGTGTCAAGCATTGTGCCGCAATTATGAACGCTAAAAACTACTTCGATATTTTTATTAGCCCCTTGTGCTAACCGAGCTGCACCCATCGACAAAGACTTTGTCGGAAGCGGATTCGGAAGTAAGCTGCATGACAGCGTGCAAACATTGCAACAACACTAACACATTATGGTAACAAACATCAAACTGCTCTTGTCTTAAAGGGTGCCCCCCAACTCTTTTTGTAGTACATATATATATCTATAAGTTTATTAATATAAACTTTAAACACATAATTTTTGTGCTTGTCTTTGCTCTCGCATGAGTTGGCAATGCTTACTTAATTTCAATCTTTGATATCTTCACCTGTCTTTCTCAACCAATCTTGGTAACCATTTTACAGATTTGTATTATTTTGTCTATAGAAAAGGAGTACAATGCATGCAAAACTTACCGGTTTATAGAGGACACGCTAGGGACATTGTCTTGAGAGCAAATTCCTTCAGCCAACAGCCGATCGCGAATCTCCCAAGCAAACATTGTTGGATTCTCTCGTTTATAGTTAGCGATTGCGTCGACTACTGGTGGAGTGGCAACCTTGGGCTTTGAGCCGCCAATGACGCCGGCTTTAAAGCTACCAGTCTCGTAGTATCTGAAACAAAGTTGCATTAGAAAAAATCAAAATCAATGTGCAAAACTTAGATTGGAAGGGCATTTCAGATGTTCCTTATTAGTATCCTAGAAGCTTAGTATCTTTTCTATAATATTTATTATGTATGTAAAACTACTTTAGATCGACTTACCGTGATAAAATTTTGGAAACGCAGCCATGGCTAACTCGTAACTGGCGTGATATATCGCATGGTCGGACGCCATTGTGTGCCAACTCCACGATCCGCTGCCGCACAACGTCGGGGAGCGGGCGGCCGTTTACAAAAACGCCACCTAATTGATTGACGCCGCCGTGACCTGCAAAATTCAACAAATTACAAAGTTTTGGATTTCGTTTAAAACTAAATAATTATGTTATTCATATTCAAACAAGTAGGGAAGCTATCTTCGGAAATCCGAAGATTTTGTACGGGCGCAACCGATTGAGTAAAATAGAAAAGTTAAATACATAGTTTGTTTGCAGGCGGGCATTGCCGTTTTTAAAAATCTAATCTTTGTAGTCGACACAGCACACTTACGTTGACGTCCCATCAATACTCTTGTTCTGCACATTCTTACTGTACTCCTAATTATTTTGTGCTTCCCAAAACAGACACAGCATCTTAAGAGTCATGCACGGGCAACCACAACAAAGAGAGACCGCACTTAACTGATCTGAAGAAATCTTTCCTAATTATAAACATACAGAGTCAAGTTGGTAGTCGTCGTTTACACATCATTAAATATTTTGCACTTGCAAAGATGTTCTTTAAATTAAATTGCAAATTATGTATGAGTTTAATGAAAAATCTTTGTAATCTTTATATATGTAAAACTGGTGTGAAATATGTATAGATCCAGGAGATCGTTACAATATTTGCGAATGCTTATGATAAGGTTGACAAACGAATGTGCAAAGAAAAGCACGTACGTATTTTGAACAATATTCGAGGGGTTAACAACGATGAGGACTATATGGATTTTTGTGCTGCGGCGCAGCGGGATACGCGCTGAAGTAATAAACTAGACAAAGGGCTCTTTGAATGCATGACAGAATGCCAAATGGCAAATGGCCAATGCGATTGTCATTTAATGAACTATATAGATATTGACTTTCAATAGATCGATGCTCTTAACAAACATATATTGTTTCTATTAACAGAGACACACACCAAATATATAAACATGTATACATTACAGATATCGTGAATACGAGTGATTCCTTGATTTCCTTCTGGCTGCATAACAGACCCTCATCTACACATTGTTGTGCTATTATTCTCTTTCTCTTTTTTCTATTGTCATTTAACGCCACGTTGGCAGCTTGAAATCAGAAACGATTATTGTTGAACAATTGCACCTTTTCTTTTATTATCATTACTTCTTAAACTGTAATGTTAAGCGAAAATAATAACAAGTAGGAATGCTATAGTTATGAAAGCTCGACTAGCAAATACCCTGAACAGCCCTAAACATTAAGTGAACACTCATTGATTAAGATTAAGATTTAAGATTTTTAAATTTGGCATTTTTTTATGGTCGACTTTAAGAAACCGGAAGAGTTTTAGATTATTTCAACTTACTTTTCCTGTAGACAGAAAGACAGACAGACGGACAGTATAACGGACATTGTTCTGAGTGAGCTGGCGATGTCCCCTAAAGATCTGCTACCACTCAACCCTGCCGATCCGTCCGCCCTTCTTACCACCCGTTTTAATAATGGGGTATCAACTCGACTGCAACGTGCTAACTTGTATTTTTTATGGTTAACGGCGTTAACGTATGATTTCTCAATACAAATGATATTATTATAATATTATTAAAAATTAATTTTCATTTAACTAAAACGTACTAGAAACTTTAAATATTTATCTGTGTAATTTACATGTGTAATATTCCATCATGTTTTGATTGTAACGATACGCCGTCGAGAGATCCATGTTGTCAATACTGTAGTTAATCTTTCGTTTATAGTATGTACTATTTGTGAAAACAAGTATAACATAGATACAACTATATTTGGCACTTAATCCAAGGGTTGAAATGGCACTACACACACACACACACACACACACACACACACACACACACACACACACACACACACACACCACACACACAATAGGCAATTAACACAGATTAAAATGTTGATTATTTTCAATATTCGACACGGCCGCTACGAATAATAATAACGATATGGTAACGTGCGGGATAAGGTACGACCTCTCCTTTAACAGATAAGCAAATCCGTAAAGCCAACCGATGGTAGAATTAGTATTGACATCAGTTAACGTTAACTTATTCAGATTTCAAAATTTCACAATTCACAGCACTGAAACTGTAGCAAGGCGCTTGCTTGGGGCTTGGCTGAGTATGCACTCGCACTCGCTGTCTATACTTGTGTATTGCATTCGTGCAAACGCGAACCGAGTAAATTTTCTTCTATATAAATATTTTTGCTTGCCGTCGTCGCTGTTGTTTTACTGAGTATAAAACATTTTTGTTGTTTCGTTTTTTGTGCCGTGCCGTGAAATATTTCTAGCCATTTTTTCCGGACTGTTTGCTGTCAGCCGCAGAGATCCTGCGCACGTTTTGTTTCTTATCTCTTTCTATGCGTGTGCGGGTCGTACGTGTGCGTGTGTTTGTGTGGGCGCGCTTGGGATTGCATCGTGTCCTTGGTCCTTGTTACGCCACCGCACCGCCCAACCACCAACCACATCGGGCTGCGCATACTTCACGACTACCCGCGACTACTCCGACTTACTGAAGCGAGCCAATGAAGACGAGCCAAAACCGAGAGACAGCCACACCGGAGCGTTATTCGCTTTCTATTCTTACACTAAGCAACGGTGCTGGCTGCTGCTGCTGCTGTTACGCTCGTACGGAAGTAAAGTGAAAGGTGCGGTATAGAGGCGGTCTTAATGGTGTTGATGGTGGCGTTATCGCCAGTTGATTTCGGATTGGCGCTAAATGTCTAAACCCACGGCTTACGGTCAACCATTGATTTTGTTTAGTTAAGGAAGCAGCATGTGAGTCATATCCTTGTTATTATTGACCTTGATATTTTAAGTAATTAGCAAACTAATTTTTCAATTGTTTTGTTTTAAGATTTTGACCCAATCAAAATATTACATATATTAAATTGCCTTCATAAATTAAAAGGCAATATAAATAAACCCAAGTCTGGCCATACTATAAAACTTAATTATTTTTGGGATGGAGTTAGAGAGCTTGCGGTCCGGTCCATACTCACTATACGATTGAGAGGGAGAGCAAGAAAGTGAAAGGGAAACGCCGCAACAAGCACTCAATGGAATTTCCGCCAATCAGCAGATAGACCAAGATGTGCTTAGCACCAATCACAGCGGCGGCAGTTCGTTGTTTCTCGTTTCTACCACTTTGTCGTCGCTCTCTTTATCTCTTTTTCTTGATGCAGTTGTCTCGCTTACACAATCTGCTGCTTAGGCTTTCTTGTTGTTGTGATTGTTTGCTGTTGCTGCTCGCTCCACTAAGAAATTTTCGAATTTTGTATGATGATGCCAACATCTAGTTGTCACATAAAGACAAAGTAATTATGTTAGCGACAAAAATATTAACAAGCGCTTTTTGCCGTACGTACTCCAATCTATTCAAATCTGAGTACATCGGTTTGTATGCAATTTATAATATTACACACATTGGTTGAAATGAGGAACATTGTCAAATTACTGAATTTATATAAAAAGTGCAATACAAAATTTGTTTTTTAAGCAAAACAAACCGTATATACTTTTTCGCGCTAACTTGTAACTGCTTTTTAAAATTTGTATGGCAATATTATGACCAAAAAAATGTTAAACTATATCCATACAAACAGACAAAAAGTAAACTTAAAATTTCGAACATTTTTGAATTAAGGTTGTCCATACTATGTCGTTGGACTCAACATTCCTTCACCATACTATATTTGCAAGCTTCACTAACATTCAAAAATTGTAATATTTCTTCGTTCACTCAAACTGACTTATCTCATGTGCTTACCATAGCTACTATATAGTTCTAGTTGCAATTATAAGTTTCGATTGGTAAATAATTCAAACAGATTTTCCATTCTTCCTCTATAGTATATTGCTTTTCTTGAGGCTACGTCACTAGCGTGTACCGTGATTATGTTTATATGTATGTATGTTTATAAAACAAAAACAATTAAGCGATATGTGCAGACACCAGGGACTTGTTAAAGGTTATCTACTAGTAATACAAAGTCTTGGCTTCACCACCGTTCCCGTTCGCTCACAGCCAACAGGCAACGAGGCCAGCTGTCGTTTTTCTTAAACAAGCGAACTGTTTATATTTTGAATTCCCAATTGGATGTTCAACTGTTATTTAAAATACAAATTTTGCAAGCAGCTCCCAGTGACAGCAGTACGGATCTTAATAAGTTTTAATTTGACAAATCACTTTTGACTTTTGTTTTGACTTTTTGAGTTAATCTCCAAGGAATTGTTTTAATTATAATTGCATTGCCTTAACATTTGTTGTTTCACGTTGCAAAAAAGGTGAACTTTTGCTTTGGTGTGTGTGTGTGTGCATTGATACAATTTGCCTTATATACATAAGTTAAAAAATCAAATGCATTTACTAAACCAAGAATATCCAAAAAAAAAAAAAGATAATGTTGCAGACCAAAGCAGAAATACCCAGTTTGAAAAGGGTTGTATGGAGTCTGTCCTCCAGTAGAAGTAGAAGTAGGAACCCAATCTTGACACTTCATTTTTTTTGTAACAAAGATATTTGCCAAATCTTAAATTTCTAGCTTGCTTATCGAAATCTCAAATATTGCGCACAACCCATACAGTCTTTACCATCGGGATCATGTCATTTATTAAATTTAAGTAAATAATAAGAAAATGTTTTTTGCATGTTGCTAAAGGGAAACAGAAGTAGAGCAAAGTGCTTTGAATTCATGTGGTTATTGGGGCTTGGACTATTTGTTCGCAATACTAGATACATTCTTTTTATTGATTGATACCTTAAAGAAAAAACCCAAAGAGGTAATGAACACCATTGCCTGAGTGACCAGTGGGCCTTTGTTTTGTTTTTGTTTTTGCACTTGGTAGATATGTGAAGGCTTACAACAAAACAATACCCGCAATCCACAACCGGCGGATACGAATACGAATACGCAGAGTCATACGTTAGATACATATATTTATCAGGCAGCAACAAAACAAGAAAACTCGGCAATCCGAGATATGAGCGAAAACCCAGCGAAACCTAAAACACAGGTTTGTGGTTGCATTGCGTTTTTTTCAATTAAACACGTAGTTACTTGAGACATGTTGCGACTAAACCAAACCAAACCACAACAGATTGACCGCTCGGTTGCCTCGTTGCCTTTGCAGACTTCCTAAAGAATCAAATAAATCTGCTTCGTTTGTCACACGGGATCTGATGATCAATACTACCCTACCCTACATAAATATCAACCAAGAATGTTGGTGGGAATATAAAAGTTGTTTCCGAGTATTTATAACTTAACGAGTTACTTACCATCTCCCGAAATACTGCCTTGCGAGCTGTGCGAGTCTTCTGTAATTTTAGAAACATTTAATAAATAAATTAAGAAAGTGTAAATTTGTTCGTGGCTTTATATCTTACCTGTGTTGTTTTGCACATCGTTCATGGCTGTTATCCATTCAACAGTTCCTTGTGATGATTGGCCTAGAAAACTGTTGCCAAGTGCAGTGGTCTGCTCTTGGGTTCCCTGAGTTGTTAAACCGCGCACTAAACCATTTGAATAGTCCTCAAACTTTTGGTCTGCAAATAAATGCACTTAAATATTAAATATTTTGTTACATCCCCGAAGTTGCTATACATCACAAACATACATATTTATCTAATAAATAGTTAAAAGTCTGAAAAGTGTATACAACAAACGAAGAATTAGGCAGACAATGTCTGTTTATAGGAATGACATCACACAATGTCTCTGTGGCTAGGAATAACAAATACAATAAAGATCAGAGACTGCTGCTGATCGAAAGCACTTGTTTTTCGACTTCGAGAGCTCCTTTCAACGAAAACACGACCAAGTCGCAAGTTTAAGCTATTGTTCTTTAGCAACAACATGAGCCTCAGCCTCAGACTCAGCCTTTCCCTTTATCCCTTTATCCACTCCCCACTTACGAATGTATGCAATTTGCTGGCTCTCCGCTTAACTCAGAAATGTAAATGTAATCTTTTGTTTAAATTGTTGGCATCGTTTTATGAATAGCAACGTAGTCGAATCGAGTCGAATACACATAACTTTATTTGCATGAACGTCTCCAAGTTAAGTTTTCGATTTACTTTTATTAAATACCTATGGATTCTTTGGCTGGCCACTACACTAAGGTATTTATGTATGTTATTCGCTTGGGCTTAGATAAATCGTAACGGTCTTATGTTGCTCTAATATCGCCAAATATAATATGCCAAAATGCAGAATAGCTAACTTATTGTAACTCTTACCTTTAGATCTGTCCTCCGGTTGAGTGGAGATATAAATCTGGCTAGGCGCATTTTGATGGTGGTGCTGCTGGTGCTGGTGGGAAGTGGTACTGCTGACAATGTGGTGTTCACTTGTTGACGTTGACGTTGAGTTTTGAAGTGTGTGCAAAGATGAGGAACCCATTTGCTGTACTATATGCTGTTGCTGTGGCCTTTGGTTGATAACATGCTGATGATGCTGATGCTGGTGCTGATGTTGATGCTGGTGCAGAAGACCTGGCGAGAGTGTTGCTAGCCCATGGCTAAGATGTGGCGATGTCTGCATTTCCATTATTAGCATATCATCAATATCTGAAAAACGCGATCGCAGCTATGAACATCAATAACTCTGGTAAGCAACAACCCATTCAGCCATTCTCAATCCCAAGAAGATCACATGCTTTCGAGACGAGTAGCAAATTTCTGCCTAATCAAAGATAACTACCGAATATGTTTGCTTCTACAGAGCATCGGCAGTAACTTTGGCGCGTGCCAGCATCAACAACCGAGGGAGTAAGGACGGGCTTTAACTTGCACTTAAGCCACGAACCCCGAACACGTAAGTCCAAGCAACTGGTAGCAACTGTGGCAGCGGGAAGCTAATGCGGCACCCAACGGCACAACAGAAAACTAGTATTGTTGTAGTTGAAAACGAACCAACAACAACACCAACAGCTTAAAGGATCATTTCGATCGATACGTGGAATATGTGATACCCTACATCAAGAGTTAATCCCGATATAGATGGAAAGGCTGCGATGCTTTTCTTAGTTTATTTAACAATTTTAATGAAACTGGAAACAGTTATGGGTAAAACAAGTAAATTTTTAACTATTTTGTTTGTGATTTTGCATTTTTAGTAGGCACGGTTCTAGTTTGACTAATAAAATATGTATTTTCCTTGGTGGACAGAGAACAAAACATTCGGCCACCGTTTCTTCACACAGATGAAACATAGGTATTAGCAGCAGGTTAACCAAGCTAACCAGCTTCTGAAGGTTATTCAATGATGGTTAGTAAACATAACGAACATTACAATGTCGATGAATAGAGGCTTGCGAACGATCTGTTTTCATAGAAACTGGAATCAGAGAGTATACCGCAATCGGTTCGGCGTCCGACTGCAGCGATTTCGAATAGCAGAAGCCATGGTTGCAGTGGCTAATATATATATGTTCAATCATTATTGTTGAAGTTAAAGTCTATGTCTTTATGCTATGCTTCTGTACTCTAATGAAACTAGTTGCATTTTCCCGCTCATTTATGGTGCAGCCGCTCTCCACACCACACCACATTTCCTTGCCATCCTGTCGTTTTTGTAGCCACGCACGAGCTATGTTTATTTACGTCACAACGTTGGGAAGGAAGGCGCGCGCGCGCTTCACTTCACCTGTTCTTAATTGACCTTTTGCAGGACTCGCCCTCCTTCCCTCCTAAGTAAGGGTCACTGCAGTCAGCCGGTCGGTCGGTCGGGTCGGTCTATCAATGAGTCAAGTGCCAAGCTGCCAGCCAGCCAACTGCACTTGAATGTGGATTCTTTCGTTTTTGGGGTTCTGGTTTCGGTTTCGGTTTATGTGATAATATTATTTTCAGTTTCATCTGTTGTTAAGCGGACCAAATGTAAATATTCTCCTATGATTTGATTGCAGGGACTTAATGTGACATATATTTTCGCATTGTGAAAATGGTAGCACTTGATTTTACGGAAGTCAAGGACGGCCAACCACATAGAATTCTGTCTTAGATCGAAATTTTGTGGCGCGTAATACATTCAATTTGAAAAATAAAAGTGGGAAAAAATCCGTCTTTTCACACACTCTAGCTGAATGGGCGGCGATGACGACGCCGACGACGAGACGAGACTTACTACAAACGAAACTTCACTTAAAACGGGGAAAACACGCTCAAGGTCAGTAGCGTGGGTAAATATTCGCACTTGGTACATAGATACCTGATTGTACATATGTATGTAAACTATAAAGAGTGTATAAAAACTTAAAGTCTTGACCTTACAAGAATTAATTGTCTTTTGAAGAATAAATTAGCAAGTTAGGGTGTATTTTGTAAAAGAAGGATATTCGATTAGATTTTATGTTTGTGTACATATGTATGTATAGGAAGTTTGTGCGGGTTGAAAATTGTAAGAAAAAAAATAAGATTCATATGTATATCATTCAAAAACTAATCAATAAAACATTTAATAGGCTAAATAGTATACTAGCTGTTTTTTAATACAAAACGAAGCTCTTATAAATTTTTAAAAAGTATTCAAAGCTAGAGCCACTAAGCTGCATGTCTTTTGGACTTGTTACACATACATATGTACGTTATATGCATACTAGATGCTTACTAGTATATATGTACTTACATATGTTAGCCATATTTGAAAATATGATAAACGATGCTTCCTAGTCGAAGAACACTTTTAACTATTATTATTTTACTAAAAGTTGCGCTTTGGAAATGAAATTGCTTTGGCTTGACGACAAAATTTCTTATAAAAATATGTACGTTTCTTTCCAAATTAATACATATGTATGTATATACTTGCCCAAATGATGTAAGGTTTAGAGAGAAGAAGAGAGAAGAAGAACAAAAAGCTCTTCGAGTATAAACAGTTAATGTTTTCGTTTGATATTCACGCAAGAACACGCAATTTAAGCACACTCACTTTTTTATGTTGTTGTTTTTTTTTCATGTACGTAGGGTTTTTGGACTTGAAAGTTTTGTAAGCGAGCTCAGAACTCGATTGATCCTAAATATTATATATAGTATATATCACTGATGTATCCACTTTTGATTTGTATGCAATGCGATAATATGCGCAGTACATATTTACATGCATTTATGTACATACATATTTGTATGTGTGCGTGTGTGGTGTGTACACTAATTTGTAGGAATATATGTACATAAAGAAAGGCGCGTTCCACTTGCTGCTGTTTTTGGTTAACGAACGTACGCGCTACAGGTCCCTGCCAGGTGGATCGCTGCTGGACCGTGTTTAAAGAGTTCTCAGCCGAAACTGTTTTTGCTGTTGAATGCGAATGGTCGACGGAAGCAGTTTCAAGCCGCGCTCTCACTCAACAAGCTAGTTGTTATACATACAAATATTGATATACACATACATACATTGAAGTATGGTGCGTTTGTGTGTGTGTTCTGAGCCGCGCTCGAAACCTGGTCTGAGCACAACTGCGCTACTGGTGGCTTTACGGTTGGTCGGCTTCGTTTCCACTCAAACGAGCGCTGACGACTAATCGGGAGCGCTAGCGATATAGCGATACCTGAGCCTGCTGTACGAGAGAGTTTATTTTATTGTTGTATATTACACACGATCAACAGAGGCGCGATTTTCAAAACTGTATACGTATATGTATGTGTTCGTATTTTACATACATGTGTATGCATGTGAGTAAGTGTTTCAAGACACACGCGCGTGACTTTGTTTATAACACAACAAATGCTTATACATGTGTACATATGTATGTACATATATCTGTCTGTTTGTATAAACACATTAAGTACATATGTGTATCAACTTAACCAAGTCATGTATGTGAATGAAAATGTACATATGTATATGAATATGTATTCACATTGATTTCACCTCATTTATGCATACGTAAAATATATAATATAATTATATAGGCATATATGGCATATATATATATGTATATACATTTTTACAGTTACATATTTTTATACATACATATACATACATACATATGTCCGTGCAATAATAGTCGAACGTTTTTCTTTTGTTTGAACGTATGTATGTACATATATTACGGCTGGTATTTTCGATTTATAACCTAAGCCTAAAAAATACTTGTGGCAACACTGGCATTCAATTTTATTCAAAAACCGAGCGGAGCTTCGCATATTGTGTGGGGTCCCATTAAGAATTTGTGTAAGTTGAATCTTAGTACTGTATAAATACATACATACATACATGTAAATAAATATGCATGTAGATCTAGTTTGCTTTCCTCTTCGCGCACATTTTGTTATGCATACATATGTATGTATATGCTTTTGCAAGTGCTGCTGGTAAGACTGCCATGACAAGGCGGCGCGTGCCAAACGAGCGGCGACTACCGTTGCAAATCAAAAGGGAAGAAGAAGAAGAGAGACTGATCAGTGAACCATCTCCGAATCTCTGGCTTGCACTACAATCCGCGCTTATGTCTTACTGTCAAACGAAAAGCAATAATAGTCGACACATGTATACCCTTTCTTCTTTTTTTTTGATGCCCTGTACTTTAAAAAGTCTTGGCAACGTACACAGAATCTTTAGGCAATCAAAAATATATATATTATGATTACCTTATGGGATCGGAAAGGCTTCACTAAGCCTGAACTAAGGTTCCAGGGTAAAAGAATTAGGTTTTGTCAAATTTACACAATTTTCGGCGAGCCAAAAAAATCGTTCCTACTTGCTTTGTTTTTATGTTGAATTGGAGTTTTAATAATATGGTGGCTAGTTGCCCTTTCCGGTTTTCTGAGCTTCCACTATGTACATACATAAATTAAAATTTTGTAAAGTCTATAGTGAAAATAAAGCGGGTTATTGGCGGAGAAGACAGCAGCTGGCTAAGGCTCAAAGAGGCATATACGACGAGTACTTTAATACAAAATACATACATACATACATACGTTTGAGTATACGACTTTCTGTGATCTCTTGCTTCTGCAAGTGAAAACACCTCTTAGCGCTCTCAATGCCCGCGCTTTTCATACACAGAACAGAACACCTGTTTGATAGATGCAACCGTGACGCCGGACGATCACAAAAACCACCCCGTCGGTGGTATTTTGCCCTTTCTTCTTCCTGCTTTCCTTATTGTCTGTGCCTGTGCTTGTGGGCTTACTAACTCTGCATCAACACGTCAGGTCAGGGTTCAACGCTCCCCGCACAGCACTAAGCCAAAAACGTTACATTCGGGGTGCCGCCGACACACAATATACTCTATATACCACCAATAGAACCAGTTTGTGTTGTAATCTGATACCCCGAAGTAGAAGAGTATATTGGTTCCGTCCGTCATGTTGTTCGTTTCGGCAATGTCTAACGCATAACTTTGGTTGGATGACAGCAGATAGCGCCGCCCGCCCGCCTCCTCAGTACGACCCACCTTACTTGGTTCTTGAGTTCGAGAGCGTCGTCGAATTCGGCGGAAGGATAGCTGGTGATAGCGTTCCTTTAAGATCGGCCACTACAATCGGCACCACAGTCATGGCTGCGTATGGAACAAATATGGGCTTATGCTTTTGCGAAAAGAACTGACGATGTTTCAGAAATACTTATTCATAAAAACACACCCACAATTGTATAGGTACCATTTGACAGGAAAATGCAAATAAATAAATAAATAATAAAAAAAAGGTTGTCAAGAGCCGAAACGTATCTCTCTAAAGGTATCTACACCAACAACAACATGTGATCAAAAATACATAATTTCTCCACCAACTATTTTTATTTAAACAAAATGTTCCCTCCCGAAATTGTCACGGCATTATAGCGGATGTAAAGGCAAACTTCTGTCGCTTTTATATATAGATGCATATGTATTATTATATGTACATATGTATTATTGTAAAAGGGGCACTAATACTAATGCAACCAAATACACATTAAGTTTGATTGCAAATCCCGCCCTTATTTTGATGTTCCTTTGGTGTAACAATGTTTAAATGTTCATACATAAAAGTATAAATATTTTGATATGGTCGGACTTCTCTTTAACGAACTTATGTTGAACAAATTCATTAGGAAAACAAATCCATACTATTACCGAGCTTTCTCTATAACGACGATTTTGTTTGTCGCCTCGAAAATTTTGACTGTACAATATGTTAAAGACAAAAAATAAATTATGTTTGTGCGTCGATCGTGCATCAGCGAAACTGTTATGTATATATAATAACCATATAAATATATACATATGCGTTATTACCTGATTTTGTGTGCGTGTGTGTGTGTGTGCTGTATCGGCATCTAGTATACCATACCGCTTGCTCTTTATTTTGTATTTGAACAATCAGTATTCATATGTTTTCGGTATGAAATTCGGTTTTTCAATTGTGGCTCGTGGCTTTTCACGGTCTGCAAGTCAACCGAGACTGCTCTTCTGCCGCCGTTTCGCGTTTCTTTTGGTCTTTGGCTCTGTTCGCTTTTTTCAGTTAATGTTGTAGCTTTTGCTTTGACTGCCGCTTGTTGCTATTACTATGTGCCTGTTGTTGTTGTTATCGTCATTATTATTGTGTTTTGTTTTTTTGTGCTAGGTCCCCCCTCAATTGCACTTTCTTGGTAAATTTGTACTATACCCTATAACAAAACACACACACACTTATGTATGTACCTATGTTTATATGTATGTATATATGCATATTGTACGTTAATGTCGACGGGATCATTAGATTTTCTTCGGTATCTTCTGGTGAAGATTTCACCCTTTTGGCTTCTTATTTATCATGTTTGCAACCAAAAACACAGCAATTAGACACTTAAGAAAGAAGGCTCTAGTCGATTACTTCCCCCCCCTCCACCATCCAACAAACGCATTCCACGCTTGGTGGCGTCGGTACAGAATCTTGATGGTGTCATGATCAATAAGTACCATTAGGAGTAGCTACAGCATACACGGAGCTGCACATAGGCATATACCGTACCAAAAATATAACTTCGAAGAAAGCTTCTGCTTCTGGTTGTTGTTCTGATTTTGATTTTGACAACTCAGAGTACTGCATACTCTCCGGCGGCGATCATCACAATGTTGGACGACACCAATCTGAGCTAGCCTTAGTAAACACCAACAAGAATCTATAATAGGTAATAGACAGTAGGTCTAGCAGTCATATGCACATCCAGATATATGTATATACAATAATATATATTTATATATGTACATATGTTAATATTCATGTGTTTGGCGAATAGAGAAAAGCAACAAAATACCAAAAAAATACGTACACATGAAACTTACATGTACACACACTCGATACATAAGCATAAAAAATCGGGCGCACAGCAAAGTAATAAGAAGCTAGGCGCTACAAAATCGGCGGGTCGTGTGCTGGCTGTGCTGCGAACAAACCTGTCGTAGGGCAGGCAAAGAGTAAAATGACTTTTTATTCACCAGAACGGCGAAAATGTCAATTGGAATGCGCTCTCTCAGTGTGGTAGCGCAGCGCAATTGGAATCCAACAATATGTAAGAATTTCGCTGTTTGGTGCCTCTATATTATAGATTCTTGTTGGTAAACACTCTATAAGGCTACTGCATACTTCTGGGAATGTTTTTAACATTTTACAAGACCTGCATTTAAAACTCGGATACCAGGAGTTGCCAGCTGCTGTCGTACCTATTTGCAATACAACTGAAAAGCAAAACAGAATAAAATTACAAATCAAAAACTCCCTTATTTATTTTTTGTCTTGCTGCAGCTGAGTTGAACAGAATGTGAAAATGTTAGCCATGGGTACAGAGCTGCAAGCTTGTGCTCGTTAACACTCTGCTGATAAGAGCCAAAGTGCGTTAACATGCGCCAAATTGCGCTAACAGCTATGCGTTCCAAACAATCGGCAATCGGGGTGCGACCTCTACCGGCAGCTAACGAGCTGTAAACTCAACTCAAACTTCGGCGCAAGATGCAAGGTGACAAAACACCAACGATGTAAACTCAAACAAAAATACTACCAGACAATGTTGAATATTTAATATTTGATGGTAAAAAAGAATCCAAAGACTCTATTTAACTTGGTGCCATTTGTACATAGAAACAGGCGTTAAGGTTGAAAACAGTGGATTGAGAGCTCCCTTGGGTCCAGAGCAGCAAGCTTTTGTTTTGTAGCAATTCCAGCTGTTATAAATTACTACTCTTTTTATCCGTTATTCTGGTGGGAGCAAACCTTAAACACAGTGAGTAACCTAACTAATAGAACCCTCTTATAAGTGAAGCGTTTTAGTCGCAAGTCAATAAGTATTGGCAAGGAACAGTTAAAAGCAAGATTATACTAAATGCATTCAAAACTATAATAACTGCTCCTAGCTAAGCCTCAATGGAAAATCCGCTGTAATGAGCGCGTACTGTACGAACAGCTGACAGCTGACGATTGTCAGCTTAATGCTCGGAATTGTGTTCGTCGTTATTTAATTTTCATTTAGTCCGTTAGCACCGAGTAGAATAAACGCATGGCTCCGCCGCATGGTGGCTTATTAAAATACTATTATTACGATTACGATTTAGTGTCTTCTTCACAAGTTGTAAATATATACTATATTCCCCGATTATTATCGATGACGCTTACAAATTTAAAAGTGATAGTGAATGAAAATTTAATAAAGATCCAGACAAATCGAAATTCCCAGCACCCCCCACACTATTACTAACTATTAATGAGAACAGAGTAAAACATTTCTAGTACATATGTATGAAGTATTATATGCATTCATAGTACATATACATATGTACATATTCATCATACATATACTTTTGGTACAGTAGTACATGCTCTAAGCGGCACCAACGGTTGTTTATATACTGCATAAATACATATTCAATTGTATGTATGTATATGTGTACGTTTGTGAATTTGCCATTTTTGGCTGACAATCGAATTTCACTCCATCTCTAACGAATTTGTGTTCCAGACAAAGTGTCTCCAATACTTTAGCAGTGTGATGGTGATTACATATACATATATAAATGCTTGTTTGTGTGTGTGTACTGAAATGAACACATTCATGCTCTCGGGATGAAACTGAACAGAACGTAAGCTTAACCTTTTTTGATTTTATGTGAAAAATGATTGCCAAAGACTACGATTCCGGCAACAAGTTCAAGAAGCACGTGTACTATTTTCAAATTACTCTGATTGATGTAAGATTAGTACGAAATAGGATTAACGTTTCTAAAAACATAAGTGAATTATAATATTTAAAAATCAAATGTCATTAGGTGGGAGGATAACACATTGGCTTGAATTTATAATCAAGTGTCTCTCACTCACACCATTGCTATGAAAATGTTTCTGTCTGAGAAGAACAACATTTTATCGAAAATTGTGTATGAAATTGTGTATTGTGTCATCTTAGCAAAAAATTACCAACTTATTTCCATTTCCATCTGCTTGCCCATTCTTCTGTCAAAAGCTGGGATTTATATTTTTGTCGCTTTTTTCGTCGTCGTCTTGACGCATCCTTTCGATGCCTGGCTGCCATCACCATTGTATTATATATAATAATACTTTATGTGCAAATAATATATTTGTTTGTTTGTGCTTAACTATAAAGTTGTAAGTTGTCTGAAAAGTATAGAAAAGTTTCATTTGTACAAAAAGTATGCTTTAAAATATTTTATAATTTTATCTGTACCTAAGAAGAAATGAGTAAAAGGGTATAATGGGTGCAATGTGCAATGTATGTAACAGGTAGAAAAAAGATTTCCGACACCCAAAAAGTATTTAGTATTCTTGATCAATATCCGAAACGACAAGAGCCACATTTATAATAAGTATATAATTTTTGTATTCTTCCAGTATCGTATAATGAATCGATGGATAATTGAATGGGTAAAGTACACAGTATTTGGTAATAGAAATATGCACCAACCGACGTTAAGAAAATAACAATGTTATTCAACTTGGACAAGGAAGAGCCGGCAGGATCAGGATCCATTCATAGCAAATGCTTTTACAATTGTCCTTGCTTCTGCTGCCGGCAGGGATGCTGTGTGCTGCTTATGTGCTGCTGCAGCTGCAGCAACTTGGGTCTGAGTTGCTGCAGCTCGTCGTGCAACAGCCTCTATCCTCCGTCAACCACCCAGCCACGCCCACGCAAGGGCACGACCTTTGGTGCATCTAGGCTTCTAGTCCTAGTTGCAGTTACACTTGTTCGCCAATGGGCAATCGCTCTTTTCACACTGCTCACTAGCTTCATTAAGCTGCATGACATGGGTGGCCCGCTGACTGCGGCTTCTGCTAGCCCAGCAACTAGCAGCTCATCGACCATATGCAATGGCGGAGGAGACAGTAAATTAAAGGAACAGCAGTATGGGCACGGTGGTCATGCTTCCTATGATATTACCAACGACCAACATCTGAAGACCAACAATTTATGCAAAATGTTTTGCAACAATCGCAAGAGGCAAAGGAGACGACGTCGTCGCCGTCGTCGCCGACGTCGCAGGCATAACAACAACAACGGCAGCAGGCAGGCACGCAGCAGCAGCAGCAAACCGCAACAATATCAGGATAACATACTTCAACTAAGTCAGATAAGACTTGTCTCGCTGCAAGCGATGTTGCGAACACGCAGCACATCTTCGGATACGATACGTGTATCGTCCTTATGGCCTGCCTCGAAAAACAAACGTAACCGTGCCAATCTTGTGTGGCTGCTAATTGGTCTCTTTTGGCTGGAAGTTAAACTAATCAACTGTAATGCAATTGCCAGCAGCGGCGGCTACGTTTCAAGTCTCGGTCTCGTCACCCAAAAAGGCTGCACTCTGTGCCAGTTTGAGGAGGGAACTTTTTACGGCAGTAAAGGTAAGTGACAAAGCGGCGCTAATCCTAAGGGTCGTACTAAATACTACATAAATTAGTTAAGCTTAGTTAAACTTTATACCAAATACTTTAATACCACACAATATCTATACTAACTTACTTACACACTTAACATTTTACAATTGTCACATTTACACAGATAACCCACACCACACAGATTACAATAACAACAACAACAACAATAACAACAAGTACAATAACCACAACAACAATTACAACATCTACAAAAAAACAAATCGCAATCATAACAACAACAACAATATTGTGCTTAGTGACCGTGTTCGTTTGGAGTCAATAAAGCGTCAAATTCTAACGAAACTCGGCCTCACCCACAAGCCAAATGTCTCCCATCCGCTGCCCAAACAGTTTATTTGGGAGACGATTTATCGGGCGGACGGTGGCCAAATGGTGGTTACAAATGATGACGGCAACGACCGGCGGCGGCGCAAAGGGGTGGAAAGAGTATTTTATAAACCGACGAATCGCACAACCAGTCCGAACTTCTTTCCATACACATTCAGCAATACCAACAGAAGTGGCCAGCAGCAAAAAAGACTTTTTTTAAGAAATCGGGAAGCGGGCAGCGGGGCAGGCTATCATTTGGCAGCACTGTACCAACATGATCACAAAAACACCTTGAAAAGGAACGCCGCCAGCCAGTTAAAAAGAGGAACGCCGCAGCGACCCCGCGACAACAACAACGCTGCTAAAAAACAACCGAAGGCAAATGCAAATGTTTTCAAGAACAGAAATACCAAGTCGACGACTGCGTACAGTAAATCAACATATCTTATAGATATAAATCGTAGTAGTGATAGTGATAGCAGTACCAATAACGATAACGATAACGATATAGGCGGCGCCTTTGAACCCAATCATCATCAGGTTTATTTTAACGATTACAGCGTTCAAAGCACAATCAAAACTCAACAACAACAAGACGAAGACGAAGAGAGATTGATACACGAGACATTGGACAACGATGATCGGGATCGGGAAGATGGTCTTGGTTTTGAGCGCGAAGACTTTTTTGGCAGTACCAAAGAGATAATTACATTTGCCGAGGAGGGTGAGTACTGTTTCGCACAAGGGTGGTTTGACTATGTACATACACTATAGGGCATAATTATTTTGACGAAACCTTCTTTTGACTTTGAAAGCTTGTATTTCTTAGTATCGTTAAGTTACGGTGCGAAACTTTTGCGCAAAGCAAAGATCATATTAATAGCTATGTGCACGCAAAACTTTATGCTGATTACTCTTTGCATTCTCTTTCTACTGATAAGAATGCATGCGAACATCGGAATTTTGCGTGGCATAAGTATTTTGACAAATTATTTAAATGTCAAAAACTTGAAAAAACTTAATGTCAACTAGGAAATTATAACGAATTAATAAAAAATATATCCTCCCTTAGCGTCTTTTACAGATTTTGCCAAATTTTAAAATCTTAATTGGTAGTAAAACGCTTTGTAAGGTTGAAAAAAGAAAAAAATGCTCAAAAAATTGAAATTTGTTTGAAAAACTTACAGATTATTGGTCGATTGGTTAGGTTTTCACTTAAAATAACACAAAACACTGAAAACTATAAATAAAGACCAAATACAAGTGATTAATAATGTGTTTTTAACCAATTTTTTGACAAAAGGTTGATTTGCCACAGAAGTTAAGGTCTTTGAAGGACTGCAACAAAGCAACGCAATGTCCTAAAAATTATTGAAATACCGCAAAATGTTGATAACATCTTAGAGAACATAATTTTAATGCCGGGAGCTGTTGGAGATGCCAAATTTTGTATGTTCTTCACCTAGCAATCAATAATTTATAAACGCTAGAAGTTGCCAAAATTGGTCAAACTGTGCAATATGGAAAATTTCATGGTCAGATGCGATTAAGGTCGGTATGATTGGATGAAAATCACTTTGGGCCTTCTCTAAAGCTAAACCTTAGCTTCTAAAAGAAGGTTTCGTCAAAATAATTATGCCCTGTAGTGTAAGTATGTACTCTTGAATGACAAGTTACAAGTGTGTGAGTGTGCTTTCAGACTGCATTTACTACTTCCACTGTCTGTGTCAGTGACGGCTTATGTAAAATGCTTGACTGGGTAGGGTATCCGGTAGTGTTTCGTTACATTGTACTACTTACTACTAGAAAAGCCATACCATCAGTATACGTTCCTAATACGTTGTACGTTAGCAACGTGAGTTATATATTTTACATTGGTACTCACATATATTTATACTTTAGTCCCAATGCAAAAAGGAGTATATCGGTTTTTCTAGCCACCCGCTAGCATAATTCTACATGTAAATATGTATGTTTGTATGTACAAACGCAGACACCTTAAGGTGCTCCAAGTGCAATGCTGATTTCACTTCTCTCACCAGAGAGCCGCCACCACCCGGCAAGCCTAGACAAGCAAAGACAAGCGCATTCATGCAAACTTAGTACAAACCACTGTGCATACATCAACAACAACATTTACATATGTACACTTGTCTTTGTCTGGCCGTAGGAACAGAACACTTCGACCCCAGACTACTTAAAAACATAAGCGTGAAAGTACACTGTACTGTCTGCCGTCGTCGTCTGAGGGCTTATTGCAGCAGACTGCTAATGTGCGGTGAAGTACTTTCACTATTGTCGTCTGAGGTGTGAAACAAGAACATCACAGACAAAGTAAACAATTAAAAATGCAAACGAAATAAACAACAAAGTATATTGAGGTGTTCTGTTAACGTAGTAGCTAAATCGAGTATTTTCGTTCGTTAGCAATTGTATTCCCCTTTTTCACCGTCTTTTCTTTAAATCGTTTAGGCTCGCAGTACCGCCAGTACCGAATAGTTGAGTTTGCACCTCAAAAGTCGCGTGTTCCAAATCAAAAACTATCAATAAGAAGTGCCCAAATGCACATTCGCATCGAAAAGCAGCACAACGAGTGGGTACCGGAAGTACAACAACATTCAACAACAACAAAATTCAACAAGCGGAAAAGCAACAACCCAAATGTTGTACTCCGACAAAGGATCAAAATTTGGGTATTTAGAATGACCGAAGGCATCAATATAACCGAAAAGGTAACGTTTATTATTGTAACAAATTTAAAAATGTCTTCATTACATTTTTATTTTTATCGATTCAACAGGCTATAGATCAGGCTTTCTTGTTTCGTGCATCTTTTGAGGTAGACACCGACCACCTGGGCTGGCAAAAGTTCGATTTGACAGAAACAATTCGCGAGTGGTACAGTGATACAACAAGTGAAAAGAACCTGCGTCTACTGATTGACTGTACTGGCTGCGGCAGTCAATACTCGCTGCACCTTTTTCAGTGGTCAACCAACCGACCAAAACTCAATGCAAAGATGAAAGCCGCTTCGTCTTACATTAATCCAAATCGTCCCTTTCTTGTGCTTCATACGGAATCATCGAGACCGAGGCGTGTCAGAAGACGGGCTGTGGATTGTGGCGGTGCTTTGAGTGGACAATGCTGCAAGGAATCGTTTTATGTATCGTTCAAGGCGCTGGGTTGGGACGATTGGATTATTGCACCGAGGGGATATTTTGCCAATTACTGTCGAGGCGAGTGTTCTGGCCCGTTTCGAACGCCAGACACATTTCAAACATTTCACGCGCACTTTATCGAAGAGTATCGCAAAATGGGCTTACTTAATGGCATGCGGCCTTGTTGTGCTCCAGTCAAATTTTCCAGCATGTCCCTAATATACTATGGCGACGACGGTATCATTAAACGTGACCTACCAAAAATGGTTGTCGATGAATGCGGCTGCCCATAATGTAAGTCACTTAAAAGAACTAAGTTCACACAAAGATAAAGTAAGCTGCTTTATTTAAGTAATATTATTCTGTTTGCAGCTTTCAAAAAAGCAGGATGCTGGAGCAAACCTAACTAACCTTTTTTCCGTCCATTGAAATCTTTAGATAATAACTTTTAAATTTTTAAAAAGCGCTTCTCAAAACGACATTAGTGATGGCTTGCCGCCTGATGTCTTAAATCAATACAAAAAAATACATGGCCTTTAAAAAAATCAAAAGTCAACTAAGCATTTTGATCGAAAATTACAAAAGATGTATATTGGCATAATTAAAAAGCTTTAAATTAAATTTCGTATGTGTGGGTAAAGTGCGGTTGGTTACTTATTATGTGTATGTACTGTACGTGTTAAAATAATTCTATCTTATTAACGTTTACAACAAAAGTGCCTACATCAGCAACAACAACACTAAAATAAATTTATATTATATTTAGATTACACACATATGCCAATTATATATGTATATTAGTAATAATGCCAATTTGTCAAATACACTTAAACGACAACTAGTTTAAAGCTGTGCTGTAGCGTAGCCAGATTGTCAGATAGGGTTTCACATTTGTAATGTCTTTTCCAAAATGGATTTAAGCAAAAACGAAAATAAAACGAAAAAATACTAAACAAGAAACATATTATTGTTGAGGAAACTTGTCAAACATTTAAGTATTCTTTTTAGTTGCAACAAATTCCGAATAAAATTTGCCAAATTGTCTGACAAGTTAAAAAGTATTTTGGAACAGGCACGAACAATTCGGATAACCCGGATAATAGTTAGAATAATGGTAATCGTACCCAATAAATGTTTCACTCCGAGCCGATTTTAATTAAGTAACGCTAAGCTATACAAAAAGTTAACGAAATTCAATAGAGGCCAAACTTGCAGCAAATCTAAATAAAAGAAGCACGTCAAGTTACACAACGCAAAGAGTACATTTACATACTATTATACATATAAGCCTACAACTTTTACTTACTACAAAGAAAGACACAATACTTCACATACTCTCACTTACATATTTTCCTTTAATTACTCGCACAGCTCAATATATATTTACACATACATACAACATTCATAAAGTAAATTTAACAATTTAAATCTGCTGCTCACAGCCCATTCAACCCGTTCAACAAACATTAAAACTTTTAATTTATTTATGTTTAGTCAGCAAAATAAAAACAAATTTCTTAAGCTTTAAACGGAATCAAACGTATTTTTCCTATTAAGGCGAACAAATTTTTCATTGTAAAAAATTTAGAAAATATAAAGGTAGGTATTTGTTAAACGCATAGAAAAGAGCATCCATAAAGTATATATGTATAAATATTCTTAATCAGCATCGCTAACTGAATCAATAGCAATGTCTCTCTGTTTGACTGTTCGACTTATCCCTCAGCTTAAACTTTGAACAGGGTCAGACAGAAGATAGCTGCTTTAATTTTTTCACCAATCAAATAAAATAATGTTGCCCCTTTACATTCGGTATCTAGTATAAATGTACTATGTATTTTTGTCAATAACCTATAAGCAATATTCCCATGAACTGTAATTTTTTCTGTCAGGTATTAACAGCGAGAGATTTTGTGTGCTTATCCGCATTTTGCTTTCAAGCAACTTTTAATTCAAGATTAAAGTTTCTTATCAGGCATTAACTGCAATTGATATATGTATAAGCAAACATATAAGCAAGAACTGTTTATATGTATGTACTACATTTTATTAATATTTTAAGAAAAGAAAATCCCTGAAATCGACTTTTCAACAAAAAACTCATGCATTGGCGTATAAGCAAAATCTGATTTCCATTGCTATATATAGAATAGTTTAATTCTTTAATAGCAGCAACTATAGTCCATACGTAATTTACTAACGATGCAACCTTGTGGTTAATATGCAATTTCAATCTATACAAACATTTTGAATATTTTTTGTTAAGGCCCCAAGACTTAATGAAAACAATTATACATTAAATAATAAAATTGGTTTCTACTATCAATGTTTTTTGGTACATATCCGAGTAAATTCCAATAGATAATTGAAAATAACCATCAAAATAGCGAAGTCAATGTTCCTCGTTTATTCATTGAACCAAAGAGAAATTTTGTTCGGCACGCCGACAATTATATAGACTTGATGAAGAGCCTTCTTGTTCAACAAATCTTCTATTTGAATATGATAGCCATATGATTTGTCTTATCTGATTTCGATTTCGGATGCTTTCTTCTATAAAACAGAATATAAAACATTTTGATTGTTTGGTATAAATATATGAAATTTGTTTACAAAATAAAACTTTGGACAACTCAAATGATGACGTGGAAGGGTATGTTAACGTCGGCGTGACGCACAATTTTGTTTATATTTAATTATATACATAAATCCGCACATACACAAATACGTACGTACAAACATTGATGATAATCAAACAACTGGGGTCGAATGCGTTAAATCGTATTCTGATAATACAAAACACCAGCAGCACCCTTCGATGTTAAAAATTGATACTTTTATGCATAGGAGAGAGAAATCTGACCGTATGAGAGAGCTACTTAATCATTAAGAGGAAAGAGGAAAAGGCAGCCGTGCTTGCACGCTCATCAAAAATATCGCGCTTGTTACTTATGTACAGATGTACATACTATATATTTGTATACTATGTATGTTCCACACACATTTCTTCGCACAAGCTAGGCGATGTATTTAAGTTGTGCTCTAGGGGAAAATGCGGCTTAATTCGAAGTCAGTTGTCGTCGGATCCGTATCGAGAGTCGGTGTCGTTTGCGTCGTTTGTGTTTCTATGAGCACAGAGTTCAGTGAAAGGAATTCGCAGTTAAATTATATATATGTGGCAAAAGGTATAGCATTATTCGTATTAGTCTTATCCTTAATTCGTGTTTAACAAGTTAATACCAACACTCAACTGATATAAATATATGAAAAGGCATAAAGTGAGAGTGTAACTTACACCTTATGACAAAATAAGTGAATTAAATATTTTACATATGTATGTATAAAGTAATACATGCCAAGTTGTGCTTGAACAAAAAAATATATACATATTTTTAATACAGTGTGCAATGATAATTTAATTTTCTGTAGGCTAACCCAAAGGGCGCCAGCACAGTTAAAATGATGGCTTGTCCCACACAATTGGGATGTGTGTTCATCTATCTGATAGTGATAGCTACAGCAACCGCCGGTAAGTACGCACAGTTTAATACAAATTTAATGTCGTCTCTGTGTCCCAACTCTCAAACTGTCAAATCAAATGATGATGGATATATTCACAACAACTGACTTTTTTCTGTACGATAAGCTAACCCATTAAAAAATCTTGGCCTTCATAGACGCGGATCTATATTTTATTTAAGAACAATAGTTTCTTAGAAATGCACGCTGATTAATTTCCAGGTGAACGATTTTCGAGATTTTCTACGCCCTTTCAAAATGAATTAAATTGTGGCCACATTCAACAAATATGTATGCATGTATGTATACTCAATTAAAATTTAATGTATTTAAATAAGCACCCTGGCGCGTTTTATTAAATCTAATTGAGATACTCGTCGTACTGCATAAAAGAAATAATTTTTGAAGTTGGTTAGCATCCGCTCTGCTTTTACTGTGACACAGGTTAGCCACCCCCCCTGTGACATGTTTTTTGTGATTGTGTCAAGCACCGCCATAGCAAGAGTTCGTATTTTCTGTTCACATAGAAAGAATCACTGAATATCACAAACAAATAATTGTGAGAGACTGACAACAAAACATCTCTAACAAGAATCGCTTCTTAAATCGTCGAGTAAACCGATTGTCAGAGGCACAAATATATCACTAAATCGTCTTATTATTGTTATACTATTTAACTAATTTATTTTTGATTATTACAGAAAGTAGCTGCATTAAAGGATGTCCCCGATGTAAGTGGAACTTTGAATACGTTTTGCTTATGTCATATAAAGCATAGATGCATTTCTCAAGTTATTGGGTTTTTTTTTAAATATTTTCTATACCCTATTTTTTTGTAGCTGACAATGGTGTTCTTAATTATACGCCTGGCAACTTTTACGAGTACGCTTTTGACAGTATATTAACAATTGGCATAAACTCGGGCCCTGTAAGCGAAGCTGATGATACAAGCCTTAAGGTAACAGGCTCTGCAAAAATATTCGCAAATGGCAACTGCGGCTATACATTGCAAGTTGGTGCCGTTAAGGTCATTAACTCAAAAGAGTCATTGGAAAGAAAGTTACTAAACAATATTCAAAAACCTGTACACTTTACTTTGGTTGATGGGCAGTTGCAACCTCAGATTTGTGCGGACGCTAGCGATTCGGCATATTCATTGAATGTTAAGCGTGCGATTATTTCACTTTTGCAATCGGACACGGGATCCGATGGAGCAAGCGAAGTTGATGTATTCGGTGTGTGTCCGACACATACGTCAACATCCAAACAGGGCAACAAGGAAATTATCACTAAAGTGCGTAACCTTAACAACTGCGCTCACCGCGAACAAATCAGCAGCGGCCTGCTGTCTGGCATTGTTAATGAGAAGGCCGGTGTGACATCGAGCTCACTCTTCCAGTCCGACTACAGCAAGGAATCGAAAATAGATCAAGGCGTTGTCGAAAATGTCCAACTTGTCGAATCGTATAAATTCGCTGGCATTGCCAAATCGAACTCTGACGTTACGGCCAGGGTGCAAACCACACTCAAACTTAAAAATCCTGGTGGAACCGCAGGTAATTTGCAGGCTAGTGCGTCCCATCCAACTAGCATTATTTATCAAAAGTCGGAAACTTATGCGTCGAAAAATATTGGAGCCTTAAAGGTGGCACTCTCGGACCTTGTCGACTTGACAAGTGATTATGTTAAAAAAGATAGCGCCAAGAATTTTGTTGAGCTTATACGGCAACTGCGTCATTCGGATACCGAGACATTGCTCGAACTTTCTGCTGTTCCACATCCAAACAAAGTGTTGGCTCGCAAGGTTTACCTTGATGCGCTGTTTCGCACGAACACCGCTGAAGCAGCTAAAGCAATTCTCAAGCAGCTTAGCAAATTTGATGAAAAGGAAAAGATTATTGCAATATTGTCGCTGAATTTAATTGAGACTGTCGACAAAGAGACGATTCACCTTGCTGCAGCCCAACTTTCGCCGAATGCACCAAAAGAGATCTATTTGGCTGTTGGTAATTTGGTTAACAAATATTGTGTCCGAAATGGCTGTCAGCCAAGTGACATTGAAGCCATTTCCAAAAAGTTCGTCGATGGGTTAAAGCATTGTAAGCCCAATACCAGGAAGGACGAGGAGCGTGTTGTGTTCATCCTAAAGGGCATAGGCAACGCCGAACATTTGGCCAACAACGTGGCTACAGCATTAAGCGAGTGTGCTTCGCCCGGTCGATCAAATCGCGTACGTGTCTCAGCCCTGCAAGCGTTCTCAGCTGTTGGCTGCCATGAAGCTTTGAGCTCAAAATCGCTGGACCTCTTGAAAGATTACAACGAAGACTCGGAGCTACGCATTGAGGCGTACCTGGCAGCCATTAATTGTCCCACTGCTGAATTGGGTAACCAAATTTCACAAATTGTCAACTCCGAGAAGGTCTACCAAGTTGGTGGTTTCATCGAGTCGAATTTAAGGGCAATACGCGACTCGACAGACGCAACGCGTGAGCAACAACGGTACCATTTGGGCAATATTCGAGTAACAAAGCGTTTCCCCAAAGACTACAGGCGATACAGTTTCAACAACGAGTTCTCTTATAAGGTGGATGCTTTGGGCGCTAGCGCTAGCTCCGATTACAAGATTATATATTCGCAGCATGGATTCTTGCCACGTTCGGCGCGTCTTAATGTCACTACCGAAATATTTGGTACAAATTTCAATGTGTTTGAGGCAAACATGCGACAAGAGAATTTGGAAAATGTACTTGAATATTATGTTGGACCCAAAGGTTTATTAAATAAGGATTTTGATGAGATTGTTAAGCTTGTTGAAGTGGGCAACAGTGCGGGAAATGGTGCTGGTGGTCGCGCTAGACGCTCGATTGCCGATGAAGCCGCTAAAACGGCCAAGAAGTACAAGACCTATGGCAGTAAAAATGTCAACGATATCAACTTGGATTTATCTCTGAAACTTTTTGGCTCTGAGATAGCCTTTTTGAGTCTGGGCGACAACATACCAAGCACTTTGGATGACATTATCGGTCACTTCTCTGAGGCATTTGACAAGGCCAAAAAGGAATTGTCCTCGTTCGAGAAGCAGTTTGCTGGCCATCATCTTTTCCTTGACTCGGAGTTTACGTATCCAACGGGCATCGGTATGCCACTAGAGTTTGCCGCCCAGGGCCTGGCGGCCAACAAAATTGATTTCGCCGTTAACATCGATGTCAATGCAATATTGGAACAGAATTGGCGCAGAGCTAAATATCGTTTGAAACTTGTGCCCAGTGTTGATATAACTGCCAATATTCAACTAGGCTTCAATGCCCATGTCCTGTCAACGGGAATTCGAGTTGTTTCTAGTGCACATTCGGCAACTGGCAGTGACGTGCACGTATCGCTCATCAATGATGGCGATGGCTTTAATGTGAACGTTGAGTTGCCACGCGAAAAGATTGAGCTCATTGATGTTCAAGTTAACACCGAATTTTTCGTTGCCGAACAAGACAAGCCGCTCAAGGCTGTTCCGCTCAAGGGCACGAAAAAGCAAAAGAGTACAACACCCAGCGAGCTATGCTTCAATCAACTAGAAATTGTTGGCTTGAACGTGTGCGTGGTTAGCTCAGTCAGTCTGAGCGATATTAATCCCAGCAACACCAACAACAACAAGCGACATGCTTTAATTGACGAAGCTCATCTTTCGCGGCCATTTGCAATGGCCATCTACTTGACAACGGAGCGAGTTTTCAACTTTAAAGGATCATACACACCCCTTCAATCGGGCATCGAACAGTGGAAACTCGATTATAGTACCCCAGGCTCCAAGGTTTCCCATGAAACGACCGTGGCATTTGAGCTTGGCACCAAGCCACGCACCTTCGGTCGACTGTCGCTTGATAATCCGCAGTATCATCTCGCCGTCGAAGCTGGTATAGCCAATGACAATAATGAGCTGGTAATTTATGGCCAATATGAACAAGACAAAGATATTAAAAAGAGCAAAATTGGTTTTGCCAAGAACGGGAACGAGTACAAGCCTCTGATTGAAATTCAGGATAAAAATGGCGTAACAAATAATATAAATGGCTACCATCTGGATGGTAAGATAATCGTGCAGAAAACCGGCGACAAACAGGCGCGTTACAATTTTAAAAATTTCCAAATAATAGGCCCCAAGAGCGAACGTGTCGTTCTTAACGGTTGGGCCGACGTCGGACCAACTTCGCTCAACACCGAGCTGCATATTGCCCCCAACAAGGAATCGTTTTTCCTAAAGAGCAACTTGAAGCTGGACAATGGCCAGTATGCTGTCGGTCTATTTGTGAATGACGAACACAAACCAGAGAATGTTTATGGCAGCTCGGCTCAACTAACATTCGGCGAACATGCCTATGAGCTTGAGTTGACTGGCAAGGCTGATTCTTGGACCATAAATAGTGGAACAAAGTTTGAGTACGTGAAGACGGAAAATTTGAATGCATTGCGGTCCGGCAAATTTGTACAGAATCTCAAAATTGAGCATAAAAATAAACCGGTTGCATCTGTAAAAGTTGACTCGACATTTGATGTGAACAAATTCCAATTTGACGCCGAAGCCGAACGTAACCAAAAGTTCGCTTCTCTTAATATCAAATACCAATCACAACAGCGCTCAATGCACGACTACGAGTTGTTGGCAAAGGCTAAATTGAACAAGCATTCGATTGATGTTGTATCGAAATGCGACGTTAGCGGCAACATTTTTGTGGTCGATAACAGCGTTACAACAAGCTGGGGCACTTCACTGACAGCCAAGGGAGAGTTGGGACAGCGTTACTCGGCACAGGATGTTCACATTGATCTACAAGGCACGGCTCAGTCGAGTGGCAAGGAAAACCCCATACAATGGATCCTCAAGGTACTCGGCTCACCAGAGAAAACAAACAGCGAGTTCCGACTCAGCCGAGACAGCACGGAGCTAGCCAAGCTGACCAGCGAGTCGCAGCATCCGCAAGATAAAATTTCAGCCGCCAAGGTTAATCTGATTGTCAAAAATGTGCTTACTGCCAAGGGCGATTTTAAGATAGCTAAGAATGGTAAGGGTGAACTTACGGCCACGATTGACACCCAAAAGTCGGATCAAAAGCATAAACTAGAAATCGAATCCAAATTTCATGTGCAGGCTCCGAAATATGATATCGATGCTAGTATAATACTCGATAATGATAAGAAGCTGCATTTTAAGACGGAGAGTAATCTTGATAAAGTGAAATTTTTAACGAAAAACATTTTCGAGTGTGACAACAAAAAGGTATCTTTCGATGCCAGCGGCAACGTGAAGGGGGAGTGGCGCACAAACGGTGATATTCAAGGCCAGTTTACATTGATAACGCCAGACGGTCGCATTATCGATGGCAGCCTAAATCGCCATGTCACAACCAACGCAAAGACACATTTGACTCAAGGCACGGCAGATGTGCAGATTTCTGAACAGGAAATTACAGGTAAAAAACGTTCAATTGCGTTCAATGGCAAGCTTGACCGTTTGAACAGCAAAACAAATGAGTTTTCCGTCAACAGTCAATTGGTGTACAGCGCTTTTGATGGCCAAAATTCGGAATTGAACTATCATATTAAACATGCGCCAAAGGGCCAAAATAAAGCCCTCGACTTTGGCATTGCCGCGCATAGTAACTTGATAGCGCAGCCGATCGAGGTGTCCCTGGTGTTGGACGAGTATAGCGCGAAACATTCGATAGCACATATATCGGGCAAATATGGTGACCTTTTGGCTGAACTAAAGGGTAAATACAATGTGGGACAAAGCAACGTGCCTTGCACGTACGAGGTTCAAGGTAGCCTCCAAGTGCCAGACTCCAAATTTAAGAGCTGGGAGCTTAACAGCCATGGCAATTTCTATAAGCCAAAGGACAACGGTGCAAACAATCTGGAATTTGTCTTGAATTCAAAATCTGGAGATGGAAAATTCACGGGTATTAAAACAATGTTCAAAGCCAGTTCGCAGCAAGGCAGTTATTCATTCGATGCTCAGAATAATAATCTGGAGCATTCGCTAAAACTTGATGGCAGCTATGAACGAGAACAGTTGGGTGATGGCAGCGGCAAGCAAAAGTATGGCATCCATGCACAATATGGTAATAAATACATCAAAACAAATGCGGATATAAGTTATGATAAGGCTACGACAGCAACGGTACACTACACATTTGACTCTAGCCACGATGCGGCCAAGGATATCGATGTTGAATTGCGCAGCCACAAGGTTGCCGAAGGAAGTCACACATTTACCGGCCAAGTTAAACAGGGAGACAAGGCTTATGGCCTAGACACCAAGCTCTATAGCTCAACTCACAAAAAAGGACTTGATGTGCGTGCCACTCTGCCAAAAACTCAGCCCATTTTTGTAGTGGCTATTTTTGAAATACTTGGTGAGCGTAAGGCTAAACTAAATGTGGACATCGACAATGTGGCCGACTTGGACTTTAAATTAAACTCGGAGGCTTCATATACGAACATTGACGATTTCTACGTTATTGCAAGCTGGAATTCAAAGAAGTTGCACTTGGATAATTATGCCTTGGACATCAAAGCGCACGGCAAGAACATTAAAATCCATCTGAAGAGTGACCAGACAGTGATCTTTTTGGGCACGGCTACATATAGCTTAAAAAAGGAGCAGAACAAGGCGATTATCGAGGGTCAGGGACAGGTTCAGTACCTGGGTAAAACACACAATGGCAATTTCAAGCTTACGCGCCAAAGTTTTGATTTTAGCACCGAAAAGGAAGCGGGATTTGCTTACACCTTAAACGGCAGCTTTGGCCCGAAAAATGGTATATCCATGCTCAAAATAACCAACAAGGAATTCAACACCAAGCTATCCATCTGCGAAGAAAAGAAGCAATGCACCAACATTCAAATACAATCTTCCATATTTGTCGACGAACAGAAATTGGACTCGGTTCAGCATGATGTCCTCATACTTGTTGACCTGCGAGAGCTCGGCTACCCCTATGAGCTGCAATTTAAGTCGAAGAACATACGTCAAGGTTTCAAGTACCAATATAATTTGGATGGTCATATCATATCCGGCAATAACCTCAAGTATCAGCTCACGGCCAACGTACTGCCCGCCGCATCAACAATTAAACTGACATTGCCAAAACGTCAAATACTATTCGAAAGTGCCCAGCAGCTACCCGCCGATGGCAACATATTTGGCCACTACGAACAGTCGGCTACCTTCTATATCGATAAGCTGCAGCGTCCCAATGATGTGGCACGCGTTTCGGCCGTGTTGGATATCACGGGAGGTGAAAAAATTGGCCTCAACGCCAAGGCACATCTGAAGGTTGATCATCCAACGATACGGCCACTAAGTGTTAGCGCAAGCGTTGACTCGAACCGCGAGAACCAAGTTCTTGACTCGGAAATTGTGTTGGACATATTCCGGTTGCCCGAGCAGAAGGTGATTGTAACTAGTAAAATAAGCAACAATATCGCACATGGCGGTTACAATATAACATCAAATCAACAAATCCGATCCTCCGGATTACAACTTCACTATGAACTAAGCACACACTCATCGCTGGTCCCCGAAACAAGTGAATTTAGCGCCGGCACGGAATTGCAGAGCAGTACAAGTAACTTTAGGACGGGAGCTCATATCAATGGCAACAAGGAGCGCGTGGAAATTTCGGTAAATGCCTTTAACGATCAAATTCTGTACGTAGCCGGTGACTTTGACTGGCAGAAGCAAGCAGCAAAGATTAACTCAAAATTGCATGTTTTTGGCGAAAAACCGGTGGAAATGTATGGCGAGTTGCAATCAAGCTGGGCCAAGGTCACCTTAAAGCGTCAAGATCTTATTGATGCCAACGCCGAGGTGAAACTAGGCAAGGAATTCAAGTTTGATGTCGTCGGCGGCAAGGGTAAACCCATTTTAAATGGACGCATCGCACTCGATGCAGCCAACTTTCTGCAAACAAACTACAAAACCAATAACGATGATGTTGCCGAATTTTTGGTAAGATGCCGATTCGTTAATGTGATACATTTATTTATCTTGTCGTTTATTTATTATTACAGAACTCTGTTGAAACGGAAATCAAAAAAGAAACCGACGCAATTGCTGAAAACCTAAAAGCTGGATTTAAAAATGTTCGTCAGGAGTTTGATCAAAAGCTCAAATTGGCCGCCGACAGCACGCCAGATTTCACAGCGCTAAAGAACGACTACGGTGACAATATAAAAAAAATAGTTAACGAGCTTGAAAACGATCCATCGCTAGCACCCATTATCGATGCCATGTAAGTACAACAAATCAATGATTAAAATATATATATTTATCTGTTGAACTTTATTTCAGACAAACTTTGTTCGAGAAGATTGACAAAATTGTTGGCGGATTAACAAAAGCCATAGCAGAAACATACGAAAAATTAAACAAGGCATTTGTCGAGCTCTATGAAAAGTTGAATGATCTGTGGAAAGACTCGTTACTTAAGTTATGGGAACAGTTGGTTGTGGCTATGACCAAGCTGATTGGACAGCTGCGTGTTGAGATTGTCAATGTTTACACAAAGGCCGTGCGAGATGTGATTGCTTGGCTTGAGAAATACGGGCCGGCATTAAAAAACTATGGCAAGGCGATTCATGAAGCATTTAAGCCATTGCAAGAAGTTATCAAAGAACTGATCAATGTAATAGGCCATGCCGTCGAAGAACTTGGCGGTGAGATTAAAGAGTATCTGGCAAAGTTGCCCACATTTAAGAGTATTCGCGATGAGCTCATCAAAAATCTTGAACATTTAAAGATTATCGAAAGGACTGTCGAGATCCTTAATAATATTTTCGAGCAAATACACATTTTACCTCAAACACCAGAAAGCAATGAGCTGCTACTAAAATTGCAGGAATATCTAAATGCCAAATTGAAAAATAAGCCCATCAATGATCAGCAATTTATTGATGAACTCTCGAAGCTGTTGGTCAAAGCTCTGCGCTCCGTCTGGGCAGTAATAAAGAGTAATATACCGATGGGCCGCGTTCCGGCCGCCGACTTGCACGCCTGGTTTGGCATTTGGCCGCATTCCGCGGACCTGTTTGCCCACCTGCCGGCGCTGCATTTACTCCAATCGAGCGCCATCAACTTTGTGTTGAATACCAATTGGGAGAGCGTTTTTAGCAAAGATTTCATCTCATTTTGGCTGTTCTCCCAGGACTTTGAGCTGCACGGCCACATCATTGACGGCCAACATGTATTCAGTTTTGACGGACAAAACTATGCCTATCCCGGCAACTGCAAGTACATACTTGCTCAGGATAGCGTGGATAACAACTTTACGGTTATGGCACAGCTTAATGGCGGCAAGTTAAAGGCACTTACACTGGCCGATCGAGATGGCAACTACTTGGAGGTCAGCGATACAATTGCATTGAAGGTGAACGGCAAACCGGTCGAGTATCCCCAACATTTGCCCGGCATTCATGCATGGCGTCTCTTCTACACGGTGCATCTTTATTCGGAATATGGAGTGAACGTTGTTTGTACAACCGACCTAAAGGTTTGTCATATCAATGTGAACGGATTTTACACGGGCAAAACGCGAGGCCTACTAGGCAATGGTAACGCCGAGCCCTTCGATGACTACGTCCTTATCGATGGAACTTTGGCAGCTGACTACGCGGCCCTGGGCAACGAATATGGTATCGGGGGCAAGTGCAGTCCCGTCGCCTTTGATAAAACTCAATTGGAAACTCCAGCACGCAATGACATATGTAGCGATATCTTTGGCATTGAATCACCTTTGGCTGCCAATTATTTGTTATTGGACTCGAGGCCATATCGGAAAGCATGTGACATTTCCGTGCTTCATGTTCCCGACAAGGACAAAGAGTCATTGGCTTGCACCTTTGCTTTGGCATACGGCTCAGCACTGAAGCTACAGAACAAGTGGGCATTGCTGCCAACGCGTTGCCTTAAGTGTGCCGGCGCACCTGGTCAGCGCGAGTTTGGCGAGGAGTTTACAGTCAAGATACCGACCAACAAGGCTGACGTTGTATTTGTGGTTGATGTCAAAGTACAACCCGTTGTTATGGCAAACCTCATTGCACCCGCAATAACCGAGATACGTGAATCACTAAAGACCCGCGGATTCACCGATGTCCAAATCGGTGTTATTGCATTCGATCAAACAAAACGTTATCCCGCGCTGTTAACGAGCGACAATGGTAAGATCAACTACAAAGGGAACGTGGCCAATGTTCAAATCAATGGACCTGTGAACTTTTGCGATAACTGTGTCGAGCAAATAATCACTGACAAGCGAATACTAGACATATACAATCTATTGGAGCGTTTCATAAAGACAATTGTTCCGCAATCCGATGAAAAGGCATTCAAATTAGCCCTCGATTTTCCATTCCGTGCTGGTGCAGCCAAAAGCATTATCGGCGTCCGCAGTGACACCCTTGAGTACAACAATTGGGTAAGCTACCGCCATACATATAAATATTTGCAAACAAACACTCCTAACCTTCTGAAAATTATAACTTTCTTTTCAAGTGGAAATTTGTACGTGCTCAAATAACCGGAACTTTAACGAAATTTGATGGTGCACTTCTTCACTTGATTGCGCCTATAAAGGGACTCGCCTTGGAGGGCGTCTCAACTGAAAAACTAGTTGGTAAGAACGAACACGAAAAGATTTGTTAAATTTGACATTTAATACATTCTTCTTGAATTCAGGCTTCAACTCTCGTTTGGTTGCCACCTTAGATGGCAAGGACAACAAAAAGCGCACGAAATTGCATTTCGAAAATGACATGGGCATCGATTTTGTACTAAACAACGGTGGTTGGGCATTTGACACACAGAACTTCAACAAGCTAAAGCCCGGAGATCAAAAGAAAGTGCTTAGCCAGGTGACATCATCCATAGCCGACACACTCTTTAAAACCGAAACGGTCAGTGAGTGCCGCTGTCTACCCGCACACGGATTACATGCTCAGCACAAGTGCGCCATCAAGTCAACAAGCTTTGTGCCTAACAAAAAACCCAAGGCCGCATAAAATTAAAAATTGAATAATTGAAGTTAATAAAAATTACGACACGAATGTTTAGATTGTAGAGCTGTAAATCGAATAAGTTATTAAAGCATTTTTGTATTTAACAATTTAAACAATAACAAACACGGAAGCCTTATTTTGTCGCCCATTATTCGCCCAGTTTTTATTATTATCTAGATCCTAAATCAATAAGTGGCTTGCTCTCCTACAAGAGAGAGAGGCAGCAGAATGATAACAGCAAGTGCAGCCAAGGACGCATACGTACATGGGAGCCACACATAGAATATTTATACAAATAATAGTTCTTATTTGCACCTTGTAATAAAATACCAAACTACTAAGCAAATAATATTCGATCTTTAAAGTATGCGAGAATTTTAAATTAAGCAGAATACTTGTCTTCGGAAAGTGTATTAAATCGTTAAACAAAAACAATTTATATACCTTGCAGCTATGAAACTTATTCTATAACTGTAGTTACAGGGTGATTTATTAAAAGGGGCGATCAATATAATATAGAATATGCAGAATGCACTCACAGGCGGCAGTAACAACACAGTTTCAGTTCGATGCAAGTGTTCCCCCTTCTTTCTCTTTTTTCACTGGACATTTTCACAATAAAAAAAGCCTCACACACACAAATATAATTGAATGCAAGGCATCTCATCTTTTTTTTCTATATGTTGTATTTTATTTTCACACACGAGAAAAACATAAAAATAAAGTTGAGTAATTAATAATAATTAAATGCTTCGCTTATTTGGGAGATTTTCAGCGCGCTAAACGCAACAACACACACGTATGTGAGCGGAATCCTCTCTCTTTCATTTTTTCGTGACCCGGCTAAGCAAAATGGCGCCCTTCGAAATCTGAATTTGCGCAAAAAAACACTTTAAAAAGCAATTACACGGCGATTCTATAATGTTACTAACACTATGCGTATGTTCAGTGCGTTATATAAACACAATTCAACTATTACTATAGCGCGTATCAGTTTTAATTGAATTTACAAACGGACGATTAGCCACCAGCGATGTGAAGACGAGCAAAGTTCCAGGCTTACTGCCCTTGTGGATCAAGTGGAATTTTGGAATTTGTGGACTTGTGGAAGGTAACGATCGCTCTCTGTAGTTAGAGCAGGACAATACTTATTACAGTTAGATATGATACAGTTATAGAAATAAGTTTCATAGCTGCAATGTATGTATGTTTATAAATTGTTCTTTTAACGATTTAATACACTTTCCAAAGACAAGAATATTTTTAATAATTTTTATTAAGTACGAATACATAGTTCAGAAATTTTATTTTTATAATAATTAATATTGATTTTGTTAAGTTATTACCATAATTGTTGTTTAACATTTATTCTTTATAGTATTTTTTAGAGGACATCAACTACAGCAAGTATGTTTGTTATTCGAATAGGCAATCGTTCTTAGTGTGTTTTTTTATTTTTTTTGGGGCATTTGATAAACAATTTATTACGTTCTATCATTGTTTTTAACAACTTTTCGATCGATTTGTAAATTTGAATTTAATTTCAATAATGTTTCTTCTTATAATAATATCATATCATTAATATTTTGTTATAAGATAATTTATCAAAATTGTGAATTATAAATTGATTTCCTTTCGCTTCGGATTTATTAAACATGCATTCACAACATTAACCACATTACAGTTAGGTAAGAGCTCTGTTTTACATTTTTTCGAATATGAATATTTATTATTATTATTATTGACAAACTTATGTACATATGAGTATGTAAGTCAATATATGTGTGTGTAAACATTTATGTTGTATGTTTAATCACTGAATTTTTAGTTTGTGCAAATTAAGTACAATAATTAAATTTTAAGATAGAGAATTTTTGGTTTGGATGTTCTTAAAGTTTGGATGCAATTGCTCTTGAGATTTTTTCGCAATATTTTTTAATTATCTTTCTTGATGTTGTTATAATTAAAAACTCTTTTGTGACTTATTTGTGTAGCATGCATTTCAAATGTAATAACAATTACGTATAATTTTTCACATCACCAATCAAAATTGTACCTCTTATTATGACACGAAAAAACACAAGCACACAATAATCATTCATTTCATTGAACGCACAACATTATACAATTCGAATTACATACATATTTAATAATTTATTTGAATGTTCATGATGTTCATTTATTAATTCAAAATTTGTAATAAAAGTATAGAAATTTATTATATTTTCATTGAAATATTTTGTATAGTAGATGAAACAAATATTGTAAGAGAGAGCACCTAATAATAATATTTGTTAATTACTCTATTTTGATATGGCTGCATAGTAACCACACATTAAATATTATGCAAGAAATAAGGTATGCGCGTATATAAATTTTTTTTTTAGTTATAATGGAGGTAAGTGATTTTTATTACGGAAAAGCCTGAATCACTTCCTATTTGGCTGAGAAATGTCAGATGCCAATTTGCATTTAGGGATATAATTTTATTTAATAAATATTTATACCATTTAAATGTTTCGATTTTTTGTTTTGTTTGTGTAATTTTTGGTTAGTTTTAGTTTTTTAAATGCTTAGAATTTATTATATTATATAACTAATGCTTTGCAATTTCGTGACTCCTTTTATTAAATTATGCGCGTAAGCATTCATATTTTTTTTTTAATTTTTATTTTTCCATTAACATGAAAATTTAATTATGCTTAAATAACATTGATAAGTGGATCGGTCGTCTTTAAAACCGTATTCATATACAAATCAGTTATACACTGACACCCACGATTTTATTTTTTTTGCTATGAATGTTTTTATAAATGTGTGTAAATGTTTTTATTATAATTGCGAAATCGTAGATAGCTAGCTAAAAGTTTTGTATGCAGGCGATTCTTGTATATGTGTATGTGTGTGCTAATAAAAGTTCTTTTACTCACACTTCTAAAATTATCTTTGTATGTGCGTGTGTGCTCAATAGCAATAAAGTTATTTGTGGGGCTATCTTTAGAAGTTGTAGTCAAATTTCCTTTTTATATTTACCATAAATAAATACAAATCCTTAGGGAGGTATGTATTGAATGTGGTGTTGTTTTTAATTGAATATATTTGTATTTTTTAATAAGATTTTTCTCGAAACGGATTATAATCTTCTCGATGCTGGAGAAAATGTCAAGTCCCCGCTGCAGTTAATTTATTTTACGTTCAAAGTTATTCAAAGCATTTAATTTAAATATTTAAAGGTACTTGTAAACTATTTTGCCGGACATAAAGTAGTTTTGTTTATAGTATGCTTTTGACTTAAAGTTACACATACAAATACACTCAATGATATACATATAATAAAATTTAGCATACATGAACAAAGAGCAAATCAAATAACATATTTTTCGATTTCATTTTTCATCTTCTCTTTTTTGTCACAATAACTTTTTTTTTGGGTCATCGTTTCACATTGTTGTTGTTGTTTTTAATGCAGTTTATCATTATGTATTATATAGATTATATATTAAGCTATCGGAGCAAATTATGTTCTGTTCGGCGGCGCATGGAAAGTCCGCCTACTTCTGTGATATAAAATCGAAAGTAGTTGCCCCGCTGATCTTGCCTGATGCACTTCGATGAAAATGCACATTTTGCCATTTGTTATCGCGTCGGTGCCATACGCGTGTCTCCTCCGATTGGTGAGTGTGTGCGTGTCCTTGCCTTTTTTTAAAAAACACAAAAAAAAAATATCACATATTATGGCCGTCAAAGTTTTTGGAAATTTCGTTTTATAAATCGCATTAGTTTTTTAACACAAAAAATATAAGCACATAATTTTGAATACAAAAAAAAATATCACATAGTATGCTGTCAAGGTTTTGCAAAAAAAATTTGTTTACAAAAACACAATTTTCAACACAAAAAAAAATTATATAAATTAGATATAAATTTTGATATTAATTAATTGGGTGTAGTTAAAAAATACTCATGCCAACAATTTTCAAATCACAAAATGTAGAACAAGCTTTTTCGGGGAGGTAAAGCAACGACCCGTTCCCACCCTTGCAAATAAGGACTCTTATAGTATATCGAAGAGTATTTTGTAATCGGATGCTTGCGAGTGCATCGAAACTTGAATAAAATAATGTCGTTGTCTACTCACTTGTCAATATACTGCGTAAGTCTCACATAAGCGATGCAAGCAGCTTCTTCGCCCAGCAAGTGTACGTGTGGATTCAGTATTGTAGTATTAATGGCTTTGCAGTTTTTTCCAAGTACTGTTCAGATTTAAGATACATAAGTATACAATTTCATAATATATACACATATAGCTGCGATTAAACTAGGAGCTACTCTAAAGCCTTGACTTAACGACAGACCAAAAAAAAAAACAAAGATCTAGTTTTGCATTATGCAAAAAATACAAGGCTAGATCTTTGTAAGTATCTCCGCAATGCTTTTTTAAATATCGCATTTATATATAATATATATATTTCCACTAACCATTTTCGAAATAGAATTTGTGAAAATCAATTCCTTCGACCAAGTTGCCCAATGCTTCTGGCTCAAAAGCAGTAAGATGTGGATCACATATTTTGCTGCAAGTAAAAACATTTCAAATTATTTTCGGGTTATCCACAATATTAACAGTTAACTTACGTATATCCGTCGAAATCACCGCTGTTAATAGCCTCAATCAATTGCTCGGTGATTTTGATTATTTCCTGTCTTCTGGCTGCTTTGTTTATATCATCATGAAAGCAAATGTGATTTATATTTAATTGTGTTTCAAAAATTAGAAATTCATATTTGCACAGAGAAATTACAACCACGTATGATTTTTAGTTGACTATGAGAGCGATAGATAAGATGGTAAATAGTATAACTGAACGATCTAACCAACCAACCAACTAACGCACCAATGAAACAGCGAAATTGAACAATCATAGCACAACTAAATGTATAGAAAGGTTAACATAGCGATACGATTATCGTATATGGTATATGAAGTATAAATATAGGCTTTAGTGAATATAGTAATGAACATATATGTTGAGGGTATAACAATACAAAAATTCCAAGATATTTGGTTTAAGTGCTAATAACAAAGAACCATTAGGTTAAATATTTCGAAACATCACCGACTGACTAATTAAGTTCAAAACTATATTAATCAATTGTGAGCAACATCGCTCTGCCATCCTCTACAACAAATACTTGTCAAATACCTTTTGCTATATGCACTGTTAATAAAGTTTGACAAAAAGTTGCAACTTCAAAAATACTTTTCAAGAATGTGAGGCCCTGGCCAGTTGGATGTACTAGTTTTCTGGTGGAACATATGTAAGAAACAGAAAATACAAAGAGTCGCAGCACAGATGCTCTCAAAAAGATTTTTGGGAAACTTAGTTGACTTTAATGCTTAAATTTGAATAGCACTTACACCCAAGTCTGTAATGGGAATGAAATGAAAATTAATAAGACTGTTTGACAAAATAATATTAAGACTTGTGTGAAAATTGTATAAAAAAACATTCGAGCGAGCATTCATTATGATAAAAATGCGAGAGCATGCAATGCAGGAGGAAGATTTATTTTATAAGCAGGAAATGCAAGCAAGCTAAGAAGAAGAAATTCTTCTTGATATACGATTACGTACCTGAGGAGCATTGTGAGTTTCCTGAGATTTGCTGGCAAGTTTTAGCAGGACACACAATCCTTATTTCTAAAAGGTATCATATATTTATATAAGTATACATGCTTGCATATATAATTATATATATATACATATGTATACATGCTTACATATATCGATTTGTTATATATATATATATAATATTTATATCAAATAATATTAATTAATATTTTAACAAAAACGGAGGTCAAATTGAAATGTATAAATGCCGACTGGACTTGATCAATTTTGTATTAAGGTAAATATACATATATGTATATATGAAAATGTGAACAGAATTCCTAAACAGAACCAGAACAACCGTTTAAGTTTTCTTTCGTCTAAACCAACGTAGCCCAAAACGAGAAAGTCTGATAAAGACTGACCTACTCTACTTTACACAACAGCAGCCGGACTAAGTTTAAATATAGTATATGAATAAATTATTAGCATATTATGAACATGCAGTTATTTGTTAACCTTACACATTAAGGCGTAGCGGGTTAAATATCAACTATGCATATGAAGGGTTGGAAAGCCACTTTGATAAAAATGAAAGCAACATCAGCCCCATCAGCTTGAGATTGAGGAGATAGGTACACAGGAGGTTCGAGATACGATGCCAGACACTATACCATATTAAGCTTAAGATATGCGAGAATTGACAATTGATAACTATACCTACGTATGCTTGCATTCGCTGATCTGAATTAGAAGCTTCCCTTTCTGGATAAACAGCAAAAATTTAGTATGCGATCTGCAATAGATCAGAAAAAATAAAATACATAGTAGATATACCATAAGTACATACAACAATAAAAAAAAACACTTCGAACTGGCAAATGTACTGTGTTCCGGGTTTTTTTTTTGGCAATTGTCTGGCATACTTGGAAGCATACTCACCTCTGAGGCGGGAGTTTGATCGGATCGTGTTTGTCTGCTATAATTGGCAGAATGAACAAGTCACTCCTTATAGATTTTGGGACGCTTAATCCGAAATAAAAATAGAAAGGCTAAGATCACGACCACAAACTCTTAAGGTTGTGAATGAAAAGTGAAATGGTATGCCATATCTGGCTAAGTAGAGACTAGTCAGAAAAAGTCAGGAACGACATCAAGCTAAATATGATGATTATGGTTATGATTATGATGATATAGAAAATAGCGTGTTATATAACTTTTGAAAACAAAACATAACCCAAATATACAGAGAACACAACAGAAATGACTGAAAATTTACCTTCGGGGTCTTTTGATATGACTGTGGTACTGCGATCAACGATTCCTTTTTTATCTTCTAAAATAAGAAAAACGAAATTTGATATTTGAAAATGCAACTGGGTTTTGATTCCAATAGTTATAATTGAATTGTTTTTTTTAATGTGCTGTGTTGGGATTAGATTAAGGTAGTAATGAAAATACCTCCTAACTAACTTTGATTTTGGTTGAAATTTATAAATATTTAAAACTTAAATCTACGAACAATCAAGTAAACAGTTAAAAACACACAGAAAACATTAAATAAGCTAATTACTTCAAGTTGCTGAAGGAGATGGAAATTATATCATTTCTTCTAGACAAATCTAGCTTCTTTACTTGGCTTGGAAACGAAACTGGATATTGCTACGATTGAGAATAAAACCAAACACTACAAGCATAGTGTAACTGGATTATATCAAATACCCGTTGGTCACCAGCAAAACGACAAATCTGTACCCAGCTCTGCTCTGTACACAACTAAGTTAAGATCGAAAACTTACTGATCAAAACTGTAAACAGTCATAAAAAAAAATCTAACTTTATACTATGTGTATAATATATGTTGGGTAGCTAAAAGCATTTGATAGAAATATAAGTTGAATAACAGGAGATGTTTGAGAAATAGTACAACAAATATATAAAGCATATTATTTTAATTAACAAATGTTTGTAATTGAATTTATGTTGCAAGTAAAAATTATTCAGTTATTTAAAGTTGATTGCAAAAATCAAAGCTATCAAATAATGATATTATATACAGGCATTTTAAGAAAGTGCGTACGACAGTTAAAATGCAAAAGGCGTGCTGCTGTAAGGGATTTGATTTCTAGCAAAAAAGAAATTTAAAAAAAAGATAAAGTACCGAAACTGGATGGAATGCATAAGTTGCGGCAATAACTACAAATACGACAGCAAAAATAAAATAAAAAAACACCACCACTCCGCCACGTTTTTCGTCGTCTCTTTAACAAATTCAGCTTATTTTCCCTAAACGTAGAGTAAAGGTTTTGTTCTGTGCGTTGTTGTGACATTTTTATTACGGCAATACGCATAGTTCTTATCAATTGGTCACTAAAAACATCAAAATCATAGCTTGTCAATCTATTTTTTGGTTGTATGTACTGCAAATTGAAACCTAACGACCGGATCGAACCGGTTCGGGTTCGCGATCAAGTCGTTTCAATAATATATGTTCCAGCTACGGTTCTAGTGTAAATTAAATATTTACCTTTAACGTCATCATCTTCTAACGTTGTGCTGGAAGAATCAGTTGATTCCTTTACTTGAGATCCGTCACCTTTTTTAGTGATCATGCTTCTACCTAAATATGAATATTCATAAATACTTATACATATTTAATGGTGTTTTTTTTCTTACTGGAGAAGTTCCTAGTTGCAAGCATGGTTGTCAGTATAGCACCTTTGAGCTTGCGACGAGCATTGAATTTTTTAAGACAGTCAACGGTTTCTTGGCGATGTACGACAGAAGCTACACGTTCTCGTTGCTAAATAATGTTCAAAATCGAAAGTAAATAAAGAGCTCATCAATTGGTAAAGACCAACAACAACGTACACAAATCCATGGGTGCTTAAGAGCCTCAGCTGCTGTTATTCGCTTATTGGGGTTAACCGTGAGCATTTGATTTATCAGATTTTTCGCCTCGGGCGTAACAGTGTCCCATTCTGGTGAGGGGTACTAATAAATGGAAAAATCAAATCAAATAGTTTTTCGTTAAGATTTAAAAATTATTCTCCTAGTACTTACATCGTAGGCTCCTGCCTTTATTTGCGAATACAAGCGGTGCTGATCCTCGTCCCAAAATGGTGGATACCCAACCAGCAGTATGTATAGAATAACTCCTGTGTATATAAAAAAATTTTAAATTTTTATGCTTTCTTAATGATATGGCCAGTTATCGGGTTAGTAATAATAATTACGTCAATGTTCTACACAAATATAAGATAAATTCTGATCTGCTTACCGCATGCCCATATATCTACTGATTTGCCATATGGCTCCTTCTTCAGTACCTCGGGCGATAGATAGCCCGGAGTACCAGCAAATCCGAACCAGGCTTGGTGATCACCTTGCACTTCAATGGCAAGACCAAAGTCAGCGAGTTTCACAGCTGCACCCTTTGCCTTACTAGCTAATAGTAAATTCTCAGGCTTGAGATCTCGATGCACCACACCATTCTGGTGGCAGTGATTGACTGATTCCAATATTTGCTGAATACAATGTGATGCATCAGCCTCTGAATAAAATTCACGTGCAACAATATCTTCAAATAGTTCTCCACCAGTTACACTGCAAATGTAATTAGTATTGTCAATTTTGTTGGTTGGTTGCATTCGGAAATTGCATTTGTTTACAACAAAATGTTGTTAGTACTAGTACTAGTATATACATACATAGTAAGTAGTAAGTGTGCATATTTTAGTTAGTAAAATAAAAACTCGCGAGAGGAAAGGATGAATCTATGAATCTCAAAAAACAATAGTCAAGTCATTGTTTTTTATCCACAAAGGGAGGAGCCAAGAGCTTGGTACAATAACAACGATTAGTTGTATTCTTTTCATTATTAACGTGTATGCACACAAAATGTAAGTACTATAAGTTAGGAATAAAAATAATGCAAGATTGCTCTACTCACAGATCAAACACAAGATAATGATAGTTTTCCTCCTGTATGCTGTCGTGCAATCGAACTGCAAGAGGTGAAAATAATGAAGAAATGAACATAAGAATACATAATAAATAATTACCAATATTAGGATGATGGAGTTTTCTGCAAATTCGAGCTTCTCGTTCCAGCTTTTGAAAATCTAAAAAAGAGAATATATATCGAATTATGATCCTTGGCATTGTGTTTGTTTTTGTGCAAGACTCGAATAATTACCTCTTGCTGTTAGCTTCTTGGTATTTATAATTTTTGCTGCAAACTCGAATCCGGTCGATTTCTGGACACATCTTTTAACGATTGAAAAGGCGCCCCTGCAATTATTAAAGACAATTGAATTATTTCATATTTAAATATATATAATATAATTAAATTTTTTTGTGTTACGCACTTTCCAAGTTCTTCTTTGATATCGTAGTTGTCCGAAAAACGCGTACAGGCTGCTGGAGCAGCCATCGCGATGGCGCACTTGAGAAAATCTATTGTGTGTGCGTCTATGAAAGCGTTTTGCACTTAACCGCCAAGCTTGTGAACTTGTAAACTTGCAGCAAATCACAAATTCTTGCAGTCGGATTTAACTTTATAATGTTGTGACGCTTCCGCTTTTTTGGTTTTTATGCTTTTTGGTGGCTAATTGCGGCCTGTTAAATTCTGTGCATCTTAAATAGATAAACAAATATTATACATAAGTATGATTTGTAAGTTAAGTATTTACATACATATGTATATTAGAAACAATTTGCATTTACTTTGGTTTAATAAATATTGTACACTCAGGTTCTTATTAATATTTCCACCCACACGATCACACTGAATGATCGATCATGCCTTGCTTAAATGCTTATCGATATTTCTATCGGTTATGAGTTACGGCTACACTGCGACTGTATCAGCATTTAGACTTCAGCCGTAAGCAGGAACCACCACTAGCATATGTATGTGCCGCCGTAAGGAATTAGCCATGAAAACTGTTTTCATTACGATTGTTTTTTGCTGGCGAGAGCGAAGCACTTCTTTTTTTATACGATGAATCGATATTTAATAAATTGCAACAAGTTTATAAATCGACAAACACACATTCGCGCATACATACATATATATTACGGTAAACCGTATGCATGCGTAAATACATACATACATATGTGTGTACGAATATTTGCCAATAAATGATTAACTGTTATACATTTACTGAGTGTTTAGTAATAGATGGCAAAGTTGACACAATACTTTAATATGTGGCTAAGAATATACGAGCACCAGTGGATATATATTTGTACATACATATGTACACATGAGAATGTATTTATGTATGTATGTATGGTTGTGTTCTTGTTTTTCTTGCTTCCACAGTCCATTATAGCTGCGCATGCATCTTCCACCATTTTTCCAATTGTCAGTAATATCTACTGCAGGGAGGGTATTATACATATACATACACATTTTTATATGTACATATGTAGGTGTATAAAGTTTACTCATGCATTCAAAAACATTTACATGTATGTAAAATAATAAACGCACACATTTTAATTTTTTTTGTAGCTGTAAATGTGTACATATGTATGTATGTATGTATGTACATACTGAATAGATATACACATGTGTAAAAAGTCCATCTGCTTGCCAACATATGTACATATGTATGTATGTATGTATGTATGCACTGCAGGCATTTGTATACACATATTTACATAAAATATACATACATATACATATATATGCATATGACAAGAACATAAAATTGAATAAATATATATGTATGTATGTACATACATACATATGTATATGCACTTCGGTTTCTAAATGCATACATACGTAGTTATGCACACAGGCGTCAATTGTGTATGTACATACATATGTATTTGACAATTATTTCCTTTGGAAATTGGGCAAGGCGAAAGGATATAAATTAATAGTTATATCTTATCACACATAATGTTATACATAACATATTTACTTTTACAGTTATCACACTTTACTGTTAAACTGCATCTACACACAATGCATGAATATACATACATACATATGTACATACAATTTTTTTAAATTTATGTTTTCAAACCTTTTAAAATATAAATACATAATTTTATATTTATATGTACATATGTACATATATAGTTTTATATATAATTAATACATACCATAAACATACATATGTACATGGTTTTATTTTAATGATATTTTTCTATGTATGAATATGTTTATGCATCGTATATACATACATACATACATGTGTATGTACATATGTATGTACATATGTATGTATATTGTGTGCATGCCTGCAAAGAAAATATCCATTAAAATGAAATTAAAATTGTGTCTACTTTTTACATATACATACATACATATGTATGTGTATGTATACGTACATACATACATCTGTATGTATACATATTCGCTATTATAGTATTTATTGTATATAGTATTTCACTTATGTATGTATGTACAAACTTATATAAGTTTAAGTATATACGTATATACATACATATGTAAAGGTAAATTTATAGATATTTATATATGTATTTATTAAAATGAATGAGCTTTTATATACATACGTATGCAAGTGTTGTTAAATGTGCTTCACTATGTGTATGTATATGTATGTACGTGGTTGACGGGGCTAGGCGGCACGCGACTTGTATATGTGTGTTCTTCGTATTATATATTGTGGTACAACGTCTGTTGGTTAGCACAGCGAATTCAATACTGGTGGCTCGATACCAAGCAGCATCAGGAATATGCTGTATGTATGTACATATGTATGTATACGTATGTATTAGTGCTTCACGTTTCTGTATCCCAGTTCTCTCTCTTTATTCTGCATTTTTTTCTATGGCTTAACATTTGGATTGAGTGAGAGCGATAAAATCGAAGAGAAAGTCTCCAAAGCGTAAACTTGCGGTAAAAGGTCTCCAACATTTTGACGCATGTCCAAACCAAAAAATAAAACACTCTTCTTCCTGCAGAAAACATTCGAGCTTTAAAGCTTACACTTTTAAGTTATCGATAGACTGAATAAATAAATAAATGCAAAGGAACACCCTTTGAATGTATTTAATTGTTGCATTACTTACTGTGTTTAGAAATGTAAAATATTTATAGTTGCAGTAGGTTGCTTTATTGATATTTTATGGAATGTATTGGAATTATTTTGATAGTTTACAGTTTCGTAACAATTTAAGAGAATCGTTTATTACAAGCTTTTCAGAGTTCCGCAGTCATTCGATTTGTTAAAACTTGAACACGTCGAGCATTACAGCTTTTACAAAGGACGTGATCATCCAAAGGATAACACCCACGGCCATCAGCCTCTGACGACAACAAGAGGGCACAGTCCTGTTTTTGAAAAACATAGTAGGTTTCACATGAGAACAAATATTTTGTTTTTTAACCACGATCTCTTCGAATAATCGACCACTTAATTTCTCGACCAGATCCTTCTAACCTTCGAAGCTCTCCTTAATAACTTACCTCGCATTTGTAACACTCTAAATGAAAGCTGCGATCTAGAGCAACGACCCGCACTGTTTCTTCTTGACCCGGTTCGGGCATAATTGGCTTCTGGCAAACACAGCACCGCGGAGCAAATTTCCTAAATTTTAATTTTTTAATAAATTTTTTAAGTTGTATTTAGATTTTTACGTACTTGTGAAAATCAGCAATACAATAGTTTTGATTTGTAGCATCAACTGTAAATGGGATTGCTGTAAGAAAAATGAAATATAAAATAAAATATAAACTAAAATAAATGTCGATTTATATTTACCATCCAAACTGTTGCCACATACAACACAAGTAAAGCATTGCGGATGATACGGTTTGCCGGTCGCCCGAAGAATGCGCTCCAAAATTGGTTTCAGACAAACTGAACATTTTTCAAGTGTTTGCAAGTAATCGTACTCGCAAAAAGGTTTGCCTTCGAGTGCATAAAACGGTTTGCCTTGCAGATTCAATTGGCATTCGGTGCATGTGAAGCACGATATGTGGTAAATTTGATCCATTGCTGTGCAGCCACTGTTCTCGCCCAAAACACGTTCGCCACACTTAAAACATCGTCCTAAAAATACAATTTAATTAATTTGAAATTCCAATAATTATTCATAGTCGATTGACTTACCATAGCTCTCCACTTCGTTCGGATTATTCATCAAGTTATATTGGCTCGTCGTTTCATTCCTTTCACAATATTCAATGGCATTTGGATTCCTTTTATCACTGTCACTGCAGTACAAAGGCGATGTAAGATGTGTGTCGCCGAACGAAGAACTAATTGGTGGTATACTGCTTTGATTAACGTAGGATGCAGAATGACTAATACGGGATGAGATATCGCTGGGTGGGCGTGGATTTATGGGCTCGTATATTGAATCATACGTTGATGAGCTCTACAAAGAGATCAATGAAAGTTTAGATTATATTGATGGAGTTCTACTGGGAAGACCTACCTGGGATAATGCGCCATAGCCAAAAGAGTCCGCACACTTTCTATCTAGATAGCCCTTAAATGATTATAAATTATTATGCAATAAACAAATACATATTTAACTCCTTCAAACCTTAAGGTTCAACGCATTTGCAGAGAAATGATCGGCGTATGATGCGATATGCTTTTTGGCATTGATATTTTCCTGGGCATCGACTGCGGCTTTGTTAAAAACATCACTTGCTCGTCGCAGCTCACTGTACGATGAGCTAACGGGGCTCGGTGGCTGTGGTAAATCTTCATCGAGTTCCTTTTCAGTACAAATCGAAAGCATGCTCGGCGCACAAATTGAATCTGTAAAATTGATTCTGTAAGATGGATGAAAATTTTAAAAATTGTGCTATATGAACTTACTACTTTGTGGGCATATTACATGTTGTAGATTCGAGTACAATATGCTTTCTTCTGGCTTCGATGCATCGCTTGAAGTTAGCATATTGCTATAAAGTGAAGTTGCTTTGCTTGAAAAATTATGAGCGCTAAGAGAAGTGGCAGACAATTTTGAAACGATTGATTGAGATTGCGGTCCAACCAAAAGGCCCTTCTTTTCCATTTGCTGTTTGTGGTAGGCCAAAGCCTCTAATTGCTGTTCCAATACAGCGGGATTGTCCAAATTCGTTTGGCAGTTGCCAGACTTTTCACCAATTTGACTTGAATGGATGGGCTGCTTACGCAAAGAACTAAAGCCGCCGCCGCCGCTGACAGCTTGTAGTGGTTGCGAGTAAAGGGGTTCGCGGGTGTCTGTAACCAGTTTGCTGAGTGGCACCTAAATACAATTTGTTGTTTGTTTAACTAAAATCTGTAAAGCTGTACACAATTATTATTACCTGAGGCATTTTACTTGATTTTTTCAACGGCTTGGGTGGAATGAATGGGGCCGTCTTAGTCGCCGCGTTGCTAGCTTTCTGCTGTAAGTTATCAACCAAAGCTGCTACTTTTCCGGTTCTCACATATTGACTCTCGCTTTCATTGTTCATTATTGTAAGCTGCCGAAGATGCTGTTCCAAGGAGCCCATCTCAACACTTTAAATCACACCTACTTATGCATATATGTATGTATATCTTCTTCTTCTTTGTCGCGAATGTTGGCAGTGATCGACATGCGCATTAAAAATACACCCTTGTCTTTTAAATTAACATTTATCCACATTGCGCTTTATGGTAAATATGTTTCTTTATTATTTAACTCCAAAATAAACAACAATTACAATTATTTCTCGACAACACACAATTAATACACCATTTTGCTGCAGCTGGTAAACGATAAATGAATAAACAACCGTTGCTGCAAATCCACCGACATAGTATCAATACTATCGATAAAACGATGATGCGATATTCGTTTAGAAACTTTCAAAAAAAATCAAATCGAGTTGGCAGCACTGATTGTGTGGCAACGCTCATCACATAGTTTAAATATATATATTGTATTGTATTATGTTGTTTAGTATTTTAAAATGTATATTTATCGTTAAATGTTTGTAGTCCTGCAATTCGATGTTTTAATAGGTTTGTTTATTTTTTCAAGTCTGACTCGTGACAACTTTAATGCTTAATTCATTTGAATATAATTTTTCGCAAATATTTTAGTATGACCAATATTCATTTAGGCTGCTTCCTTTGCTAGACGGTCAGCTTTCTCAACGACTTCTTCGATTGGGCCAACCATATAGAACGCTACCTCCGGCAAGTGGTCGTATTCGCCGGCCAAGATCTGTGAAAAGCCCTTAATGGTTTCCACCAATGGCACCAGTTTACCAGCGTGTCCTGTAAAGACCTCAGCGACCTGGAATGGCTGCGACAAGAAGCGTTGGATCTTGCGTGCACGCGCAACAGTCAGCTTGTCCTCTTCAGACAATTCATCCATTCCCAAAATAGCGATAATATCCTGCAACGATTTGTAGTCCTGCAAGATTTTTTGCACGCCACGAGCGACATTGTAGTGCTCCTGCCCAATGATGTTGGGATCCATGATACGTGAAGTAGAATCCAAGGGATCGACAGCGGGGTAGATTCCCAGTTCGGCAATGGCACGCGACAAGACAGTGGTCGCATCCAAATGAGCGAAAGTTGTAGCTGGAGCTGGATCGGTCAAATCATCGGCTGGCACATAGATCGCCTGCACCGAGGTAATGGAGCCCTTCTTTGTTGTGGTAATACGTTCCTGCATAGAACCCATGTCAGTTGCCAAAGTTGGCTGATAACCGACAGCCGATGGAATACGACCCAAAAGAGCTGACACTTCGGAACCGGCCTGAGTGAAACGGAAAATGTTGTCAATGAAGAGCAAGACATCTTGTCCCTCCTGGTCGCGGAAATACTCGGCAACGGTGAGACCAGTCAAAGCGACACGAGCACGGGCGCCTGGGGGCTCGTTCATCTGACCGTAGACCAGCGCCACCTTGGATGTCTTGTCCTTAAGCGAAATGACGCCAGATTCAATCATCTCGTTGTACAAATCGTTGCCTTCACGGGTGCGTTCACCGACCCCAGCGAATACAGAGTAGCCACCATGTGCCTTGGCCACATTGTTGATCAGCTCCATAATAAGAACGGTTTTGCCAACACCAGCACCACCAAATAGACCGATCTTGCCACCCTTGGCATAGGGAGCCAAAAGATCGACGACTTTGATTCCAGTAACTAGAATCTCTTGCTCGACGGACATTTCGACAAATGCCGGAGCTTCGGCGTGAATGGGCGCCGTCTTATCTGTTGGAATCGGTCCGCGTTCATCAATGGGTTCACCTTTAATTGCAAAAAATTATGCTTAATAGTTGCAACAAAAAAACTAATAGATTGTACTGACCAATGACATTGATGATGCGCCCCAAAGTCTCAGCTCCAACGGGAATACGGATGGGGTAGCCAGTATCGATAACCTTGTGTCCACGTACCAAACCCTCAGTACCGTCCATGGCAATGGTTCGGACCGTATTCTCACCCAAGTGCTGGGCAACTTCCAGTACCAAACGTGGCGTGCGGTTGTCAACTTCGAGAGCATTAAGGATTGGTGGCAAGTTCTCATCGAATTGCACGTCAACGACGGCACCAATTACGGCCACGATTCTGCCATTGCCTCCAGCGGCAACCTTAGCAGCTGCTTTTGCGGCATGACCGCGAGCTGCAAATCAATTTTCATATGACGTAATATGAGCAAAAACCTCTTGCAAAACAATAAATTGGTCTTTTCATAGCTTCACAAAAATTGGAAGAATATATTTTCTTCACAAATCCGAGCAGCAAAAAGACTTTTAAATCCTATTAACCAATACATACATACATATGTATAAGTATGTCGGGAATATCACTTATTGGAAAATATGCATGTTTATGTTTAAAAAAAATTTTCGGTTGAATGGATCTTGAAAATATGTCGTTTATATATTATAAAAACATCCACAAACGTATAAATCAAAGTGTATTTAATTTTTTCTTTAATATTATGCAATCACTGTAAGCAGAATTTAGGTTATGTTCGCCATTTTGCGTTTGCTTTTGTCGTTTAGGCATCCCACTTTTAAATACATATTAATGCGGTTACATTTGCTTTACACACTTTTTCTTCAATTGATATAATTGACCATAATTTTACTTACACAATTGCACCAAACATGGCAGCAAATTTTTATCAGCTTTAGCAGCAGCACGTAACGCGAACATTTTTGAACCAACTGACGAAGTCTTGTAAGAATTCTCGTCTTTCGTCGGAAAATGAATACATAACTCCCGATCACGGTCGCATTCGTATTTTTCGATAGCCACAGTTGCATCAATTCAATACATCGATAGTTTGGTAAGCACTATTGTGAGCTATTTGGGGACTCCTGAAAGTGAAGCTGCTAGCAAGCTAGCTATCTGGCAATGCTAAGTTTTCTCTGGTAGCCCCACTGACTCATGTACATATGTGTGTGTGCGGCTATGTACTGTTCACTCTTAGCGGCCCGTCAAATGTGGGAGAGGGAGCGAGACAGTATATTTACAAAAGCAAATACAAACATATGTTTTAAGCTTTTGGTGGCGGCGGCGGCCATGATCAAATAATTTTATAAGTACTTATTTCATCGGAACTTAGGTTTTGTTGCGATTTTACAGTTTTTATATCAATGTGTGTGCATTTATGTATTCATACGCAGAAAGTTTAAGTTGGGTTCGGCATTCATTGACCTGCCTCAACTATCAACATAATTGCAAAACTAGAAGTTTGTTTTTAAAAATTCGCAACCTTATACCTATACCTTATACATATGTACTTAATTGGCTCGGAGATGCTTTAGATACGTTTGCACAAATTTTAGGGTATCCTTTTCTACCCATTTCAGGTAACACTCGCTAACCTAATCGCTTTGCTAAATTAACTTGGGACTCGGTGCTTTAATCCACGTGTTTGCAAGCTTTTGTTCCAATCCACAAAATATATATGTACGCGCCTTTGATAACTGAATAAATGCATTGAAACTGAAATGTAATAAAAACATCAATTAACAGCAGAATGAAAAAAAACATGTATATGTACACAGAAGTACATACACAAATACATAGATATACATATATACGAAACGATGGAGTTTTGAGTAGTTTTGAATCATTTAATTGATATTACTTCATTATATCATTACACACTTTTCCACTATTAGGTCGGTGGATGATGACAATTAACCCGATCTCAGTTAGCTTATTTATCCAAAGCAGTATTGTTTTTGATGGCAATAACGCACTCTTCGCCGCAGGCGCCCAGCACGGTACACAACAGATCCTTGCCGGCATCGTAGTCGGCGCGCAAGGAGGCTCCTAATGGGCCTTCGGGAATCTTGAGATCCTCGCGCAAACCGCCGCTGTCGCTCATCAGAGTGAGGTAGCTATCATCGCTTATATCGGTCAGCTGGAAATCCTCGCGTTTAACGTGCGGCACATCCATATTGTGAGTGGAGGGACAAATATCCTCATACTTTTTTTGTGTAAATATGTCGATGCCAACAAGATGGACTTTGGCGTGGCCATGCTTTCCCGTCTTTGAGGTAGACATGTCCACGATCTTGCAAGGGCGTCCCTTGAGCATCACATATCCGTTCTTGCGAAGCGCCGAACATTGCATCGGGTAGGTTTTAGATGCACCCGACTCGCCGCCACCAAAATGATCCCCCTCAGAATCCGACATTTTGACAAAGATTTTCTTGTTAAAAACTTTACACGCGGCACGCTGTGAAGAAAAGGAAACTGAAAGAGTGGTCACACTCTAGAGATGGAAAGATATCGAAACACGATGGTTTGCTCAAACATCTTATCGATGTATTGGGGCGTCACATTGAGTTGCACTACGATTTATCGAACATTGTGCAACACTAGACACGGCTATCGAAATCGACATTTTCATGTATCCGACATTTTGTAAATGGATAGGGTTGTATTCAAGTATGCCTTGGTTGTGTGTGTGTTTGTTTAGTAGGTGTGTGTGTGTGTGAGTGTACATGAGTCGTTCGGTTGCCATAAAAAAAAGAGTCCATTAGTTTTGCAATAAACCAAAAGGATTGTGTGTGTTTTCTCAATTTAAAATGTTTTACTCCCAAACAAACCAAATAACTTATTAATAAAAACGCGCACATATCACTTTGCGTACGTGAAAACGAGTCATGCAAAAACTCGAGATCATTGACCATGTGTGAAAATCCAACTATTTAAATAAGTGCATATAAAACTACATTTTCCACTTGTGTACATATTTACATATTTAAAGATGATGCATACTGCGTATTCCGCCAACATTAACAAAACACGTAATATACAAACGTAAGTAATTTTCCTATATCGCGACTCGAAAAAAAAGAAGAAAATTGCTACAGCAAAATGCGCATGTATGTATGTATGCATGTGTATCCGCATACATGTATGCAAATGTATGTGTGATCCGAAATAATTCCAAATTTTAACAACTTTAACCGTCCAGTTTAATGTTGAGTTATTTTTTCTCTCAAATGCCCGCTGGGCGTAGTTTTTGTAGAAAAAAAAGTGGCCCCCACAAAAAATTATACATTTTAATGGCACAAGTAAATATTCGTTTATGTATGGGAAAACATTGGGCGACTTAATTAACTTATTAATGTTCGACATAAATTGAATTAAAATTGTTTAATAAGTAACTCTAGAATAAACTGATTTGCTTTGTTCATATATATTTCACCATATGTGCTTATGTGTGTGTGTGAGTGTGTGTATAGTCCAATCAATGGCAATACACATAAAGACATTTACATGCATGCTTGCAAGTGCATTCGTACATGCATATGTATGTATGCATGTATGTATGTGTATGCAAAAGTTTGTCCTGACTGAATGACTGATGGCTGATGGGCAATCAACGCACAGCCCCCAAACCATTGGCGGCGCTACAAAGCTGATGATATTTTTACAGTATTTAACATTTTCCTCTAATAAGCCGACAACTTTATGCCCAAGTATTAAGTCTTATCCGATTAGGTTTACACTTGTTTGAGTTGTCGAAAAAAAAAACCACCCCTTTTTTAAAATGGGAGGGTGGAGGGAGGGGGCTAAACTTAGTTTTTCGTTCGTCTGGGCTTAAACTGATGTATGTACATATTTTTTTATTATAAACAAATTAGCTGGTCGACTGATTTTGCTTTGCAACTGACCGACCGGCACTGTATGTGTACATATACATTATACATGTATATTGATATAAAACTATCTTGACTTTCTTTGTGCTTTTAATTTTTTGTTTTACTATATTTAGTTGCAGATAAAAGCATTATGTAGGCAGCTCGTTCGTTACTGGAAGTGGAAGCTGATGCTAAACAAATACATAAAATATTATGGATATTAAACAATTCGCTATTTAAAAAGTAGCTAAGAAACTCCTTGAAAAACAACAAACAAAGATTTTTGTAATAAGAAAGAATTCCAAGAAAAATAACTGGATAATAAATAATTGTGAAAATCCTTTATTTGGATCGCCATTTGGGCGATTTGCCTGGAAATGAATATTCTACTTTGTTTACTTTTAATAACTATTTTGCAAAGTCCAATCAACTCACCAACAACAACATCAGCGCTCGGCCAAATACTGCACACTCAATCAGTAAATCTTAATGATGAGCCAACTGTACTGTCGCTGCGAGTTGAGAGGATTGGACGCAGTAAGGCGGCGGCAGCTCCCAAGATGAATTCAACTGAAACGACGGACTTGAGCGATGCCGCCGCCTCGGGCAACTTGAGCATTATTACAAATGTTGCTAAATTTGATACGCGGCTAAATCATCTGCTCGTCGACACGATAACGGGGCGAGTCTTTGTTGGCGGTGTCAATCGATTGTATCAGCTGTCGCCGGACTTGGAACTGCACGAAACGGTCAAAACTGGTCCTCAAAATGATTCCGTTGAGTGCACCATACTCGACTGTCCGCTCAATGCCATACGCAAGCCAACCGATAATTATAATAAGGTGCTGCTGATAGATCGCGCGACGTCGCGACTTATTGCCTGTGGCTCCTTGTTCCAGGGCACTTGCACGGTCCGCAATCTCCAGAATGTGAGCATTGTTGAGCACGAGGTGCCGGACGCAGTTGTTGCCAACGATGCCAACTCCTCAACGGTGGCGTTCATTGCACCCGGGCCACCGCAACATCCGGTAACAAACGTTATGTATGTCGGCGTTACCTATACAAATAATTCGCCGTACCGCAGCGAGATACCGGCCGTTGCGTCGCGCTCGCTCGAGAAGACAAAAATGTTTCAGATTGCCTCATCGGCGGTTACAACTGGGACGCGCACCTTTATCAATTCGTACGCGCGCGAAACGTATTTGGTTAATTATGTGTACGGTTTTAGTTCGGAGCGTTTCTCATATTTCCTAACGACCCAATTGAAGCACAATCATCACTCGTCGCCCAAAGAGTACATCACCAAGCTGGTGCGAATTTGCCAAGAGGACTCCAACTATTATTCGTACACGGAAATACCGGTGGAATGCATTAGCGAAGCGCAGGGCGGAACGAAATTTAACTTGGTACAGGCTGGTTTCCTGGGCAAGCCTAGCTCCGACTTGGCTCAAAGCTTAGGCATTTCAATACAAGATGACGTCCTCTTTGCCGCATTCTCAAAGGGTGAAAGCAACCAGCCGACCAACAACTCTGCGCTTTGCATCTACTCCTTAAAGTCAATTCGTCGCAAATTTATGCAGAACATCAAATTATGCTTCAACGGCGTTGGCTTGCGCGGCCTCGATTTTATATCGCCCAGCATGCCGTGCGTCTTAACGGTTAGTATTTTCGTTGCGTTTGTTTTCCCGCGACTCATAAACTTTCCTTTGTACTACAATTTCAGAAACTACAAACTATTGGCGAAGACTTTTGTGGTTTGGATGTTAATTCTCCGCTAGGCGGAGAGCAGCCCATCACAGCTGTGCCAGTCGCAATGTTCAACACAAGGCTAACATCAGTGGCGGCGACCAGCACCAGCGGCTATACGGTGGTTTTTATTGGCACCGTCAACGGCTATATAAAGAAAGTTGTTGTCGAATCATCGACCGTGGCGAACGAATATGCTAGCTTGGCCGTAGATGTGGGCTCGGCAATTAACCAGGACATGCACTTCGATAACCAGAATCTGTATGTTTACGCCATGTCCGAGCGCAAAGTGTCGAAGGTAAAGGTCTATGATTGCGCCGACTTTAAGACGTGTGGCGAATGCCTGGGTGCCAAAGATCCGTATTGTGGCTGGTGTTCGCTCGAAAATAAGTGCAGCCCGCGCTCCAATTGTCAGGACGATGCCAACGATCCGTTGTACTGGGTCAGCTACAAGACGGGCAAATGCACAACAATAACGAGCGTGGTGCCGCACCAATTGCAGCGCACAACAGCCCGCACCTTGGAGCTGATCATCGATCATTTGCCGCAGCTCAAAGAGAACCTAATTTGCGCCTTTACCACCGAGGACAAGGCTCTATTTACGAATGCCACCAAAAAGCGTAACGGCGTTAACTGTACGACGCCCCGCACCGATATGCTGCCACAAATTGAGCAGGGCAAACATCATTTCACTGCGAAGCTTTCGGTGCGCACCCGCAATGGTCCGGACCTTGTCTCGACAGACTTTACGTTCTTTGATTGCAGCACACACTCGTCGTGTACACGCTGCGTATCATCCGAGTTTCCGTGTGACTGGTGCGTCGAGGCGCATCGCTGTACGCACGATACGGCCGAGAACTGCCGCAATGATATACTGGTGACTGGCGTTAGCCGAATCGGTCCCAGCTATCGCTCCGGGCCGGGCTTTTGTCCGACCATTAACGCCACCGGCGATGGCAGCGAAGTGCTTGTCGCTGCCGGCACTAGCAAATCGATTAAGGTCAAGGTACACATCATTGGCCAGTTCATAGTGCAGACACGTTTTGTTTGCCAGTTCAACATTGAGGGACGCGTCACCAGCCTGAATGCCCAATTGCTTGGCGATACCATCTACTGTGACAGCATGGAATTTCAGTACACATCCCGTTCGCCGAATCTAACAGCAACTTTCGCTGTCATTTGGGGCGGATCCAAACCGCTTGACAACCCGCATAATATTCACGGTAAGTTTTCTTTTGTTTCTGTTTGTACTCAATTTATGTATATTTTTTTTCGACAGTTGTCATTTATCGTTGTCGCGACATGGCCGACAGTTGTGGCATTTGTCTAGCGTTGGCTGAGAAATACAATTGCGGCTGGTGCTCATCGACAAACACATGCGAGGTCGTCGAACAGTGTAACAAGAATAATGACGGTAAAACGGATTGGCTAAATCGTAGCGAAATCTGCCCGAATCCCGAGATACATTCGTTCGGGCCCAAGACCGGACCCTGGGAGGGTGGCACCAACATTACGATCAAGGGCATAAATCTTGGCAAAAATTACAACGACATTTACTCGGGCGTGCGCATCGCTGGCATCAACTGCATGCCCTTTCAACAATTCTATATAGACACGAAACAAATTGTCTGCACGGTGGATAGCCCCGGCGAGCAAATGTATCGGAATGGTCGAATTGTGGTCCAAATCGGCGACTATCGCGGCGAATCGAAGGAAGATTACGAGTTTGTTGATCCAAAAATATCGAACTTTTATCCGCGTTTCGGACCTTCCTCGGGTGGCACACAAATCCGCATAATTGGCAAACATTTGAATGCTGGCTCGCGCATTTTGGCCTTTATCAATGATCGTTTGCCTTGCAAAATCATTAGCACCGACTCGTCTCAGGCCATTTGTCGGACATCGCCGTCTCCGGGCATTATTGAAGGCCGCCTCAAAATGTCATTCGATAACGGGCCCCGCGAGTTTAACGACTACAATTTTAAATATGTGCTCGATCCGACAGTTGAACAGGTTAGTTCGGGACCGAGCGGCCAGATAAAAGTGCCAAAGGGCATACCGGCGGGCGGCATTCGGATTGCAGTGACTGGCACCCAATTTACCAGCATACAAGCGCCAAGCATTTATGTATTCTACAAGGGTCAAATGTATGCGAGTCAGTGTCGCGTGCAGTCGGACTCGGAAATGGAATGTCCGTCGCCAATTATTGAAGCGGACAGTCAAATTGTCGACCCCGAGAACCCAACCTTGCTCGAGTACGGTTTCTTGATGGACAATGTGCTGAGAGTGCAAAACTTATCGAAGACGAACAACAATCATTTCGAGCTCTATCCGAATCCCGAATACTTTCCATTCGAAGAACGCGTCAAATACTTTAAGAGCGAATATCTTACAATAAATGGACGAAATCTTGATCGCGCCTGCAAGGAAACGGATGTCGAAGTCAAAATTGGCAATGGCTACTGCAATATCACATCTTTGTCGCGACAGCAACTAACGTGCCGGCCGCCCACTGAAGCGGCAGCTGCCAGCAACAGTCCCAGTGGGCCCGAGGTAATTGTCCGGATTGGATCATCGCTGCAGTATCGCATTGGCATACTGAGTTACGAGTCCTCGAACCTAATCACCGATTGGGGCGATAATGTTGTATTCTTTGTGATTGCCGGCTGTGTAATACTCTTGCTATTTTTCGTTGCGTTGCTCGTCGCATATCGAAAGAAAACGTCCGAGTCGAACCGTGTGCTTCGCAACATGCAGGAACAAATGGATATTTTGGAACTGCGTGTCGCTGCCGAATGCAAGGAAGCATTTGCCGAGCTCCAAACCGAAATGACAGACTTAACGGGCGATCTGACATCGGGTGGCATACCATTTTTGGATTATCGTTCGTATGCAATGAAAATCTTATTCCCAAATCATGAGGATCACGTTGTCTTGCAGTGGGAGCGTCCCGAATTGTTGCGTAAAGAGAAAGGCTTGCGCCTATTTGCTCAACTCATAATGAACAAAACGTTCCTGCTGCTCTTCATCAGAACTCTCGAGTCGAATCGTTATTTCTCGATGCGCGAACGTGTCAATGTTGCCTCACTAATAATGGTAACACTGCAATCGAAACTCGAGTATTGTACAGATATTTTGAAAACCTTGTTGGGTGACCTAATTGAAAAGTGCATCGAAGGCAAAAGTCATCCAAAACTGTTGCTTCGCCGTACCGAAAGTGTTGCCGAAAAGATGTTAAGTGCCTGGTTTACGTTTCTGCTGTACAAATTTCTGAAAGAATGTGCTGGCGAGCCCTTATACATGCTGTTTCGTGCCGTCAAAGGCCAAGTGGACAAAGGACCGGTTGATGCGTGCACCCACGAGGCACGCTACTCTCTAAGCGAAGAGAAACTAATCCGCCAATCCATCGATTTTCGGCCAATGACTGTGAATGCCAGCATCACGCAACAGCCAATATTTTGCAACAATTTGGACATGCTGCCGCCACACACTGAGAACGTGTCCGTTAAAGTGCTTGACTGCGACACAATTGGACAAGTTAAAGAGAAATGTTTAGAAACAATCTATCGAAATATACCATCAAGCCAAAGGCCACGCAAAGATGATTTGGATTTGGGTAAGTTACTAACTTGTAACTAGTTAAAAAAAACGTATCAATATGTCTATTCTTTAGAGTGGCGAACTGGCGCAACGGGCCGTGTTATCCTGTACGACGAAGATGCTACATCGAAAACGGAGAGCGAGTGGAAGAAACTAAACACATTGCAACACTACAACGTGCCGGATGGAGCCGGTCTGAGTTTGGTGCCAAAGCAAAGTTCCATTTACAATTTTAGTATATTGTCCGATAAGAACGAGAAATCTCACAAGTAAGTGCAAGTTTCATACCCGATTGTGGTGTTGTGTAATTTTCGATGTCCGCCGTGCGTTTAGGTATGAAACTTTAAATATATCGAAGTACAACTCCTCCTCACCGACATTCAGCCGCGCCGGCAGCCCTCTGAACAACGACATGCACGACAATGGTGGCCTAAAGTATTGGCATTTGGTCAAACACCATGACAGCGATGTGCAAAAAGAGGGAGAACGCGTCAATAAGCTCGTCTCGGAAATCTATCTAACTCGACTGCTGGCCACGAAGGGCACGCTGCAGAAATTTGTCGACGATCTGTTTGAAACGATATTTAGCACCGCTCATCGCGGCTCTGCCTTGCCCTTGGCAATTAAATATATGTTTGATTTCTTGGACGACCAAGCATTGTTGCATGGCATTACGGATCCCGAAGTTGTGCACACCTGGAAAAGCAACAGCTTGCCATTGCGGTTCGTATAATTATACAATTGTCGATTGTCATTGCCTGAATTTGTATCTTTGCAGTTTTTGGGTCAACTTAATAAAGAATCCGAATTTTGTATTTGATATACATAAATCGAATATCGTGGACTCGTGTTTGTCCGTTGTAGCTCAAACATTCATGGACTCTTGCTCAACTTCGGACCATCGATTGGGTAAGTTTTCGAGTTTAAAAATTAATCTTTATATATTTAACTCACATTAATTAAATATATAGGCAAGGATTCGCCAAGCTCAAAGCTTTTATATGCTAAAGATATACCCGAGTATCGCAAATGGGTCGACCGATATTATAGGGATATTCGGGATATGTCGTCGATTTCCGATCAGGATATGAATGCAATGCTTGCTGAAGAATCAAGGGTAAGTAAGGGTTAGGAATATATACTATTTTCCGATAATTTGATTTTAATATTTCGTTTAACTACAGCTTCACACCACCGAGTTTAATACAAATTGTGCACTTCATGAACTTTACACTTACGCCGTCAAGTATAATGAGCAGCTAACGGTTACTTTGGAGGAGGACGAATTTTCGCAGAAACAACGACTTGCATTCAAGTTGGAGCAGGTTCATAATATAATGTCGGCTGAATAAATCTCTCAACAATACTCAAATTTCGAAAGGCAAAACAATTGTATCAAACATTTTGTCTGTATTCCAAGGAAAGACACAGTTCTCACAATATAGTAACTCGTACATAAAAGATACCACCTATTAAATTATATATATACTATATAGTAAATGAACGTGAAAAATGTGTAAGTTCCATTAAACATAGTATCCAAATATTTTTGCTTCATACTTTTTTCCCCAAACAAAGGGAAAAATGCCATAAAAAAAAACAAAACAAAACATAAAGAAACTTGCACTTAAAGCATTCCATTGAAAGGATTTATAAATTGGTGTGTTTGTTTTTTTTGTAATTCCGGCATCTGTGTGCTTTGCTCATTGATATTGTATATGTATGTATGTATGTTTGCATGCCAGTAATAAATATTATTGTCTAAGTATGAATATGAATATTCAAAATATAAGTACTATATAATAATATGATCCAAACGCAAGAATCGACTGATTTTAATATAAATATAAAAACTAATTGGTATTTTAGTTTGACAAAGTATATATGTATGTATGTATCTATGTTATATGTAATTTATATATGTATATGAATCTCATAAAGATTGCAACAACTACAATGTCATGTGTAGTAAAACAACAGACGACGACGACAAACAAATTTGTATTTCATCAAATTCTATCTATCATTGAATACTATGTTACCTGGTAACCCTGCGGCAAATAATGAACGTAGCAGTACTAAACTAATCCTTACCGTAAGGTCACTTGGGAGCGAACAAAAAAATAACAAAAACATCTCAATTCAATTATTTTAAAACGATTGTCATTCAGTCAGCAGATTCTTCGTTGATAGTCTTATGACTATTGAATGTGCATTATACATATATTTGTGCATTATTGTTTGATAAGTAATGTTGTAATGTGTCACCCTGTTTAGTTTTTATTTTTATTTCATAAAATTTTGTATGTAAATTATTTATTTTTACTTCCGAGAGAAAAATTATATTTTTTTCAACTATTGTTCAAGTGTGCAATAGAATAAACCTTTTTCTAATTTTATTTGCGTTGTGTTTTCTTTTGTTAATTTAAAAAGATGAAAGGCATAAATGTCCGGTGTAATTTTTCCTTCCATTTAACAACGAGCCGGTATCTAGCTTAGTGTAGGTCATATCTATATATATATTATATGTGTTTCGATCAAATTGTTTCAAAATGTCGTATTTTATTTTTAGTGATGATTCATCTTGTCAATTTGATACCTATTAAAAATATATATGTACGATGTGTGTGTAAGCCTATATGATATAGATATATAATATTTCATATTGGATAACAAATCAGTAGTAATTAAATGTCTTGTGTGTGTACTATATTAAGTAAGCTGCCAAGTAAAAGTAGACCGAAATATTTGATTTACTTTGGTAACACCAAACCCAGCTACCGAAAGCTTTTCAAAAGTTGAAAGAATATGGGGGCACAATCACTCGCGCCCCCCAAAAATTGCGAACAAAATTAAAAGGTTTTTTGCAGTCACATTCATCCCTCCCCCACCTTGTCACCGCTTATCCTTCAAACGATTTAAGTTTTCTAAATGTCAAATATTTACTTATATGAATAGCTAAATATATATTTGTGTACATAAAAGCAGAATATTATATTAATAAATTTTTGTGGTTGTGTGTAAAAAAAAAACAGAAAAAATCTAACGATAGTCCGATAAAAAATGTTGTACATTAATGTCTACGTGCTAATCAATATTTCAAACGATAACCAGAAGCTAAAGGTTAAGTAAGGATGATAGCAAGCATAAAGGATCAACAAAGGATTTAATAAATCCGGCAATGCAACAAAATATATAATATAAAGCTTTCGCTTTTATTAACATATCTGTAACATAAAAAAAGCGCATTTTATTTTCGAGAAAATATGTATATGCTATAAATCGAAACCGAAGCAGTTTTATTATAATTTTACGTACGTATATAGTTAAGAATTGTAATAACCATACATATATTTATATATAATGTATGTATTTAATAATTATAAAAAGCACACAATTTTTTAAGGTAAAATTTGAAAATAAATAAACGATTTGTATGTTGTACTTGCGAAATATTCGTATGAAGAAGGCAGGAAGGGTATGTCAAGTGCAAGTAGAAAAATATATATTTCTACTTGATTCATCCGATTTTATCGCTACAAAAATATAAACAAAATGTAATTGACTTAAGTCGACTGAGTCATTCTCAACTCAATACCTATGTAACACGTATCAGAATATGATTATTGTATTTGCATCTATGTGTGTGTTTGTGTGCGTGTAAAGTATTTTAAAATAAACGGAATAACATTTGTGAGAAATTCGCGTCAATTGTTTTTCTTTAATTATTTAGCGAATTCGATATTCACACTGTCCTCCTACCCTTTCACTTTCACAAAAAATCTTCATCATTTTGAACTTGGCGCCTCCCTGGCACCATTTAAAATTTGGCGCATCTAACGTTGCTCCTTTGTTTTTCGTGCTGTTATCGCCTACTGGTGTGACTATCGCTCACGAGCCGCGATATTTTGTTAATACTCACCCCTTCACTAACAGTACCTTTGTATTCCAAGTTCTCATATGAAATTGTATTTATCGTCCTGGAAATTTGATTTCATTTGTGAAAACACCACACACATCCACCAGTAAGTTATTAGTCAGTGACAAATATATTTATTTACATACATACATACATACACATATGTATGTGTTTGTGTTAATATATGAATTTATTTACTTTAATTTTTGTTGGTGTGTGAAATTATCAGACTAATACTATAATGTTACAACGACTAGTTCTACAGTTAAATTCGAACCATAATTTAAATACGATTGGTACATAAATATCGGATTTTATAATTAGCTTATTTAAAATTTAGTCTTATTCCTAGGGAGGTTTTCGGAGTTGGTTATTGTTGTTATTGGAATTTGGAATACAAGAGTTTCGATGTAATTTCTTTTCGATTTTCATTTTGTTTTTGTTTGTTTTTTTTGTATTATAAAGGAAAAAGTATATTTTATTGCCCTCCGCAAACATTTGCAATTTGTTTTTTTTTCCACCATTATAAAAATTACGAATTTTTTTTGTTAAATTGTATGGAATACCTATTAAAGCCTCTCGTCTTTTGTCAACTTACACAGAGCAAAATAAGGGGTACACTTATAAGAAATTTAAATGACATTAAAAATTAGTGAGATTCGAAAGTTTGAGCGTAAATTTTAAAAAATATTAGTATAGTTAATTCGATCGAGATTATAATTAACCAAAAACCTATATTTAATATAGTTCAAGCATAAAGTAATTTACAAGGGACAGAACAAAACAGAAAGTTGGTGGGGCTCTTAACATCTTAGAGATGTTTTTGTAAAAATGTAAAAAAAACAAATTTTTATCTTTCGATCTTTTTTTCAAAATGCAAAGTTTAAAAAGTCACATATAAGTTCGTGTGCGCGTCTTAAGTAAAGGTTTTATTTATGAAAGGTTGAAAGTTTTATTGTTGCTCGTCCTCGTCCACCTCCGCACAACACCTGCCATGTCTTTAGATACTTTGTATGCTGGGTATTGTTGTGGGCCTTGGGTACAGCGTTAATATATGGGATGGCAGTAGGATGACGACGACGACGACGACTGAAACGTATGCTGCATTCCTTGACATTGCATTTTCGAATAACAAGTCAAGCCCAAATCAGTATATGATGTTGGGAATGGTGTGGTAGGTGGCGGTGGCTGTGGCGAATTATCTTTAAATTGTAGGTGTTGAGATGGTGAGCTTTGCTTTGATGCTGCTTGTAATTTCATTGGTGGATTATTTTGTTGTTCTTCGATAACATGGGCAACAGCGGCGACAGCGACCGCAGCTGCTTTCGATAGAAGATTTGCTGTGGGCAAATTAAAAATTGAACATCACTGAAGTCGCGGCCAATAATTACTGCCAGCCAAATCGGCAACATTTTGCGTCGAAATCTGTACAGGTACCGAAACGCCAGCGGATATCACGCCTAAAAATAAATAATCAATAGAGAAATTTATAGTTGGAATATTATTCTTTGTGGTAGTAGCTTTTGTGTCAGTACCTGTGTTGGCTGTGCCAACTGTTGAGCCGTTGCCATAAACTCCAACTCCGTGCTGTGGTGGCTGCTGGTGAGCTGCTGCCGGGTTGCAAGCTGAGTTTCGTGCGTGTGCGGCATAGGGCGATCCCAAAGATAGCGGATCATGAAACATGTATGGATAACTGTCCCTTTGTTGTAAGCACGTCGGCGTCATTGAGTTCAATGATTGTTGCATCGAGCTGAAAATTAATCATTTAATTATAATTTGCAAGACCCAGGCAGTAATAATTCATATATGTATATAGTTACTTGTAGTTTTCAGCCATGGTTGCGATCGGTTGCGGTATAGATGAGTACATTGTATTGAAACCTGTATTTAGGGGCAATCGGGGAGCTACCGCTTGCAAAGGTGGGCTATCCGAATTGGAATGCACATTGCTAACATCGCCACCAAGTATCTGCGAATAGATTTAATATTCATTTATTATGAATGTTCAGGCAAAAAACCTTATACTTACTGTCGGCCCATCCGAAGTGTCGTTTGGATGATGGCTATTGTTGTTGTTGCCTGTATGAGCTGTTGACGTTCCTCCTCCCTCGGCAGTTGTACTTATGCCGGGCGTCGAATTGTTTGTCGGTGTTGGGACATTCGTTGGGACATTGCTGCCGGCGGGATTATTTGTGCTTGTACGTCCGCTATCAACGGACCGCCTCTGAGTACGCAATTTTTCCTCCCGACGCCATTTAGCCCTTCGATTCGAGAACCAAACCTAATTATATAAATTTGTTATCACACTTAAGATTATTATTAAATATCAGACACAGCAAAATAAAAATGTAAACAGCAATTGGTGTTGTTTGTCGAATTTTCACATGAAATTCGTTACATGATATATTCAGTGGGAGTTTTTGCATACAAAATAAGCCACGCAATCAACACATCTTGTCTTTCGACAAAATAAACAAAATATCCAAACTCATCATGTAATGAACCATGAGGACGAAGGACACATTGGCACGGGGCTATAAAAATATTTATTTATGTTTTGTTGAGGAGTAACAAAGGGGTGAATGAGGATTACAATATTTGTGTTGAGCCTTCATATTTCCAACATGACATTTATTACTTTGCGACTCGACTCGACTCCACTCCACTCTCATCCTTGACAGAGCTCTTCAACATAAATTTGCTTCCCGCCAGCGCGTCAACTCAATGTGAAAATCGCCAAGTAGTTTCAAGTGTTTTTACAGTCAAATTGTTTTTATTCGGTTATACAAATAATCATAAGCCGAACGAACCAAGCATTAAAAAAGATGCATTAGTAACAGAACAGAAGAGTGACAGGGGTGCCACGTCGCGACGTTAAGGGTTGGCTTTGACTTGCGTGGCTAAAAGCCATTCTCTATACACTTTACCCACAATCGGTTACAAAATGTAACATCCCCGAGATTATGAAGAAACTGAAGAATCGCACTTATTTATGGTTCAAAGTTAAAAGTTAATAAAGCGATTGAAATCAAAGTAATCAATGCAATGTAACTAAATCAGCTTAAACAAATTTAATTGAAAAAAACAAAAATAAAATCAAATATAATTAAACAAAACTGAAAGACAAACCTGAATACGTGCCTCTGGCAAACCAATTTTTTCAGCAAGCCTCTCCCGTGCAAAAACATCTGGGTAATGCGTCCGTTCGAATTCTATGGCAAAAAAACAAGTTTTTGAATGAGCGAGGTTGTACTGTAAATAGATAAAAATTAACGAACCTTTTTCTAAACTGTCAATTTGCTCGTTCGTAAATGACGTTCGATTACGCTGCAGTTTGCGCTTCAGTCGTAGACGCATTTGTGAGTCTTCGTCGCCGGAAGAATTATGATCCGAATTGCCGTCTGATGTACTTTCATGTGAATTGGGATGCGACAGATCTCCCGGATAAAGATCTGAAAATAACAAAATGTAAGTTAATTCTTAAAGATACTTCAATTGGCAATACCAAGAACAAACACTTATTTCGTCTCATGCCCCGGGAGGTAGGCAGTAATGGTATTTTGCTATGAGACAAGAATTTTCTTAGCAATTGAGACCTCTTGTAATATTAATTCTCTTTGCTACAAGTGCATTTAAATTTCGGAATTATGGTTTATTTTAACCAAACTTACGATGACCGTTTACTTTTCCATCAATTACAGTCGAACTTCTATATAACGAATAGTTATAGAGAAAATTTGTAGTACAGAATGGGTTTTTGATGGAACCAAGTTGCAGGGTTCTGGAAATTAATTCGTAATATAGAAAACTTCGTTATACAGAAGTTCATTGTATGGAAGTTCGACTGTACTACAAGTCATTCTGTCTGTCGCTGGCATCGCTGGCATCGATACGATCTCTGATAGAAGAGACAATCATCTCAACCCTTTTATTCTGGGAAGCTGCTTGTCCTAACTCTCCAACAGAAGAAAGGCCGCTACCTTCATACATAATATGTATATGTATGTATTTATGTATGTCTGTATGAGCGTCTGCCTTGCTTAGTAGTTTGTTGGTTTATCTAGCCCAACAGAGCATTTACAGTTGCAAAATCATTTCACTGATTGCTTTTTCTTATCTTTGTCGAAACTTTTGACTTACAAACACACATTAATCCCGCATACTTGCATACATACAAGAGCATGTAAATATGTTTACATACATACATATGGTTTTACCCCACAGACATGAAAGCGGTAGTTGGACGGACGGACGGGGCGGCTCGCTGCTCGCTGCTCAATGGGACATATGTCAACCTTATTTATTGAACGAAGAGAATAAACAAAAACAACAATTGAAGAAGGCAGCAGCAAAGCCTTTAGAGTTACGCTTCTCAATTAGATTTAATGGCAAATAACAAATGACCAACAAATTAACTATTTGTTTGTTGTCCTCATGTTTGATCATCTGTGACAAAATGTTTTCAATGTTTCGTCTCGGATACGTTCGTTTTGGGGTTGAATTCGATTTCTCTATTCTGTTTTCGCATTGTTAAATGTGGTAGGCCGTTTTCATTAGAAGTATAATTGCTTCTGATGGTATTGGCCAGAGACAGTTTATCACAGATAAGATAATTTTCATGCTCAGACATGCAGATATGCTTATCAAATCGAATATCGCTTTATCAGATTCGTCTGGTGCTTACTGCAATTTCTTATTTGGTGCAATACTCGGCTTTAATTTTAATTTTTTTTTCTTTCGACTTGTGGCTTTATTTTACAGTAGAATATTGGTATGAAGGTTGAATTTAAATCAAGAATGAATTTCTTTATGAATTTAAGATTCGAAAATATAAAATGTGAGTGAATTCAACTTTGGTTTTAGAACGTGTTTTTATACCCAGAACCCATGTAATTGGAAAGGGGATAAGGGTGTAAGCGGAAGGCGAACCCATAAAGTAAACAAATATATTCTTGATCAGATGTAGATTTAAGCCAAGCGATCTTAGGCTCAAAAAGAAAGGTACCAATTATATTTTGTAATTGAGAAAGATTGAAGAATGAAATTTTACAAATGTTTACCTCGCTTTTGAACTTCTTCTCTGGGTATTTGGCCAGTTAAATTCGTTGGTATCGCCGCCGTCGGTGTTGGTGGCAGTGTCAAGTGGGCCGTTGTCGTATTTCCGGGATACCAGGCCCATCCGCCCGATTGTCCATTGAACATTCGCAGCTTTTCATAAACCGACTCGTTCTGTTGTTGCGCTTGCTGCTCTTTCTGTGACGCTAAATTGCGCAGCACCCGATTAATAGATGAAACCTGCAATTAAAGCCAAGTTGTACAAAGGAGTACATATTGTAAATACAATTATACAAGTTTCGAGATAGTGGTAGTGGTAGCCTCCTCCGAGGTTATCGCCGTTCATGTTTACTTCGCATTTCCACCCTCTAAATAAAATTGAATGCAATGCAACTTGCTGCCATTGGCTGTGTAGTATCCAACCAATCACGCACTGTTGTTCAAGAGCAGGACGGCAATACGACGACTGCTGTGTGTAAGACCATTTCACACACACACACACACACACACGTTACATGCATACCTTCATGTCCACCTAAGCTTGCGAAATACATTCATACGTTTGACAAAATACTAACATGCACATAAACTGGTTATTTAACACAACAAAGTACTGCAAATAATAAAAAAAAAATATTCGTTTTATTTGTTATGCAAGATTTTTCGTGGATTAGTCGGTGAAAAGTTAATTAAAATGATTTCAAACTGTTTAAGATTTTTCCTGCAATTTTGATAGAAAATTAGCAAACAAAAGTCTAATTTGAATTAAGATGAAAATTGAAAATTCGATTCGGTTCGATTTGAACCCGATACGAAAATCAACTTTTGCATTTAGCATTTTTAGTTTGCGACCAATTTGAACATTCCGACTCTTACTACTGTTCTACAACTATTGACATCCCTCAAAGATCTGCATTTTTGGTGGCAATACAGCTAGTGGCAAGGGCGTAGCCAGGGGGGGCAGGGGGGGCAGCTGCCCCCGCCTTGACAAAAATTAAATTAAATTTTTTTTTGTGAAAATTCATTATTCAAAATAAACGTAAATTGATGCTTGCATAATTTTTGTTTTTTCTACTTTTGTTAATGTAAAAAAAAAACGTTGGTAAAAAAAACGTAAATAAACACAAAACCACACTACCAATACCTTACAAGCCTTCGTTTTTTTGCTTTCTAAAAAAAATTTTTTTTTGGCCCCCCCCTTCCTCGGATTCTGGCTACGCCCTTGGCTAGTGGCTAGTCCCCGCATCCCTGTACCACTTTACAATCAGGTTTTTTCGTCCGTTGCATTGAATCTCCCGATTAAGCTTTCTAACTGGTTTTAGTTGTAGTAAAAATAATTCAAAGCAAAGGACGAGAGATGAGATAGTAACTAGCACATTGGATAAATCTGGCAAACTCTAAGCTGCAGCGATCCCGCATTTAACGTATTGCAGTACCCAAACCAAGATTTATATACAAAACCTTTGATGTCCTTTGAACTCATTATGCTTATACAAAACGGTCCGCAAGGCATTGTAATCATTGTAACACTGCAACACAAGTCATTAAGAAGAAGCACGGAGCAATTCAATGCAAAGAAATGTCAAGCTCGAATGCGCCAGAGACACGTGGCAACACTTAAAGTCAAAAGTGGGAGCGTTGGAAGCTGTTCTTAATGGACGCAGCAAACTGAGTAAAAGAACATATAGAAACCCTAATATCGTCGGCATATATGTGTGATGCCGTTTGGCTTTAAAAAAAACCACAAATCCAAATACTTTTAATACAAAAATGCTACTTAACTTTCTCATATAAAATTTTAATTGAATATTATTTTACTGTACGCTCAGAGATTACAAAAAAATATGACTCGTTGGGAGATACCCTGTATTGTAATCATTTTAACTCCGAAGCATAGCTTCACATTCTTTATTTAGCGGCCTAAAAACTATAAATTATTTTCGAATATTCTTTGATTGCTTTGGCGACGGTGCTGCTGTTTCTTATTTGTATGCTGGCCAACCGCCCAATTCGCATTAGGGTAATGGGATTAGGTGAACGACATCTAAACTGAAGACATTGTTTTGTCGAAAAGAAATATGTGAAAGTATATCTTAAGACGATGGGTCGTCATTGTTTTTAAATTACTTAATCCATTGTGAATGTGGCGGGGCGGTTTGAACGTTTGAAGGTTCGGTTCGGTTCTATCTAACTAAAATCTTGATAGCAGACTTAGGACTTAAACCTGGCTTTTTCTTTCTGCTATTTGTATCGATCCTCTTTTCATCAAGAGTATTCAGCATTCGGATTACAGATGCTGCACATAATACCTTACTCTTCAGACATTTACGGAATTTACGGAAACGAAAATTTAAAACATTTTTGATTTTAAAAGGCGCGCGGCATCCAAATTTTTAATAAGGATTTTCGGGGATGTCACTAACTAACTTCCTACCAAAACTAGCTCAAAATCTGTGCAAGACATATTATACAATAACGAACGCTTGGGCGGGGGGTCCACACTAGTTTATACATAATATAATAAAAACTGTAAAATGTACTCACGCTTGGAATATTATCACTATTGCATACTTGCTCCGATAGCAGTCGATCGCGAATTTCCCATGCAAATATGCTCGGGCATTCCCGCTTATAATCGGCGATTTTTTGTACGACAGGTGTTGTAGCTACTCGTGGCTTTGAGCCGCCTATGGCTCGGGGCTTAATAGATCCCGTTTCATAGTATCTGAAAGTAAAAACAAAATAAATTAAGAAAACTAATTCACATCGATATTATTTTGTATGTTTAAATTAAAGTCGATAGAAACGAAAAAAGTATCAGTTTTCTAAGATTTTATGTATTCTTAAAGTGTCTTAAAATATGAATTTATGAAGTATCTTCAGCTATATTTATTTAATATCTTTCCTTCTATCTATTTAATTTATGTTGATGAGGCATATGTTTCTTCAAATGTGGGCCTTATTTTCGATCTAGTATTTAAAGTTTTGAAATGGTTTTTTGAAAACTCGCGCAGATGTCGTTCTAGCGCTTTGAAGCCGCGATTATCTTTGCTTGTTTCTTTTTTATCTTTAGTTATTGATGCTTTGATGCGTTGTTGTTGGCGGCAATTTTCTCGTTGATCGTCTGTTTCACCTCTCTCACTTGATTGATTTGCTTTCGTTGTACCCCTTTTGCAATCAAACCTCTTTTTACCGGTTTTAATATATAGACTATCCAACCCGGTGCACAATACTAAAGCACCCCCTTAGAACATTTTTTTAATTTGATCATTTTTTTATGAAAACAAAGATATTAATATAATTTGTTAGTGTTTTTTAATTATTAAGATCATAATTATTGATAAACTAAAGAATTTGGCATGATACAATTGATAAACAAAAAATTTGGATAAAAAACCATTTTTTTCGTAAATCTCAAACGCCAAACTAAAGCACCCCCTTTTAAAAAAAATTTAAAATTAGTATTTCTTTGCGAATTTATTATTTTTGATTACAAAAACACATCTTCTAGGCATAAGGGATATTAAATTATAAATTATACCCAGTGAAACTGAGTCTCAGGCTATTTTTACGGCTACAAATAGATCCTGCTTCCTTTTTGCAATTTTGACAATCAATTTTCCAGTTAACTATCTCCCACAAGTTCTTATTTGGATTAAAATCTAGCGATAAGATAGGCCAAAGAAGAACTTCTATACTATTGCTCTAAATCCAATCCTTGATCACTTTTGCTGTGTGTTTTGGGGCGTTTTCATACTGGAACCTCCATTGGAGTGGCTTCTCTTCATCAAAAAAATGGCACCATAATGTCCTGAACTATACTAGGTTACTTAAAACGATCCATTATTCCATTAAACTTATGAATTGGCCCGATTCCTAGCCCAGGGAAACAACCCCAGACTGGTGTAGTGAATGGTTTGTTCAGTCAGACTAGTAAAAAAAACATTTTAAATCGCCATAAAGCAGAAATTGAATTTGCCAAGGCCCATCTTAACTGGAGTGCCCAAAAATGAAAGACAGTGCTATTTTCTGTCGAATCCAAGTACCACATGAAGGATTTGGATGGTATGAGGCGTGTACGCAGACCATACTGATAAATAGTAAATCCAACTTTTTGCTAAGGCACTGCTAAGCTCAGAGGAGAAAATATGACGGTCTGGGGTTCTTTCCCTGGGCTAGGAATCGGGCCAATTCACAAGTTTTATGGAATTATGGATCGTTTTAAGTAACTTAGAATAGTTATGGACATTATGGTGCCATTTTTTTGATAATAAATTCGCAAAGAAATACTAATTTTAAATTTTTTTTTAAAAGGGTGTGCTTTAATTTTGTCGTTTGAGATTTACCAAAAAAAAATGGTTTTTTGATCCAAATTTTTTGTTTATCAATTGTATCATGCCAAATTCTTTAGTTTATCAATAATTATGATCTTAATAATTAAAAAACACTAACACCTTATATTAATATCTTTGTTTTCATAAAACAATTATCAAATTAAAAAAAATGTTCTAAGGGGGTGCTTTAGTATTGTCCGACACTGTATGTATATAGCGATTTGAACCTTGAAAATATTCCTGACAATATTCGTTGCACCCAAAGACGTTATTTTAAAGCGAGGAGTTGTATTGTCGTAATCCAATTGAATCGACTTTTCAAACACACACCCAGAAAAAAACAAGTGGAAACGTTGCAGTCGGGCGCAACCGACTGCGATATACTCGAAACCAGTATTAAAACCGGTAAAAAGAGGCCTGATTGCAAAGGGGTACGGATGCGGCAGGGGTGTACGCTGCATCAAAGATTGTCTGATACAGATGGGGATGCCACCAGCTATCTTCCTGCTAAATTTGGTGCCTCTAGCTCAAAATTTGTTAAGGGTAGGGGAAGGGGGCTGGGGGTTTTTGGTGGGCGTGGATCCAAATTTTTGATGCAGATCTTTGTGGAATGCCAATTGCAATATTCCTACCAAATTTGGTGACTCTAGCTCAAAGTTTTTAAAAGTTGGGGAAGGGGGGCTTGGGTAGGCGTGGCTCCAAGATATCTTTGGGGGTCACTACCAGTTATCTTCCTACCAAATTTGGAGACTGTAGCTCAAACACCATGAAAGATACACTCATTCCCGCTTTTAACGAAAAGTTGGGGCGGCTGAGGTGGGCAAGGGCGGTATGGGTGGGTGCGGCATCCAAATTTTGATGCATTTCTTTTAGGATCGTCATCACATATCTTGGCGCAAAATTTGGTGGCTGTAGCTCAAAAACGGTGGGAGATATAGTCGTTTCTAATTTCAACCTGCGCGGGGGCTGGGGCGGAATGGGTGGGCGTGGCACCAAAATTTTTGATGCAATTTTTTTGAGAATGCCAGTAGCTATCTTCCTACCACATTTGGTAACTCTAACTAAAAAGGTGTACGGAATAGGTAGATTTACCGATTTTGAGTTATCGAATTTATTGATTTGCCAGTCCCCCAGTTATCGTAGAACCCCAATCTTGAAACTTTATCTGTCCCGGCCATAGATAAAGACATTTGCAAAGTTTCAAGTCTCTAGCTTGAAGGGTGTCGAAAAAAGTTGCGTTCATACAGACAGACAGACAGACAGACGGACAGACACCATGAAGGACATTGCACAAACCCAATATACTCTTTACCTTCGGTATCGAGTATAAATATGTCAGATCTGACTTAAAATAAGCCAGAAAAGGATCAAAAAATGACTACTCCAGAACTTTCTTGATTTTAGGCATTTTCATTTAAGCCAGAAATACTTGATTCAAGTAAGATAATGGATAAATGAAGTACGTTTATTATAGATTTTAGTTAAGTCTGGCTTAAATTAAACCTATTTTTACATGCTTTTTTTTAACTTGACTTGTTTGTCTGTCTGTTTGTTTGTCTCGGAATTTTCACCAAAGATGGGTTTCAGATGACAATACATGTTCTTAAAGTTTTTGTTACGATAAAAAATGTAATATTCTGTAAAAACCACGAAAAACAGTTTTCCCTTTTGCTTAACTTACAAATTTGACCGGTAAAATTGATAAGCTCTGGTGGTATAAAGGGAAGACTGCCGCTTCACAGGCCGAATGTCGTGAGTTCGAATACGGAACGTGAAAACTTTTTTTTTTTTTGTTACTATATAGACTTTTTTAAACTATCCTAATAAAAGATTTTCAAATCATATTTTGGTGATGGCAAGAAAGCATATAAAAGCATGTCTTCAAAATTTTGTTGTTTCTTGTTTACTTGATTCAATACAGATTTTTTCTGAAATCAATCCCAATTTTACGTAATTTAATCCTGACTTTGGCTTTTTTCTGGGTGCACGGATTTAAATCTTAAAATTGCCAGTTTTAGAAAAAAACTTTCTTATATCAAGAATCTCAATGGATGTTCTTGATTCTTGATTTTACACTAGCGGCAACAGATTTTCTTCTAGCTTTACGAGTGTCGAACAGAAGTTGCGTTCAAACAGATATATTCTTTACCTTAGCTATCGAGTGCAACAAATGCAATGGCAATATATTTTGAATGCGGTTTAAAGTAACTTAATTGATTATACCAAGGGCATTGGAGTACATTTTGGTTTTGTGCAATTTTATCTGTTACTGTGTGTTACTTCTACAAACGAGCGTTAAGTACAGAAGAGTAGAGTGCCTCGGGGGCGGGGCCCCGTATAATTGATACGGCGGTAGCTACATACATTCCTGGTTAAGTATATAGAGGGTATGTACCCATTTGTTGTTGTCTCTCACCTGCCCAAAATTTTGCTAACGCAGCCGTTAGAAACCTGAAGTATTCGAGAAATATCACATGGACGTGCGCCGGAGTGGGCCAGCTCGACAATTTTTTGGCGCGTGGAATCGGGTAGAGGTCGGCCGTTAACATAGACGCCACCTAGCTGATTAATGCCGCTGTGTCCAGCTGTCGAACATCCGAATAGCGCACTCTGGCCCATTCCCACCGACGAGTGGGGATGTCCATGCATAATGTGCTCCGTTGTTAGCATCATTTTTCCCGAATGAGAGTTTCTTGCGATATATATTCTTTGGTATTTGATTGTAACACCTTTTTTTGGTAATTTATTTAAAACAGCACTAACTTTTTTTCGGTTTCCTTTTTACTGTTAATTTCGTTGTTGGATTTTGTACTTGTTTGATTTCTACACTAAGGTAACACTACGTTCCAAGTTTGGAGGCATATTATCGGATAATCGGCGGGCTTGTTTTCGATTTAGTTATCATTACATATTTATTATTTTTATTCCGTGTTGTTGGCAATTTGTTTGGCGTAATTTGTATAACTTGCACTTGATTAATTTTTGGCTGCATTTATGTTTGTTGTCACGTGTCTGGGTCGACTACTTTAAAATATATATATACATCGTTTGCCGATCTGCCGTTGGCAGCCAGCGATCCGGCGGCAACGCCGAGCTGGCGAGCTTCGCTTACTTCTCCAACAATTTGCTAGCTTCAAAATGCAAAAATAATCGCAATTGCGGCGGCGATGTAAGTGTGCCCCTGAACGAACGAAGTTGTGTACGACTAACTGGTTAGCCAAGCGAAACGATAATGAGCTCTCAAGCGAAAGACCAAACCTGCACAAACAGGCTAGCGCATATCAGAGGCAACAGCAAATGCTGCAAAGCGCGGCCATTTTGAGTTTGATGTTTGCCACAGTGTGAAAAGGATGACTATCTCTTTGTTGCATCGCTCGTTGAGCGAAACGGCTATAGTTGTTCAAACAAGAGCTGAACAAGGACAACAGTACAGTATGGGTTTGTTGGTTGGTATAACCAGGACGCAGAATCTTTTAGGTCCCGCAGCCATTTACAATATTAAAACCGCTACGAAATTTTTATAAGAACGAAAGCTGAATTACATACATACGAGTATGTACATACATACATGCAAACAAAATAGCAAATATATACGCTCGAACAAATAGATGCTGCGAGAAACGTCGTATACTGTTCGGTTTATGGAAGTACCAATACATATACACATGTTAACATGCATTCTCTTTTTAAATCGTACTTTGTATACCCTGTGTAAAGGTACCGACTCTGCGTATACCAGTATACATTGATGTGTATGGGGTATGCACCACTTGCTACTTTACAATAATTGAAACCTTTAAATTATAAATTTAATACACAAATGCTTTAGATTTGTATAATAATTTATAAATGTCCAAACGTAGTGTGAATGGAATTTCTACCGATTAATTTCTTAGTACTCATTTTTAGCTAGAGCTTAAATTCACCTTTATTAAAGACAAATGAGTTTGTCACGTGGAATTTCTTTATACTGTTCCGGACACTAAAATATAACTTACCTTTTTTTATACCCTTCAGGGTATATTGAGTTTGTCATGAATCTGTAACGCCTTAAAGGAATGATGGGAGACCCCATAAACTATATATCAAAATGATCAGGACGAGCTCAGGAATTGATTTCCGAGTGTCCGTCTGTCTGTCTGTCTGTTTCAACACGATTTCCGGCCGAACCGCTGAACCGATCTTGATGAAACTTTCACAGATCGCTTAGATCATGTCGGGTTTGTTCACTATGAAATTTCATCCCGCTCGGAGCATTCTACGACATAGCAACAATACAAATTGACCAAAAAAATCCATGAAGGGTATCATAGTCTTGGCATAGCCAAAATTAACTTGGCGGCACTTGTTTTTTTAGTAATTTACCTTTTAATTCAGTTAAGAAACAGAATTTTGTTGCTTTGGGGAACGGGAGCGTGTGTGTTTTTGGGTGGCTAGTTATACAGGCAAACCTGGATAGTGTGAACACTGGATACTGGGAACAAATATTTTCCTATACATATATAGTATGTATAAAAATTTTCGGTGTGGGTGTGTTTGTAAGTAAGCTCCTCCTAAGCGGCTGAATCGAAGTGGGTTGTGACAATGGTTTAGATTCACAATTCGATTGGATAATAATAATTTGGTGTGTCAGCAATTTTTAACTTGCAACAGTAAAGATATTTTCTTACTTTGCTTATTTCTTACTTAGATAAATATATGGTGCTAGGCAATTCAAAAAATGTATCGAGAACCAAAGTGTAGTTCAAAAATTCGACCAGGACATGTTCTGTCGGGGGGTCCGCTATTATATATTAAAGTAATTCTTACGGAACACACTGCAAAATACAAAATGTACCTTAATATTTTGCTCTATTACAAGCGCAATTTCCACCCTCGAAACGATTTCGTCCACATCGCGCACAATTTACACCCCCCCCCCCCCAGTTAAGTTTTGTGGTTGCCTTAGTCAAAATCTCTCGCAAAATCGGCGGCAGCTACAACTGGCAACTCTGGGGCCAAGAGAACGTAAAATTTAACATGCGGCCCGACACGTTTTTGGGATTTTTGAAGTCACACGCATCAACGGCCGCACACCCACACACACACACAGCTTCAGCAATAAGCCAGCTGAAAAAAAAAAAAAAAAAAAAAACAGTCGAGGGTTTCTTCAAAGCGAAATTCCTGGCGCAGCCCTTGAGTGTTGGTGAAAATTTCATGACAAAATTTTGATGGTGACGAATCAGATTTTTTTTTGGAATGTGTGAACAATTTTAATTTATATCTTTTCGAAATTTTATTGAGACCTCGACCAAAATATATAAACTGGTACGTTTGAGAAATACTTTTCCTTTTGACTACCGTATTACACTTGTGCCCTTTAATGTAGGAAGGGAGCCTGAAAGCGATAAGTCGACTGTCGGCAAGGGGCTGGCCTATTGATTACTTCTGTCAACAAATCGTTGATGATCCAGAGGTGGCGATGGACACGAGTTTCTATACAACAGCAGCGCTCTGTTTCTTTTTTGTGTTGTACTTGGGAAGAGAATAAACAAAAGGTAATAGGCGTAACATTGGCCAAAACCAAACATCGAAATACCCGACCCCGATCCGAAACTCTCCTAGCCCATGGCAGAAACATAAGCCACAGACTCAGCCGCAGTTGCAGTCAACGTCAGTCATCGGGCTTATTAAAACAAAATATGTATTGAAAAATATCCCGAGACGACTGTGATTGGAATCTGGTGCAGGGTAGAGAGGAGATCAAGAGCGCATAACCTTGCTTACGACAACAAAGAGGAGAGGACCAAAAAACCGCAGACAACAGAGAAATTGTGTTGGTGATGGTGAAAGGTAGAACCTTGTACAATAGCTAATAACAATAGAGGTCAAAGTAGTTACACTGCGCGTTCTTAATAGAAGATAGCAAATTCAGATACAGATACGAGTACTTTGAGTTTGTCGGGCGGTTTCGTTAGACAGATGTAGAGGGACACACAGCCTCTGCCTCTACTTATTAGGGGTGCGCTTTAGGCTGAGCCGAGCCAAGCCTCTACCCTTGAACTAAACAATTAACTGAAATGATGCATTGTGTGCGGATTTTGGTTTAACAAAAAGAAAAGAAGAAAAGAAACTAGTGCACACTACTGTTGCCTTTATTGTTGTTATTGTTTATTAATAGCGGTATAGCGGGGCTCCTAGGGCCGCTAACAAATTGAAATAATTTCCATTTTCGTCGAGGAATCGTTTGGGTTGTGTGTTAATATCTTCTTAGTCAGTCAGTCAGTATACATGGATATAAAATATATATTCAATAAAAGTTCTCGTTAGCGTTAGCCAGGTCGGAGCAATAAGCAATTACATTGAGAGCACAGTTAGCATGGTCAAAAGTTCTTCAGTCAGTGGGTCTTCAGCACGCGTCGCGTATTACTTGCCGGATACGGAAATATTATTTTAAATAACTGCGCACAATCATAGAGGCCAGACGTCCTGCACGCCAGTTTCCAAAAAGAGGAATGGTGCGTTGTCAGATTTATCGAATCGAATAGGTCCTTAACTGGTTTTGTGCTTGTAAAGTGAGGGTTGGACGAGGACGAGTGCGTGTGCACGGGAAATTAACAAAGAAGCGTGCCGAATCTGATTCGTAATATTTGCTTACTAAAAGCTACCATAATATATTAATTTATTGCTGCGATTTATACCGTTCCGTTGCCTTTACATATTCTTCTCTTTGTTCAAGCCGGAGTTGAGTTCAAGTTTGCTTGAGAAATATTTTTGGTATTGATTCGTTATTTTTAAGTCTGAACAGATCTTACCAGATCAGGTAATGTCCTGCAATGTTCCCCACTTGCTTTGATCTTACATTTATAGAACTATGCTATAACACTTGGAAAAAACCAAAAAGCACCCTTGTTTGAATGGTGCTAAATGTTGTTGGTCGATTATACACTTAAATGTTTACTGAAATTTAATAAAAGCCACGTGTTGCCATTTTAATCATACAACAGGCCAGCCTACACCTCATTATTATTATTTAGAGTAATTTTTTTGCCATTACTTAAGTTGTTAATCGTTATATATTTTTCCATTTACCTAAATAGCAACAAACTGGGGCCCGGCATACTTCGTAGCACCTAAAATTGATTTATAATTATTAGTAGGGTATTTTATATAGTTCTGAAATCGTTGTACGAGTTTAATTAAATTTAAATTGTGATTTTTTTCTTATTTTCTCACAAAATTCCAACTGTGCGGATGTGCAACCATCTCTAGCGCGCGCCCGCACACCGGGAGGTGGATCTTGTGTCCTGTCAAAGGGTTCACAATGAAAATAAATTGCAATTCTCCGAGGAGAAATTAAAGAGACATACGGTTGGCTGGCAATTTTTCACCGGTTAACAACAAATCAACACACAAAAATTGCATTGCATTGAAGACAATTTGTATAAATAGAATTGAGATTGTGTCATTACATTATTTTATCGCGATGACAACCGCAGAATGGACCATTTTCAGCCTGTACGGTACGCCCGTACGGGCGTGTTTAAATCTCTATTTAGTGCACCTCGTTGGGTGGAAGCGCAGTGTTGTGTGAGGGGGTTGCTTGATATGTTTGTAATACTTTTTTTCTGCTCTTATGATGACGATGATACTGCTGCTGCTGAGACTTTACGTCACCGGCACAATCGGTCGACGCTCCCCCAACCCAACCCCAATAACATAATCAACGGGCCTGCTGTTGCCAGCGAACTAGAAAGAACAGTCGTTCGTTCGGCCACGTGTCGCTGACAAACTGCTTAAACACGCCGTTGATGAATTCAAATAGAGTTGTTGCCCCGTTGCCTGGGTTGCATGAATTGCTCTTGCCTTGTCCGGGTTGCCTTGTCCTCGACAAATTACACACTTTGCAGCATTTTGCGCTTTTAACAATTTTATTGTTATCGATCGGCGGTGGTCGCCTGGCTGCCAATTATCAAGTGCCAGAGCAGACAAGCACCAATTGTGTTAATCAGACATATTATTCGACATTCTTGGCAAGGCGTAGTGGGTGGGTGTAGTAGGGGGTCGTACGGGGAATCGGTTGATAAAGAATCACAGATAAGGCTCAAGTCATTTGCATGCCAAGCCTACCAAAATAATTACATATATGCATGTTTGGCATAAATTTACTTTTTAAGCTTTTCACAATTAGTACAAACAGCCGTAAATATGCCGTACACATGCCAATATATGCAACTAATACATCTGTTTAATTACAATGCGACAATCATATGTGTATGTTTGCGTACAAGGCATCAGAAGGTGTGGTTCTACCGTATGCTAAGCTGTGGCTCGACATTAAATTAGGGCTTAAGCATGTTTCTTTTCATTGCCTGGAACTGTGTGCGGCTGTACACTTTAATATTTTGTGGTCAAAATAAATAATTTAAATAAATGTCGCTTATGATGGATCTTCTTGACAAATTTTTCTTGCACAATTTTTCTAAAGTAAATTATTACTCCGATTCTCAAAGTATGCAGAAACTTCTTTCACTCGATGCTAATTTATTCTGGACTGCAGTTGCTTAGCATTTCTTCTGTTTTCGTACAACTTGTTTATAAAAATATTCGATCAAACAGTTGACAGACCAGACCAGGCCATTCCCAGCCGCGCTATCATTTGCATTTTTCCACTCAATCATTTTGCAGGTGAAGCGCGTCGAAAGTGAATAGTTTCTAGGATAAAAATAATTATTGGGCAGTTGGTAGTTTTTTTTTGTTTATATTTTGCTCGTTTTTGTTGCAGCAGGTGAACAAACAGACAAAAATAAATTAACAGAATGAAGTACCTTCAATTGTTGACAATATTTAATTTTCGAAGATTCTTTGATTTCTGAACGGCAATTGCTAAAAAGATGAGAAAAGCCAAAGTTGACGCTATTTGAAGATTCTTAGCTTAACATGTCAACCAACTATTTAGGCGAACATAATCCGGGCTGCATTGCGTTATAGAAGATCTGCATACATATATACGCAAGAGTGTATAACGTCGGCTTATCTCAGAGATTCGGAGAAAGCAAAGCGCAAAAAAAAATAAGAATTAAATTATTGTTCAACAAATGTTACGGCAATTTTGGATGAATTCAAAATCATTGAGATGAAATAATGAAAATCCCAAAAACAATCAAAGGAATAGCCCTTTCCAAGTTTTTTAAGGATGTTTTAGAAAGGGCGGAAAATGCTGAGCATTCAACATACACACGAAGGAGGTGTTTAGTGCCGACTGGCCGACTGGCTGGCCCACCACCGCAGATGGTCCTGCCTGATCCTGCCCCTGCCCCCTTGTCCTTGTCCTTGTGGCTGGGGTGTGTCTGTGCACGCGTGCGTGTTTGTTGGTGAGCCACACACAAATTCCTGTTCCTTTAAACACTAATGTTAATATGTTAATAAAGAAGAAGGCGTAATTTTCGGCTGATGAAGTTAAAAGTAGCGCGGCCGGACGTACGGACACATTCAACGCGCTTGTATTATCCCTAGTTTTTGTATTAGTTACATTTTTATTTAGGGCATGTGATATTAAAAAAAAACCAACAAAATAATTCGTTCCATTCTTGTTGCTGTTGTTATTTTGTTCGAGAACGAATAATAATCATTTATATAACAATGCGATGAGCCTAGACGGACGGTGGATAAAAATGACGATGGGCTATGACGATGACAATTACAATGAGAATTGTGGTGGATGGCCGTCATCACCGGCACCGGGGCCAACAGAGTCTTTCCTCTAACTCCTTTCAGGACAACTCGCTCTCGCTCTCTCGCTCATTCATAGCTGGGAAGCTGCCAGTTGACTGGGCAATTAACCATTGGCTCGGAAAAGTAAAAAGGGAGCTTCACCAACAACAGCATCACACAAAGCTGTACATACATTTTGTTAATTCTCTGCACCCTAGCCCTCTAATGTCAGGCCTTTTCAGGCAAAACGCACACTCGCTCCTGGTATTGGTATTTCGCTCTGATAATTGGCAGACATAGTGGCAGATTCGGATTGCAACCGACGGCCCAACACATTTCATATTCCTTGAGTTGTGATGCTATTTCTTTAAGTTGGGGCAAGTGAGAAACTAGTAAGAAAACAAAGTTAGTATTAGGCAAAAATAATAATAATAATAAATTGAATATTTTGTTGAATATACATATATACTTAAGTATTCGTATACCAATTCGTGTTGATTAAGGGTTTTTTTAATCAGCAAGTCAAGCAGAACTAATGCGCTTTATCTCGTCAAAAATATTTGCTAATAATAATATGTTGAATTTGCCAAGTTTTTAATTAAATGCGACACCAATGAAACAACAAAAACTATAGAAAATAAATCAGATCTGATATAAAAGCAGGACCTCTGCTCTGAAGCTCCGAATGCCGTCGCAATCTTAATAAAGATATGGACTTGAAAGTTAAAATGAAGCTATAATACCATAAAAGCGTTCAAGTCGGCTGCAACCGACTGTGAAATACTCTAAAAGAGCGGGAGCGTTCTTCAAACATTTTTGGGATGCATATGTCTCTGAAGGTCTTCCACCAGCTATCTTTCCACCAAATTGGAGAATATTGGCATTTCCCAGATCTTTCTTAAAAAGTTTGGTAAACTTTGGATGCAGAGATCTATGGGGAAAGTAACTTACTTTCTGCCCAACCAAATTTGGTTGACTCTAGCTGTCTTTTTTCGATTTGCACGTGGAGGAATGGGCCAGGATTTCCATTTATAAATTTTGTTGAAAATGTTTCGCCGCTAATTTAATTTCCATATGTCAGTAAAATATCGGCTTGCCAGGGCCGCTGGGCTGGGCTTGTTCGCTGGCCTTAATAAGATTTGTTTATAGTTTAAAAAAAATACTATAATAACGAAAATGGCAAGATTTTGTTGGGGACTTGAGTTGAAATCCATTGTTTCTAGGGTTCGCAATTTGCTGATGTTTTGTATTGTATTGTATATACTATAATCCAACAAGTGTTGTTGACAGCATCTCACTTTCCACATTTCATTTGTGTGTCATTAATTTTCGAGTCGAACGAACCGCAACGTGGAAAAATAACAGCTGATCCCGCTTGGCTTTGCGCTTTGCGACATCCGACATCAGCCCATCAAGTGGAACTAAATTGACATGTGATAAGAATTTTTGATATAAATCTCAATACCCCACCCCCTCGCCCACTCTACAATGCACAATGTTCATATGTATTTGTATGTATTTGTCGTTATTTCCCTTAACCTGATTTAGCGATAACGGAATTCTTAAAGGCAAAGCATTAGAATACTAAAACATTATCAAACGCTTTGAAATTAATTTAAATGCGTTTATTTATGTATAACCCTATTGAAATAAAAAATTTTTTGTCCAAAATATTTATCAATCAAGTTTCTTCACGCAATGAAACGAGCCTAAGAGCTGTATTCCAAATCTTAAGTATTATTGCAGAATAATAATTCGGCGGAGTTGTTTTCATCTTTTTTTTTCGTATAAAATTGCGACAACTTTTATTTACGTAAGACTGTGTTTATACTTGACGAAGCTTATCTTGGACACAAACCGAACGATAACAAATAATCAACGAGAATACACAATATTGTGTATTCTCGTTGAAATAATATTAGTTGGGACACAAACATAGCATTCGTTGGTCGCTGCTGACAAAAGCTCGATGGCACAATACAAACGGTTGGACGGGGTTTACTGCTTGCGACTTTACGCAGTGGGCATGTGACAAGGTTTACTGCTTGCGACTTCAACGCAGTTGTATTTTTAAAGAATAGGTGGCGTTGGCTACTTGGCTGCGACATAAATTGAGACTTCTCGAAATTATAAATAATAATAATAAATAATAATAAATAATAAATAAATAATAAATAATACCTGTAAAATACATAATGCTGCAGCATGAAAAATATGTCAAACAGCACAGAGAACAAACCCAAACCAAAGAAAATAAACAAAACAAACAAAACGAATTCGCCCTGATTTGATTTCGCAAACTATCAAGAGCAGGCTATTTTGCCTGTTGCGCCTCTATCGGCAGCTTCGCAAAAATCAAGAGCAGGCTATTTTGCCTGTTGCGCCTCTATCGGCAGCTTCGCAAAAATCAAGAGCAGGCTATTTTGCCTGTTGCGCCTCTATCGGCAGCTTCGCAAACTATCATTGCTATCATTGCTATTTTGGGCCTGCGATGATTATTTATTAAAATTTACACATATCTATCAATTTGGAAGGTTCGAGACTACGTCAGTCAGTATATTTCATCCGCTAGGTGTCGCTATCAAGTGAGATTTCGTTTTAATTTGTTGAATTATAGATGTCGCTACGCCAAAAGCTTTTGCTTTCGAAAACGAAAGTTTTATATTTTTGGAATATTTAATTGCTATTTCTATTTTCGCAAATAGGCCAATTTGGTTAGCCCACTAAAAACACAAAGACAGCAACAATAAATTTTTGTACAACTTGGCCATTAATTTTTGTCCCATTGAAATTCACTAAATGGAATTTCGACTATTTTAAATAATTGTGAATTAATTTAATAGAATAATTGCAAATACTTTAGTTAGTCAAAAGAGTCGAAGGGTGATTTTTTGTCTCGATAAAGTATGCATGGCAACTAAATCCTTATGAAAAGAATACGGACTATATGGGGTAGTTCATTTTTAAATTGCATAGAACATGAACACGTTAAATAGCCTGCGGTTATAAGTATCATTAATTGGTTGGATAATATTAAACATATCTTTGGTCGTCTGTTGAGCATTAACTTTATAAGCGTCACCCATCACCCCCCGCCTCATAAAACATATAATTAGCAACAAACTTAAGTCTTAAGTTTTTTGCTTTTATAGTCTCCGAGATCGAGTATAGCCCTTTTGCCATTAGGTACTTGGAATGAGGGCATACAAATAATATTCTAGTGCTTGTCAAAGCATAACAAGTGGAAACGTTGCAGTCGGACGCAACCGAATGCGATATACTCGATACCAATATTTAAACCGGTAAAAAGAGGTCCGATTGCAAAGGAGTACGGATGCGGCAGTGGTGTAAGCTGCCTCAAAAATTGTCTGATACAGCTGGGGATGCCACCAGCTATCTTTTTACTTAATTTTGTGTCTCTGGCTCAAAGTTTGTAAAGGGTTCGGGAAGGGGGGCTGGGGGCAGTATGAGTGGGCGTGGCTCCAAAATATCTTTGGAGGTCGTTACCAGCTAACTTCCTACCCAATTTGGAGACTCTAGCTCAAACACCATGAAAAATACACGCATTCCCGCCACAGTTTTGATGCAGTTTTTTGGGCATCGTCATCACTTATCTTGGCGCCAAATTTGGTGGCTCGATCTTAAAAACTAAGGAAAATATAGGCGTTTCTGATTTCAAACTGCGAGGAGGCTGGGGGCGGAATGGGTGTGCGTGGCTCCAAAATTTTTGATTCCATTTTTTCGGTGATGCCAGTATCTATCTTCCTACCAAATTTGGTAGCTCTAACTGTAAGGGTGTGCGGAATAGGTGGATTTATCGATTTTGAGTTATCGAATTTATCGATTTGCCAGCCCCCCAGTTATCGTAGAACCCCAATCTTAGAACTCGATCTGTCCCTTCCATAAATAAAGACATGTGCAAAGTTTCAAGTCTCTAGCTCTTAGGGTGTGTAAAAAAATTGCGCACATACGGACAGACGGACAGACTGACAGACTGACAGACTGACAGACGGACAGACACCATGACGGACATTGCACAAACCCATTATACTCTTTACCATCGGTATCGAGTATAAAAATCACAAAATATTGAAAGAGTGCTGAATTTGCTAATAAGCCAGAGCAGGGTAAATGAACTTATAGCCATATGCTGCATTTAGTTCTTAAATAACAGCGATGCGGGGCGGTCTAATACTGTATTGTTATTGTTTTATAAATGTTATTTTGACGACGAAGGGCGAAAAGCGACTCGAATTAAGCCACCAAAATAATGAACATTTTGAAAGCTTCAAGGTTCATACACCCAACATAAATAAATAATTAAATAAATAAAGTTTTTTGTCTTGCAGAAAATCAACAACAAAACGTATATTCGCTTGTATGATGAAATTCGCAGCTATAAAGCATATGAAGAGAATTCAAAAGTTGTCAACGAACACAATAATCTATACGAAAATGGTATGAGCAGCTTTAAATTGTCGACAAACATAATGGCCGATATGGTATGTACATATGTTTTACTTGATAACATCATTAACAATCGATTCACTTTGAATAAAGAACACCGAGTCGTACCTGAAGAGCTTCTTGCGCTTACTGCGCAGCCAACCAAATTCAACTTTAGATCAGTTTTCGGATATTGTGGGCTCGTCGGTGATGATGAATAATGTTCCCGAGAGTTTTGACTGGCGCCAAAAAGGTTTTAATACGCCGTCGTATAATCAACAAAGCTGCGGCTCCTGCTATGCCTTCAGCATAGCTCAAAGTATCGAAGGACAAATATTCAAGCGTACGGGCAAAGTAATGGGCCTATCTCAACAACAAATTGTCGATTGTAGCGTATCCTTTGGGAATCATGGTTGCACCGGCGGCTCATTGCGCAACACGCTAAGATATCTGCAAGCCAACGGCGGCCTCATGCGATCGCATGACTACAAATATGCGTCAAAGAAAGGAGAATGCCAATTTGTCAAGGAACTGGCCGTTGTCAATGTCACCTCGTGGGCGATTCTACCAACAAACGATGAGAACGCAATGCAAGCGGCCGTTGTGCACATTGGTCCAGTCGCCGTTTCAATCAACGCAACCCCAAAAACATTCCAATTATACAGGTAATAAAGGCATAAATCATATTTATTTATACCCAACAGGCAGCAACCTCTTCCTATCAATCCTGTCTCCATAACATGACATATATAATTTATTTTTAAAGTTTTTAAAACCGCGCCCTTGTCTTTCATAGTTTTCACTTGTTCAGGGAGTTATTTTCCTGTTATTTATTTTTTTTAATTTATATTTTATTCGATTTAATCTTCACTTTTATAGTGCCGGCATTTATGACGACGTTGCCTGTACTTCAACTTCTGTGAATCATGCAATGCTTTTGATTGGATTTGACAAAGACTTTTGGATTCTTAAGAACTGGTGGGGCGAGTTGTGGGGTGAATCGGGCTTTATGCGAATACGCAAGGGTATCAACTTGTGTGGCATCGCTAATTATGCGGCTTATGCCATAGTTTAAGTTGCATCATATTATTTCGATTCATTTTAAATAATTAATCGCGTTTTTCGTGACGCCTAACAATTTGCAATATTTTTAATTAAAATTATAAATCCAATATGTAAATCAATCGCACTATATTAACATACACATACATACACTGCAATCTGGCTAATCCGGCACCTTTACAATCCGACAATTTTCCCCTCACAAATCAGAGCAAAATGGCTTGTCCCTTAGTTGAGAATTATTTTTGAGAATCACGTAGAAGGGCGATCTGGTTTTATTAAAGAAAGTGTCTGATTTTTCGGAATATATTCATTGTCTCAAATCAGTAAGAACATACAAACACACACGCACACATACATAGCAACATACAGATGTTTTTTTTTTTCAAATTGTCCGGAAAACTGGACAATCCGACAATTTATTGTCGGATTAGCCAGATTGCTTCCAGTGTATATGCCAAATCTCTTGTCTAATAGATTAACTCAATTTTCATGCCACAATTTTGCTGAAAAAGTTAATTTAATTAAAAGCAATATTCACAGTTCGTTGATTTCGAAATATAAAACACACGCGCGTTATTGATGGGTTGAGATGCGAAAAGGTGTAAGGGTGAGTATCGGAATTTGCTTTAGGGTTGTCACAACCAAACAACAAAAGGGGCGCATGCGTATCGAATGAATATTGGAAACGCCCATGCTTCAAATTGAGCTGCTATTGGCTAGCAACATGCCAGATACAAGAAACTTTCGCGATGCGATTCTCTTATTGGTTGATGTGTTGCTTCTGCTGGTCGACTATTGGACGAGTTTCAATGCCATATTTGAAATGGCGACTCCAAAAGAAGTCGTCCGACAAAGGCAATCTAAAAGCTTTTCCCTATTTAGTCTTCATAGCAATTTCGTGACGCGAGACTTTTTCTGACTTCTTCGCAAATTTCGATTTTGTTCCCAAGACAAAGTGCATTTTATAATAATAAACAAAAAAATCAAGTGCTATAAAAAATATTAAATATTTATAATATTAATAATGCTTAAGTTAAACAATCTCACATAAATATATTATTGTTAACGGTGCCTATCTGCTTGCACCAAAATTGAAGTTGAAATTTATATAAAGAAAAAAAATAACAAAAATCAATTGAAAACCTAACCAAATGCAAAAAATCAGTGAAAACGAGATCAGTGCTTTCGAGAGGTGTTAAAGCCTGCGACAACCATATTGTTACCCCTTTGTTATTTGACAAAAAGGTTGAACGTTTTTCTATGTTTGTTCCCAACACGACTGGCTACTAACGATCCCCAGCTACTATAAAGTTTGGCATGTTACTGGTAAAAAAAAGTGTATGAATATTTTACTTTCGATCTTAAAACTAATTTTTATATAATTATTCGTGATCAGCATCAACAGACGAACAGACAGATCGACGGCTGTTAACGCTGATTCTAAGAACATAAACTCTTCATTGGATCGGAGGAACTAACTTCTCTGCAATATATTATTTTAAAATATTTATTCTTAAGCTGTGGATTGCGAAAGACATCTTAACATCTGTACTTTTGACTGCTTTGCCAGATTATTAAATAATTGAAGATGTTGCCGACGGCTTCAGCTCTGTTATTATCTGCTGTCGTTATGACTTCAATGTACTTAAAAGTTCAAACTAAATCAAGCTTTACTATGCCTAATAGTATTTAGCTTTTGAACTTGGCTTTTCTACTTACCTCTGTAGAGAGAAAAGGCACTTCTCTAATTGGACAAAGTAAACTCAATTATCCGCGCTTTTCATTTGTAAATGTTAATCGCTTAGCAATTTAACCCAATTAAGTATGCATGATGTTTTACGTGTGTAAACAAAAGACCATCAACGGCAACGGCATCACGGTGTAATAATGTTTACCCGCCCCCGAATGAAAAACACCTACTATTATTTGCCTGTTGACAGTAGCCACTCAACCGAATTATTGCCAACTCATCAGTGGGTATTTTAGTCTTTAGTCTGGCTCTGTAGTCGTCAAAGGACATATGCTTTCAAATTTCAACCACCCTCGGGACCACCGCATTGTCCTACTGTAATCGTTTTCAATTTCAATTGCCTACCGTGTCTCTATACAACGATGTGTTAGTGTATTTATATTGAAATGAACATGTTCGTGCCATGCTTTCCTATTTTTTTTTTATAGAAATATGAGACCTGTGCAAGCAACAGGAGTTTACCGAACAAAATAAACAAAGCACTCAAATTAATTTTACTTAATTGCATTCGCATTGTAAACCTGTAAAACTGTTACGTAGGTCTCTCCGTCCATACATTAACTAACAAATACCATTAAAAAAAACAGATTCCTGTATATAAGTATATACATATATATAGCAAGGTGCTAAATAATTGCGACAAGAAATTTAATGCATCCAAAAAAACAAGTTTTCGAAACACAATCAAATCACAAAAAGGCTCTTGTCAAGAAAGCTCGCGCCTCGGAGATACAGGAGATATATATCGGAAACGGGAATTGATTTCAAACAAACCTGTAAAAAAAAAAGGACATGATACAATCGACACGTCGCACAGTGGCGCCAATTGAGTTTTTTCGTTGCAAAGTTGCATAAATCAGATGTGATTGATTAGTTTAAAAAGCATCTGATAGATAATTAATCAACCTATAAAACGAGTATTTGAAATTAATTCTACTATTTTAGGTATGCCTATTTAAAAGTTGAAAATTTGCGACAAAATCAATTTTACGGGAAGGAAAATATATTTTTTTAATTTTTGATTTTTTATGTATTGTTTTAACGGTTTTTATAATATATTTTTATTTAGTAAATGTAGTACGGGCAAAAACGGGCAGATGAGACTATTTGCATTAGACAGAGGAATAATCGAAGAATTTATTTTGAAAATTTGGCCAGTATAAAAAGTTATAATTTTTTTTGTATTTCCCATCATAGTTGGTAAATATCGATTTACCTGGGCAACCGCAAAGCAAACTGTACATTTTTTCTTCTTTTCAATTTTACAATTAGTTTTTAATTAGTGTAATGACACTAAATCTAATCTAAAGTTTATTCAAACTTGTCGCTTTGAAAGAATTTCGTGTCCGAAATCATTAAAAATCATAGTGTCAAATATAACGCAATATATAAACTTCTTGGTGAGAACAACCCCCCGTTTTAAATTTGCTAGCATTAGGCAAACATCCCCTTGATTATATTATGATTTTTTTGTTACCGACTAACTAAGTGCATCTGGCAGATTGTTAACAATCTGCTGTTTTTTCTAAATACTAACATAATTTTGTCATTATTTACCTCACTGGTTTGTAATTCGTTCAACCCTCTGGGGGAATTCTTCCTCCCCTTGTTGTAAGCTAAGAAGAGTCTCGTAATCATTTGTTTCGCTTTTGGCTGTTGTGTTGGAACGCAGTGGCATTAGGCTTAACAACAATTGTGCTTTGTAACATTTTGTAACCTTATTATCTTTAACGAATTGTCTCGAGGGACAATCTTCTTTTCAATTATGCCATTCACACGCATAATATAATTGAATGTGGGCGGTGGTTCGCATAAGGGGCTAACCTTTTTGATCAGATTGAATAAATTTTGCACCAACATTAATATGTTTATTCCGATTTGATTGCAACGAAGACTAAATTTGTTTTTTTCGTTATATTTTTCAGAGAAAGCTGTCGTTGCCCGAGTCCACACAAAGAACTGCACGGCCCTCAACTCAAACTAATGAAATGGAAAACAGTCAAATTTCTGTGTCGCCAAAAACCAATCACGTGCGTTGCTTTATAACATAATAATAATAATTAATTTTACAAAATAATCTAACTTTTGAGATTGATTTGTACTCAATCATAGTTAAGCTTAAGTTTTCGGGAACCCTAGACATTTGGCGTACAGTCGTTATTCGTTAACACGTACAAACTGAAATGCATGCTTGACTTAAAAAAAAATCAAATAGATAAGCAAAGTATATTTAGGGTGTGTTTTCGAAATCGAAAATAGACAAATGTTTCCCATGAGGCATTTTATTTTACGTGCCTTGATTTTTTATTTGGCAATACAAAACGAAAAATGATTCCGAAAGGACAATAAAAACTTTTGTTGCCATTAACGAATAATAATAATTGGTGTTTTTGCTAGACAGAGAGTCAAGTATAGCCTAGTCAAGAGCATTTATATACAGTCGAACTTCTATATGACGAATCTCAGGGGGACAAGAAAAACCTTCGTTATAGAAAAAATGGGTTTTTGATGGAACCAGGTAGCGGGGTGCTCAAAATTAATTCGTAATACAGAAGTTCGACTGTATATGGGCAATTCTCTGATGTCGAATGCGACATTTGTACTCACTCAAAACAAAAAAAAACATGTGCCAAGAATTAATTTTATTTTTACGAAATATGAAACTTATAGCTCTTGGTTAGCACTATAATTGGTGCTAAGATCGATTTTGGGAATTTCTTTTTTTTTCAAGATATGTAATCACAACGCGACACAGACAGAAGTCACTTTTTCGAAGACCAGTTCAAGCACTGATTTCAGTGAAACGCGCTGGAAGATTTTAATGCAATTAAATTTAAAATGTTATGTATTGATTGCTCTTAATAATGTTTTTGGTTTGACTTAAAAATATTAAGCATTTTTTTTTTTTAATTGAATTTTAATCACTGTTGCACGCGACTGTGATAGCAACTGATGGGCTGATAAGAAATTTGCCGTTATAAGCTATCGCATCGTTTCTTTAACATTTTTATTATATTCTTAGAATATAAACCGAGATTTAAAAGAGTGATCAACGCTTAATGACTCTCTTTAAGAAAATGAATCAAAACAAAACGTGCAGTAGAAAAGTTCAAAACAGAACTTTCGCACCTCTTCGACTTTATTGAAATTTTTCAATATTTATGTGTTATGAGTAAATGTAAAATATGCTTATACATACATATACATATACATATACATAAGTTAAATATAATAGATTCCCTTTAAAACTATGTGAAAAAAACATACTATTTTAGACTTTGAATTTTCTGGTTGCGGTTGACCTTTCTGGAGAATTGCCCATATTTAATATATTTTTGTGTTTTTGGTATATTTCGTAGGTGAGCTCTGTGTTATTATATGGCATACCGATTGTGTCGTTGTTTATCGAAGGGCAGGAGCGGCTGTGCTTGGCTCAAATCTCGAATACACTGCTGAAACAGTTTAGCTACAACGAGATACACAATAGACGCGTGGCACTTGGCATAACCTGTGTACAGTGCACGCCCGTACAGCTGGAAATATTGCGGCGAGCTGGCGCCATGCCGGTGAGTTCGCGACGCTGTGGCATGATAACAAGAAGGGAAGCGGAGCGGCTGTGCAAGAGCTTTTTGGCTGATAATACGCCACCCAGGCTTCCCGACGATTTCGCCTTTAATGTGCAACACAAGTGCGCCTGGGGCTGCCGCGGATCATTTTTGCCATCCCGCTACAATTCGTCGCGTGCCAAATGCATCAAGTGTACCTACTGCGGCATGTTTTTCTCGCCAAACAAATTCATCTTTCATTCGCATCGCATAACGACCAACGACAGATACATTCAGCCCGATGCGGCCAATTTCAATTCGTGGCGTCGCCATATGACGCTAAGCGGGCACGCGCAAGACGAGAAAATTATCCATGCATGGGAAGATGTCAAGGCGATGTTCAACGGCGGCACAAGAAAGCGTCTCGTTGGTGGCAATAATCATAATCACAGCAGCAGCAATCGAAATCGTAATACTGGACCGGCATTACCGAGCACCGCCGTTGGGGAAAGCGCGTGCATTTCCCCCGTCAATTGTGAGAGCGACATCAAAACGCTGAGCCTCCGCGAAGAGCCTGGATCTGGTTGCTTGAAAAGATCAATAGATCAGCAGTCTTACAATTATACGAATACAGTGGCAGCCAGCACGGCTGTCGTTGGAGTCACAACTGTTGGCGTACCCTTCAACTTGCAACGGTCCGCGGTATTGTCGCCACTTCAGACGCTGCGCAACGAACACGATTTGTCAATTATGCCGCTATCCCGAAACTTTGTCGTCGACTACACGATGTGGCAACAACAGCAACTTAACAAAAAACCAAACGAAAGCGAGACAGCGTTGAACGGCGGTTTTGAAACGTGCCCGATACCGATACCATGGGTCCGGCCAGAAATCAATGTGCCGTCGGCAACGGGAAATGCCGTTCATGCCGTTCGCTTGCTGGAGCATCAACCATTTAACATTATTAAAAGCGAATCGAATACAACGTCCATTTGTGGCATTCTAAAGAGTCGAAAGATCCCCGATACGGCCGCCAATCATTCGGATTACAATATTCCGTCGATACTTAGTGCATCGGCGTTTAAGCCAGTTGTTGCTTCGGCGGCAGCCATTGTCTCCACATCGTTATATGCAACGCGCTCGAATGATTACTCAAGTCCACCGCCACCCCCCACACCCCCCACACATCCCACAAGAACAACTACTACTACAGTATTCACCCATAACAGCATTACGACAGCGGCAACACACCACAGGTTAGCCGCCGCCGCCGCCTCGGAAACAATCTTTAATACATCGACGAGCACCTTTCCTCCTCCGTTGTTGGATTCTATCCACAGTGAACAGTCTGAACAGTCGACACTACTAGTTGATGGCTATAACCAACTGTCATCACCATTGTCAGATCCAATATATAGTATTACAACTAGTTCGATCAATTGTCGAAATGATGAGGACGACGATGACGAAGTTGTCGACATTGAAACGACTGAGGATGATATAGTATGCCCATGCCCCCCCAATTCAACAGCTGATACCACTATATCGTCCCTCTCGGAGAGCCCAAACGATGATGTCGATGTCGACGGCCTAACAACCGATACCGAAGACCAACAATACGATTTGAAATCAAATCAAATTTGTTCATATGACATAAACATCACACGCTCAAATTTTAAGATTTACAACAATGATCAAGAAAAAGCTGAAGAGGCTGAACTTCAAAAAAAACCAAAAATAATGTTTGAGGTAAGTGCGAAGATTAAGTTGTTTAACTAGAAGCGATGAAGTTGCATCAAAATAAAGCTTAAACATTTAATTTCGAATTTAAAAAACATTTTTACAAATTATTTTTGTTGCAGGATGCAAACGGATTAAAAGGGTTTTCGCGACGAAAGTGCTTAGCTCAACAAAAGCATCGTCCGTGTTTCAAAAGGAACGGATCCAAGCTCGATAACGATTCATTTTTTTCAACCCAACCTAGCTTACATATTCAGCAGCGCGTCTCGTTTCCCGTCTTTTTAAAGACCCACCTAAATTCGTTTTGTCAACGACACCGCCGACAACCGAGTCCCAGCTACATTGCAATGATACAACAGCAAGAACTTGTGGAAACGGCGTTGACTAAATAAATAATAATAATTGCAAACTAAACTTGTTGTCTGTCTGGCATTAAAGTTGACGGATAAATAAAATGACTTAATTCGAATAATAAATTGTTTAACTGTGTTTTTGTGAGTGAGTAGCAAATGAACAATTCACTTCATTCTCTCGTTCTTTTGTTGAACAACTCTGTTTGGTTCACAGGTTCGTGAGCTAGCGAAAGTTCATGTCAAATTATTTATCGATATGTTATACATCGATATATTATAGCTTGCATGCCTAGTTCGTTCATGTGGTTGATCTAGTTCATAGTGAAGCATATCTTTCCAAGATAATATTTAATCAAAAATGAATATTAAAGCCACCATATAAAGTTATTAAATAAACTAAAAAATACATCTCTTTGATGGCAAAAGAGATTTAAGTTATTTTGGGTGCAGTCTTTGAGTAAAATAAGTCAGCAGCAGTTCAATTTGTGTTATTTTTCGATACACACAAATACATATATGCATATATGCATATTTACGTATGTATGTTGGTATATGTTGGAGTGGCACAACAGCATCGAAAGTACGCTTTAACAAAATAATTCATATTTAAACAGTTTTTAATATAATCTAGCTTGCATTGGTTAGTATAAAATTAATAATTTAATTGTTCGGACAAAAAAAACACGCTTGCAAATGTGTATATATGTATATATATGCATGTATATATGTGCATATAAACGTTGCAGTAAATGTATGTATGTATGTAAATTGACACAAAATCTGTTTTTTGAAAAGTTTAGCAAATAAAACGCAAAGACAACAAATCTAAAAAATCTACAAAATGGACACGACTGAACCAAACTCCAGGTATAATTTTTCTTTCTCTCTATTGAAAAGCATTCATATAACTTTTGCATTTGTTTCTTATTGTTCAAACTTTCACCATTCTCCTTTAGGTACTCTCGCGCCGACTTGCTGGCGCTGCGGTATGAAGATGGTTCACGGCTGCGGCCGAGTTGTGCCAATCGCATTGAGTTGCATACTTTGAATTTTTGGAAAATAAACGGACTACCTTTTAATTTAAGCCAGCTCGCTAGCTGCAACAACAGCAGCTACGGCAATAAGTCTGGACTATCTCCGGAAAGAGATAATGTCTCGCTTAGCAGCTCCAATGGGCTGCTTAGTTCGAGGCGGGCCCTAAGGAATCGCGAACGCGCTCACAACTATTATCAACGGTTTACTGCAGGCGATCAGATCGGCGGCGAAGACGCACCGCTGAGCTTAGCTTCAACCGCGGCCAATCTCTGCAGTGCATCGTACAAGTCGCCAAACATCGATCATCGGAGCATTTCGTCATCGCATTTAATGCCAGCATTTGCCAAGCGACGCTTTGTAGTCGGCGCAAGTATTGATCCAACCGAAGCCCAAAATGACAAATCGAATGAAGAAGCAAAAGAAAGTGCGCCCATGTCAATGTCGAGCTCTCCAATGCGCAGGAGCGCTGCATCCGTTGCTGAATGGGAACTGAATGAACAATCATCATTATCGCCAACACTATTGGCGGCTGGCAAGCCGCCGGGGGGAGGATCAAGTATTAATGTTCAGGAAAGACGCATTGGCAGTGGCAGGCTATTGCCACGAACTGACAATTGGGAATTTAAGAACAAGGACGCTGCTGATGATAAGGACAAAGGACCCCAAAATGGTAGCGCCGTTGTTCAGCAGCGCCAGCAGCGCACATCTTCGAGCAAGCAACAAACCGAACAACGATCCAACGATAATTTGCCAGATCGCGATCGTGATCGAGATCGCCGTCTTCGCGAAGTAAATGATGTGAAGAAAACGAATAGTGTTCCAATCGGACGTCGGGCGTCTAATAAAGATAAATTTCATTTTGGCGGCGATGGTCGAGGCGGCAGGCGCATGTATCAGGGGCATGACAGCAGGCACGAGCCCGAATGGTTCAGCGCTGGACCAACTTCCCAGCATGAAACTATTGACTTGCATGGCTTCGAAGACATTGAGTACGAAGGCTCTGCCGACGTAAAAAAAACAACAACAGCGGCATCAAGAAGTAGCAGCATTGCCAGCCTTAACGTCGTATCCGAACAAAATTGTAATAACAATGACGCTTCCGACACAACCACAACTAAACCTAATCGGAATAATAACGTTAATGAGATTTCAAAACCTGAAATCGAGTTCAATTTTGACGCGTTTCTCAACATGGATCCTATGGTAAGTATATTTTTGAACACAGCTTAAAGTAAAAGTTGACAAAGCTTTGACTTATTTGCAGGGCAATGATAACGAGGTGCACGGCGAGCTCAAAGGAACTTCGCGCTTCAGCCGATGGTTCGCATCCAAAGAACCAACAACTGGCAACGAACACGTATTCAATGAAAATTCCACATTAGAAAAACAAGGTAAGCCAAGTTCTGTCTGTACCTAGAACGATATTGAAAGTATTATGGTGTTTGTCTTTTCTTCTTAGAAATTCCTAGTGTTAAGGATTTGGAAGCACAAATGCGAAAAGTCGATCTGCGACCGGAATATGAAATAATAAACACTATGAAAAATCCACGCCAGTCGTCGTCGAGTCAAAAAGATCATCAAAGAGAGACATCCGTGACCAGAGATACTGAAGGCTTTAAAAGAATTTTGCAACAGCTCGGTTCGGGCTCGCATCAGCCCACTGAATCGTACCCATGTATTTCGAATGTACCAGCGAATCATTCTTATCCCCATCCCCATGACCAACGGCAACATCATCAACAAGTAGCTCCTCCGAGGGGGGGTCAGGATGACTTTCTGCAAGCTTATCATCAGCGAAATAAACATGGGCATGTCGAAGTGCATCCATCATTCACGACGGGGGATCCAAACATATCTTTGCAAACACAAACACGTATGGAAATTCAACATTTACTTCAGGGTGAGTTTGTTTAACATTTCAAATCAATTTGTGTTTCAATTTATTTATTATTTCTTAGGCATTCTTCGAGGTGATATTTCGCTTGAGGTTTTGGAAAAAGAAATCAACAACCCGAACACAACGGCTCAGTCGAGGGAGATTATTTCGGCTGTACTTTATGAATGCCGCAATACTGTACAACAACAAAAACTAATGCATCCGAATGATTTGAATAATTCGTTAAAAAATACTCAATTCTATAACAAGAATATGGCCGAAGGTACGTGCGAACCTTAACTTATTTATTTACGCACTGAATTTGAACTGTTTTTTTTGCTTTGCAGAGTTTTTCAGTCAAAACAATCCGGGTCCTCCGAGCTTAAGCCAACACAGTATGAGGCACAGCAATTCGCCGACACCGTTGGCTTTTACGCCAACATCTGTGTTACGAAAGATGACAGCTGACAAAGAAGCAACACCGTCGCAGCAGAATAATAGTGCCATCAATCAGCAGCAATATCATCATCATCAATATCATCAGTATCCGAAGCCAAGCAACCACAATATGATGAATGAGCCAATACCTGCTGCTGTTAACCAACTGCAACCGAGAATGATCTTGGGTGGAAACTATGCAGCAATGCAGCATCAAATGATTGCCAACAGCAGCCCACAAATGTCACCTAAGCTGTCTCAACCGCCGCGAAGTCAGCAGAATAAATGGCCAACTGCCAACATGCAATCCTCACACGGAGCCGGCGCCAAGTCATTTGGTAAGAAACATACAAAGACTGCTCACACAAAATTACTACAAGACTGAATTTTGTTGCAGGTCGACCAATTTTAAAAGGAACTTTGAGCTCGGGGGGCTCTCAACAAATGCTTCCAGTAGCATTCCCATTGAATAATGAATTACACCAAATCCATCAGCAAAGACTCAAGTCCGTACAACAGCAATCAAAAGAAACAATTAATAACGATAACGTTCACGGGGCGGGTCCAGCCCCGATTCACACCGATGGAGTAGCCCAAATGCATCATCATCATTATATGCAGCAACGATCGCAGCCGCAGCCGCAGCCCAGACATCGAATTTTGCATGGCGACATGCATCGACAAGCTAATGTACAGATGCATATGACAGGTAATTAGGATTTGATGCACTTTTAAGAATAATAATTATGTTTCTTAACCAACAACAAGGTGTACCCGATGGTGGCGAGGCGGCTAATTTTATTAAGAACAATAACCTCGCTCGAGATGAACGTTTATCGCCGACAACAAATCAATTGGCACAATGGTTCTCCCCCGAATTGCTAGCCCGAGCATCAGCTGGTAAATTGCCTCTATTGAACATGAACCAAGCGCTTAGCTTGGAAGAATTCGAACGAAGCATGCAACATTCCTCAGCCACAGTGCTCAATTAAACAATAAGAACCGAATGTAGTACTAAACACAAAAACAGGATAATTTAACTTTCTTGCAGTTTATTTTCGAAATTATTTAAATCCCTTACATACATATACATATTTGTTTTGTACCTCCATATATTTTAATTTTTATTATTTTTTCTCAAACTTTTTCTGCGATTCTTTTATTCTCTGATAGTTTCGTATCACATTGAAACAAAACTCATTTAACATAATAATTAACCGTAGATTTTAATGTAAAACAAAAAACATTTCTGTACATAAACAAGTTAAATAAAAGCAAAAATTATAACAAAAAAAGGTTTTTAATAAATGCGGGTCAAGAGCGTATATATGGATATGTATAATTATGGCAAATCTCTCGAATATGTACTTGTCTTCGGAAAGTGTATTAAATCGTTAACAGAACAATTTTTGTATATATGTACATACATTGCAGCTATGAAACTTATTTCTATAACTGTATCAAATATATGTAACTGTAGTTACAGGGTGATCAATATAATATAGAATATGACGAATGCACTCACCGGCGGCAGCAACAACACAAATACAGTTCAATGCAAGTGTTCTCTCTCTATTTTTTCACTGAACATTTTCACAATAAAAAAAAGCTCACACACACAACAATGTTTAAATGAGAGGCTCTTTTCTATATATATTATTTTATTTTCACTGCACTTCACACACAAGAAAAAAACAAAAATAAAGTTGAGTAATTAATAATAATTAAATGCTTCACTTATTTTGGAGATTTTCAGCGCGCCAAACGCAAGAACAACACACACGTATCCTCTCTCTTTCATTTTTTCGCGACCCGGCAAAGGAAAATGGCGCCCGTTCTAAATCTGAATTTGCGCAAAAAACACTTTAAAAAGCAATTACACTGCGATTCTATAATGTTATGTTCATTGCGTTATATAAACACAATTTAACTATTAATATAGCGCGTATCTGTTTTAATTGAATTTACAAACGGACGACTAGCTTTTAGCAATGTGAAGACGAGCAAAGTTCCAGGCTTACTGCCTTTGTGGTTCAAGTGGAATTGTGGAAGGTGACGATCGCTCTCTGTAGTAAGAGCAGGATGATTCGCGATGTTGATGAACATCAGTGATGCCAATATTTTTTTGAATAAAAATGACAAAATGTCCGTAAAATACGGAAAAACAGGCTGAAAATCTAAAAAAAAGGACAGAAATAGGACAAGAAATTTTTCTGTGCAATTTTAAGCTTTTAGCATCAAAATGAAGCTTACACAATTCCTTGAGGTCATAATACACATAAACATAGCTAATACAGCTTCCTGGTGACAAGATTGGGGACAATCCGCCGGCTTAAAACAAATTATGCTTTTTTGTGCGAGGCACGATGCGTTTTGCATATGTTTTTTTGTCGCCATAATGTCGCGCGAATGTGATCTATTTTGCTATTTAGACTGCATTTGCAGTATCTGCAGTATGCCTTATTGGTGTCCGCTTCATCGCGGCTTATCCAATCTTTAAAATCTGGCTGCTGTAGCCAGCAATCACGAAATTTTTGTTTGTACGAATCTTTCGGCATTATTTAACTTTATTTTTCATTTTTGTTGTACATTAGATTACAAATGATATCGAAAATACATACAAAGTATGTAAAAATGGATGCCACACTGTTTACAAAAGATCGCTACTTTTAATAGATCGGATGCCACACTGTTTTTAAAGAAAACTTTGAAAAAAAAAGATTGAAATAAATGAATCAAATAAAATCTACAAAAAAGGCCAGATTTCCGGATAGGGGATGTTTGATATTTTTTCCGGACAAAGCACTTAAAAACAGGACAGATCTGTCCGGAAAAAGGCCAAATCGGCATCACTGATGAACATAATAGGCGCAGAGAGTAGAAAATACAATGAGAGTAAGTCCCGTTTCGCCTATGCGGAATATGCATGCATATGAATATGCAGAATATATGTATATGTATACCATTGATGGCACGTCACGCGCCACCTGCTGCTGACTTTTGACAAAATGGCCAAAAATACACACACATTTACACAAACTTCCGCATCAAACGCACAACCCGACATATGTACATACATAAATACAAATATGCTAATATACAAACATACATACATACATATACATTGTGAAGCAATGAGCTAAGTATTAATAATGAGTTAGTTTATAATAATTAAAACGATATTTTAAATATTTACTACCTATGTATAGGAATTGATGCATACATATCTTTTTATTATAACTTTCAAGTTTACAAAAACAAGGAATGTTAATTTTTAATAACATACACATTTTATAGGCTGTCCTTTGCTATACCCAATAATTTAAAGTTAGAAAATAATTTAACAATTTAATAAATGAATAATGACTCTTCGACTTGGGTGCGCGGATATTGAGCTACATATGTGGTATCTGATTTATATATCATGGTTGGTTTGTTAACGGTTTAAAAGCGATAAGCTTCAGATTTTAGTATAGTTTATATTATAAAAGATACTTATTTTTTTAATTTTTATATTAATACTACCACCTCGTTAATTTGACGTAATATACAAATGCGTTACGTTTTACTGGATAAAGTTTTTGATATTAACCTGGCTTTTTTCTAATCATCAATTATCAACGCAAGCTGTATTAACACTTTCCACCACTTTCCCGCTCCCGGCACCACCATTAAAGCTTTCTTCATTCCTATGAATAATAACGGTTTGATTTTGGTCGAGCTCGGAGCTTTCGTTTTGGGATTGGGATTGGGGTTCGGGTTGTTGATCGGATGGCGTGGCAGCGACTCCAATCCCTCCTCCCATGCTTGCTGTGTCCTGTGCATTCAATCCAACTGGCGTGCGGCTATAACCAGAACTTGTTGGCACACCCTGACCTCCACCCGTGCCCGCTCCCGCTCCTGTTGTACCAGAGCGCCTATATACGGTGCTGTTCATCGTGAGCTTGCGAACATTCTTATCGGGATGAAAGACCAATATGTACATCTTAGGCGAGTAAAGGCAAACCAATGCCACCGAAGCACTCAAGCTAATCGAGATGCACAGCGTCGTTATTTGAATCTACAAATTAACCAATTGATTAATTTATGATCAAAAAATTTCTCGTTCGACTCACCTCATATGAGTTGCCCGTACCAAAGTAGATTGGCACAAATGCTAGCCAAATAATGCAGGTTGTGTACATTGTGAAGCCAATGAACTTGGATTCGTTGAAATTTTCGGGAATTTTGCGTGTTTTGATGGCGTAAACGGTGCAAATTGTAATGAGTATCATGTTGTAGAGCTGGGAGAAGAGGAATGACATGTCCTGGATTTTGCATTTAAGAATGACTTCGGTGCGATCGGGATAATAAAATCGGGTGCCCGGCGGCTCCACGATCATCCAAATCATTGTGATCAAAACTTGTATAGCTGCGGGGATATATATTAGGTTATTTTTAGGTTTAATCATTATAATATTACGCACCGATTAAAGAGGTTGTGATCACAACCTGAGACTGCGGACTGATGTACTTGAGGCGTTGCGCCGACTTGGATGCCGAGTGAAAGATTCTTGAGATTCGATTCGTTTTTGTCAAAAGCGCGCTGTATATAATTGAGAAGCCAACGCCGATGCCGAACCTCTGCAGGACACACGAGCCGATCGTTGGCTTGGCAATGAGGGCAAATGTGTTGCAATAACAAACGAGAATGCCAAATAGCAGAGTATAGCTTAGCTCACGGCCGGATGCACGGACGAGCGGCGTATCATGGTTCTTGGCAAACAGCACAATAACGCCGATGGTCATAGTGATGCCCAAAATGGCAATTGCCAGCGGCACAAGTGCAAAAAGCGAATTCCAGCGCATGTACTGCACGTTGAGGGCGAAGCAGGAGAGCTTATCGGGATAGGGCCAAAGACCCGGACCGCAATCCTTGCAAGTGAATTCATCATAAACATATTCATACGACTCGCAGCTGTCGCATATCCAGCAGCAGGTGTCGCCCTGTTGTTTTTTGATCATGCCCGCCTCGCATGGCAGCGAGCAGGCCGATGTCGGCGTTTCTTGTTCCTTGTTCCACACAACCGTATCCAAATTGAGTTCGAGATAGTTAAACCATTTGCCGATTACCTTGTACTGGTAGCCCGACGAGTTTTCCAGCCGTTGATAGTTAAGGATATCGTATCTGGCCAGGCCGTCGCCTTGCCGATCAAACTTCACCTCGCTGCCAGCCAAGTCTAAGTTGTAATTTGTTGGAATGAATAATTCGAAAAATAATACTTTGCTGTAAGTTTGGGGTACCTTACCTACGAATGAGACGTTTAGCAAGTAGTTGTTGTAAAAGTCCTTGCCATCATAGCTGGCCATATCGGGACATGCCTGCGAATGGCCATTGGCAACGGGCTTTCGATACCAAACAGACTCGCTGTGCTGATGTTGATGCTTCTGCTGCTGCTGTCCCATTGGATTCTGATCATTTTGTGTGCACAAATCGTTGTGCAAATTGTGGAGGGCGTGGGCAAAGGCATAAACAGCGTCCACGACGAATTGCGTTTTTGATTCTTGCTCATATCTAGGGATAATTCGGATTGAACCTAATTCGTTCGAATGGTAGTTCGACTTACCCAACTTTCTCGGAGAGCCTTAAGCGATCATCGCAAATGGTCTTCTCCTTTTCGTTGACCATACGCTCATTAGCCGAAGATAATACACAATTGAATGTGTCCTCCCAGTATTCGGGAAACCAGGGGTTACGCTGATTGTTGCTGGGCGTTAATTGCATCATATAACGATCGAAGTCTTCGATTATTTCTGATTGCAGCTCAACGGTTATGGCACCCTCGGCAATGTCCTCCAGGCCCTCGAGCAGCTTCTGTTGCTTGCCCCAGCCATCGCTGGCCACCCAATGGAAGGGTTGCGAGAGATTTGCACGCTTCGCCGCGAGCAGGATGCGACGGGCATCCTCGGCGCGCGTAAACAGTATGACGCCGCGTGCGTTTGGCTTTTTCAGCAGTTTCGATATAATTGAATCGAAGATTTTGTCATCCGCGGCACTTGGCACCTTTTCGGCGGCAGCGATGCAGACATGCCGCTCCGTTGCCTCCTTGTGAAAGGCCTCGATGCCGTACTCGCCGTAGGACCCCTCCGAATGTATCGTCGATACGTAGGACCAGTTTAGGTTCTTGATAATGTCCACCAGGGCGACCGACTGAAATGTATCTGGCGGTACGGTTCGGGCAAACAGATCGAATCGTGTCTTGTCCGAAAGGGTCTTGGCTGTCGATGCTGGCGATATTTGCGGTATGTGAAACAGCCTTAACAGATTCGCCACCTGCAGCGACACTGAACTATACGATCCACCAATAACACCAAACACCGGGCCCGACGTCGCGTTCTTTCGCAGCTGCGGCGTCGACGTGTCCTGGCACTCGAACACCGATGTATCCAGGTTGTTGAGCGAGGCGCGAACGAACTGCAGCGACTGATTGAGAGCGTAGGTATCCCGCGAGCATGTATCCAATATGTGTACGCCTATCGTTATGCCCGGCAGCAGGTTTGTATCATTGTTCACCCGATCGATGGCATAGAGCATTGCCTCCAGGCGCTGAACTCCCCGATTGTAGACCTTGGGACCGCACGGCGGGGCGCCCTCGCCCTTCTCGTGCACGGGAAACAGGCCGCCGAGTATAATATCGCCTGGCAGGGACACAGACACCGAGTCCAACGGCTGCGATGATCCAGTGGCCAGTGGCAGCGGCAGCGGCAGAAGTGGCAAGCAGCAAGTCAGCACTAAAGTCATCATGCCGCCGCCGTTGATTTCGAATCCTTTCGACATATTTGTCAATTCGTTCGACGATTTATGAAATATTCATAAGTATCCCCTATACATAATGTCCACAACATTTAGAGAATACCTTTTAAACCTTTAAACGTAAGAAATAAATAATTAACAATTCCCTAATAAATTCGAATTTGTTTTGTTAAAAATTAATTAACTTAAACAATTTTTAATTTTGAAAAATTTTATTTTATTTAAACTAAAAATTTGATTTTATATTATTTTAATTTTCTTTTTTTTTTTTTCTTAGAATGGTTAAAAATGTCTTAAGTTGGAAAGTATGCTTGCGCTCTCACCTTTGGAATCTCACTTAATGTTAAGAGAAAGAGAGAGAATTTAGCAAAGACAATGTCAAGCACTCAAAAGAGAATCACAGTTGGGGATGCTTTTAACACACACCAAAAAAACAACAACAACAACAAAATAAAACAACATGTTTCCGAAGCTTTGTGTTCATGGTGGTCCTAGCTAATGTTCATATGTATGTGTATTTTTGTGTGGAAAGTTACAATGGCGACCCAGAAAAAGCTTCCATGCAAGAACTTTACCAGAAGTACCAACAAGAATGGTACCGTTGATGATGGCAATGGCAATGCGCGCACACAGCAGCAAAATTAGCACCAGCATACGTACTTACATACATATGCATATGAACACTTACATACATACATATGTATGTGGAATAGATTAACGGTTATGTATGTAAGTGTAGGTACAAAAGACTTGTTCAATATTCAATGAAATTTGATGTGACTAGAAATTTGTATGTATGCATGTATGTATGTATGTAAATGCTTTGCGACTCGGTTTAACTGTAAAACTGTAAGTGTTTATAAATACATATGTATGTATGTATGTACATATTTATATAAGTAATTTAAGGATAACAATTCAGTTAGTGTATGTGTGTGCACTTACCATAGTTTAGCTCTCTTTTTGGTTTCCATTCATGTTCAATAAAATAAATAGTATATTTATTTTTTTATTATTATTATTTTTAAATAAGAATTATGATTGCGACGCGAGCCAGTAACGCGCACACATCTGTCCATAACATTAACTGTAGATAAACTGATTTACTCGATGATGATAAGCCCAAGCAGCAGTTCTTGTAGCAGCAGCAGCAGCAGCGACCACGCCAGCAGCAGCATTACAACAACATCAAGCCCGACCGACCGACGAGCAATGGAAAGAACAACGGTAAAAGCAGCAGCAGCTACAACAACACAGCAGCCATCTAACTGGCCATCTCTCCTTGAATGGCCATTTTCGGGAGCACCACACCACTGCAGCAACAGCAGCAGCAGCAGCCGCAATGGATTCTAAAGAGAAAATGGCAACATAACACACAAGCACCTAAAAAATAACACACACACACACACACACGCACGTACACAACTCTTACCAAACACACACACACACTTTAGCACGCCTCCTAAAGTAGGTTTGTTCTGCAGCAGCATTCATAAGAGATGAAAAAGCTCGTCTTTAAGCTTTAGCTCTCCCGATTTTTGCAAGAGATTTAAGAGGGCCTTGTTTTTCCCTTCTCCATTGGTTAAAGAGAAACAGAGAAAATTTACAGTTACGTGCAAATATTAATATGTACACAAAACTATTAAGCCAGACTAATTGGTTGGTAAACTCGGCACGGTACACAGCACAAGGGGCGCGACACCCGACTTCATTTAGTGTAATCTAAATATAGATTTTGTAAAAATACTAGTATAAAACATACATATATCAGTCACTTACTTTAAGACTGGCATAACTACACGAGTAAAGATTTATAAAATCGCGCTTAAAGTTTTAAAAAAAAGTCCAGTGTGGCCAACTGCCACTAAGCTGCTTTCAGTTGGCTTGAACAATATTGCTCACGGACAAAAGCTCGTGTGTGCAGGATATGGCTGGCGCCAACTTCACGCTGCGCAAAATGCCAAGTCACGAAGCCAGAAGGTGGCGCTGCTTATATTTTTTGTTTACTAAATCAAGCATTTATAAAATAAATCTTAACTCCGTATAGCTATATTCGTAGTTTATTTTTATTTCAATTGTCATTTTTGGTTAAGAAAAATCAATCAATCGACAAAATATGTCGCACAAAATACATCGATCAAACAACGCATCAACAATGTGATTAAATGGTTTCTTAAATAATATATCGATGTCGATATCGATTACCATTCCTAAGCAGCACATTGCATGTGGAATGAAATTAATAGAAAATTTGTTTTTGGAAATAAACATAAAAATCAAGTATAACTTATTTTACAACAGTGCTGAAACTGTTTTTGTTATTGTATATAAGTGCTTGATATATTTGTGACGAATGGTCCAGGTAAAATAGTTGTGCGAATGAGAACGGAACTAACGAAAATTACATGATGACATTTTCCAACTACATACAATGCAACGACTCGTTGACGTTGCTTTTCATTGCATATAGTAGTAGTAAATCGTGTTAATATTCGTTCACCTTTCATTTACAAATACTGTCGATTGATAAACGAAAGCTTTGTGCACGTCCACGTTAATATAGAAAAGTTAGTCAGATTAAAATTCACATTTTTCTTTGTGAAAGAGTCGTTCGGTGAATCTCTCGACCCCCTCCTGCCTGTGCTTCTCTCTCACTCGCTCGCATGTACGACGTCGGCAACGTCGCAACGTCGGCAAATGGCAAACGGGTGAAGAAAGCATGATTATAAAAAAAGAGCTGCTTAAATTAATTGTAAACATATTGAACAAATTATTTGAAAGTGAATATAATATATATTGTTAGTATATTAATTAATTAAAATATAATTATTATTTTTAAAAAATTTGTTGTTGTCCCTTATAGGTTGATCGCTTTTGTTCACGAAATTTTGAAGAATTGCTACGTATAAACACATTTTGTATACAATAGAATACTATATATTTGCAGGTAAGCAACAAACTTAACGTAACCAACATTTGCCATAAAATATTGTGTTTTACAGAAGAACAAAACACAGATGGTTGTGTGACGCGATTGAAAGCGGTTAAAAATCGCCCTGGATATCGGTCGGTCAATCTCAAACGGGAAACACAAAACGGACTGGACTTGGAAGTATTGGAAGTAATGCAACCAGCTGCTTCACCGTCATCAACACTATCAACACAAGCTGATATCGCTACAACAACAACAATGCAGCCTCAAAATTTGGTACGTTTTTATCCTTTTATCCTAATAATAATTTATCATAAGATGCGTCGTAAGATACTTGGAAACAGCTTAAATCAAAAAGGGTTTTATTTGTTGTTGTTTTTTTGTTTGGGTAAAATTTCATCTTAAGTCAAAATAATTGATTTGGTAAGTTTTGTTTTTAATTTCCAATCTTAATTTGTAAAAATTATATTAAGATGTTTAAGCACAAATTCGTTGAAAAATGATTTTCAATTTAAGTTTAAGCCAAAAGTTCATACAAAATATCATTGAGATCAGTTTGGTATTGAAAGTTGCTTTGCCACAATGCCGTAATTATTTCTTGCAAAACAAAATCTTTCTCAGTAACATATATCTATATACAAATGTCCCCAAACGGATCTGTATGAATGCTTTTACTGAAAAGTCACACTAAATTGTTAAAATGTGAGATTCATCTTCATCTTTGCCGTGTGTGAAAATAAGGCTAATTGGTCATCCTTGATGCTTGCACAAACAAAATTCGATTCGACTTATTAAAAGTTGTTAGATTGATGCCCTTTTTTTTAAGTTCGATTGTGTGTTATGATTTAAATTTAATTTAAATCGGTTTTGTTTTCGTTGATTTCGTTGTCGGCCCTTTTTAGTTGTTTTTTGCCCGAAGGCTCTGTTACCAAAAAATATCAAACTGTTTTGCAATCTGTGCTTGTAGATATTGCCTTCAAATAAAAAGACTAAAAAGTATGCTTCACAAGCGGCGAACCCTTCACAACAACAACAACAGCAACAACACAGTACGACCCAGCCGCAGTTTCAGATTAACAAGGCATACAACGTAGTCTCTATACTTAAAGCTTCGTCAACGAGTCAAGTTCAGCAGCAGCAGCAGACGACGATGGCGGCACACCAGCAGCAGCAGGCACAGAGCTATGCGAACGTTGTGAACAGACCGGGAAACCAGCAGCAGCAGCAGTCCACAGCCAGCATAATGACTGTGAACACAGCCGAACTGAGCTCAGCTGCGATCTATAATTTGAGGTCAGGAGGAAGCGTCGTCGACACAACCAATTGCCGCTACATAGCCAGCATACCAGATATGTCGAAAGGGGCAAGCGCCCCCCCTACAGTATCAAATTCGAGCGGCGGCAATAGCAATCCCAATGTCAACGGAGGCAACAATCAAGCGAGCCTCATCGGAGGCGGCAGCATCACGTTGGGCTCCTCGTCGTCCAGCAGTAACGCTTTTATTCACGACAAGAGCCTTTTGGGCGTCGGCAAATACGATTATAAAAATAATAATCTACTGCAACAGCAACAACACACTAGCTTCCAAGCCCAAGAGGTAGGCGCAAACCACCACACAACAACAACAAAACGAAACAAACATTGGTAGCTCTGAACCATCAACCAGTGTACCATCAGTTAACGATCGATTTCAGATCGATTTGGTCTTGGCTGATTCCCAAAATTACAATTACTGTTCGATATTTCCCTTGTCAAGCGGCCTCCCCTTCCTACTTAAGAATTTCACTTAACTAATATGTTTTTCGAAAAGGCAAACCGTTTCCACCGATTTATCACAGTTCAATTCAGTTATTAGACTTAGCCAAAATTCGACGGCAAGTTTAAAGCTGGTGGAAGATATGAAAATCCCTGCCGCTGCAATTTGGTTAAATAGAAAATCTATTCCATATTCTGTATAACGAAGTTTTTTCTTCTTGTCAACCCCCCACCGTGTGATTTGTTGTAAAGAAGTTCGTTGAGTTAAATTTTATAGTCTAAAAATAAAAGTTAAACAAAATTTAGTTTTTAAAGCTTTGAGAACTTAACCGAAATGTACATAATATTAAGATAAATCGGGTTTGACGACGACTTGGCTATGCCGAATAATATATACCCTTGCACAAGAAGTCCTCGAACTACTCGAAATCTCTCTGGCAAGGCTATAGTTTCATCAAGAACTAGATTTAATATTGGCGGTTAGGTTCGGTTCGGGAACATTCACAATAATAATAAAAACTAAAACCATAAAAAATACGTTTCTAAATTATTTTTGCAGTATGTAACATCGGGCAACAACAGTTCTGGCCAAAACACCCGATCAAATCAACAACAACAACAGCAGCAACAAAGTGGAATCTTTCGCGGACCCTCACCATCATCGAATGCTCCTCGTGGGAGCTCTGGTGGGGCACAGGGTGGTGGTGGACCCCGGCCGCACTTACACATGCCAGCAATGTACCCGAACTTAGTTATACAGCCGTACTCGCAATTCGGCCAACGACAGCCCACTTTCCAAACGCCACACATACAATATGCACACACACCCATTCCGTACTATCCCTACCAATATCTGCCCCCCTCGTTGCAGCAACAGCCGCCGCCGCAACAGCTGCCGCCACATTCGCGCAGCGCGGTTAACACGAGCGTTAACATTGGCAACACAATGGTGCAGCCGGGTGTGCAGCCGGGTGGCCCAAATGGACCGCTGGCTGGTCCGCTGGCTGGCACCTCGTCCTCCCAACTCCAGTTGCTAACCGGCGCCGTTCAACCAGCCGTTAGTGTTGGCGGCAACGGCAGCGGCGGCCAAGTTAGTGTGCCGCCGATGGTCGGTGTCGGCGTGATGCCACCAAATGTTGTGGCACCCCAGCCGGTGCAAATGCAGCCACCGCCTTCGACTCGACGTCGCCATCAGCACCGACTACAAATCATCGATCCCACAACAAAGAAGAATATTCTCGATGATCTTGATAAGAGCAATTCGAATGTGGAAAACGAGGGACACCAACAACAACAACAGGAGCAGCCGCCAGGAGTAACGATTATTTTTAACGATTCTGGAGTTTATGCCCTGCACAAATTAGGTATGGCTTGGGCTAATTCTTAAGAAGAAAATGTAATCACATCTTTATCTTATTCAGATAATAAAATCAACGCTCGCCCAGACATGGGAGGACTATCAACTGCAACCAGCACCACCCCAGTGGTCTCGGCAATGTCGGACGCTCCATCTGTCGAAATATTACCGACACCAACCCCGACACAGAAGACCAAGAGTAAAAAGTAATTATACTACAACAACACAAATATAAAACTCTGAGAAATCTCTCTGTTCTCCATTGCAGAATTCCTATAGTCGCCCCGATAGATGAGGCCGAGTCGATGGCATCTGCAGCAGCTCTTTCATCTGGTAAGTGTGTAGAAAATAGATGAGTTTTTGATAACGGATCTCAGGGGGACAAGAAAAACCTTCAGAATGGGTTTTTGATGGAACCAGGTTGCAGGGTTCTCAAAATTAATTCGTTCTATAGAAAATTTCGTTATACGGAAGTTCGTTGTATAGAAGTTCGACTGTAATAACAATAATATTTCTATACTCTGCATATTTTTAAAACACAGTAGCAAAATAGCTAACTTCTTGCGATTGAGATCTGTCCATCTGTCATGCTGTCTGTCCGTTCGAACGCAAATTTAGTTGTTTTTGTTATATATTGGTGAAAAATTAAATTTGATCCGAACATTATTTATTGTGCCAGAAGATTTATGAAGCCGACAAATCGTTAAAAATCGTATATATTTTAATTATTGACAGTTTTTGTTAAAAAGGATGCCATATGTTGCGTAAAGCCAATATTCTATTGCTGTGTTATCTCTCATTAGGTTTTTATTTATGTGTGTGTGTGTGTGTGTGTGTATGTTGGCAGCGACGTTTATATTTTACTTAATTTTTGGTTCTCAATACGATCGTTCTCTCTCCCGCGCTCTCTCTATTTATATTTTATTTTATGTTTTTCGATTATCACATCGCATTGCTTTGCTGGTGGTTTTTGTCGACGCATTGAAATTTTGCCCTCTCCCGCATGCGAACACGTGTTTGGCTTTGGCTAACTTGTTATGTGGGTGTGTGTATGAATATCATGTGTGCATGCGTCAGAGAAAAAGCGAGAGAGAGAGAGCGTGAGTGTATGTTGTTGTAAGTGTGCGTGCCAACACTTAAACTTTTGCTTTTACTCCCCGACTTGTTTTGGCTTATTGTTGGCGATGGCGCTAGTAGTATTTGCACATATTTCTGTTTGCCCCGTTTATTGTGCAGCAATTTTAGTTGCGGTCGCCGCTGTTCGATGCTCAATCAAAATCAAGTGGCCGGTCGCTAGCTGGCTTCGGCCGATGAAGATCATTTAAGTGTATTAGTGGTTGGTTGCGCGATTTGTGTCTGTGTCTGTGTCTATCTATAGCGCTAGGCAACAACGCGATAATATTGTTAGGATGATGAGTAAAACCGAACCAAATCTCTAACATAAATATACATACATACATACATACATAGTATGCACATGTTTACTTGCTTACGTATTTTTCAACAAACATGTGCAATTATTTCGAATATGCGTTACCTTCATTATCTAAAATTAATTCAATTGACCTCCTCTTTAGGAACAACTTATTTATACATATACTACAGTTGAACTTCCCTACAACGAACTTTTCCCAAAAGGTCGGGGCTTCGAAATCGAAATCGAAATATCAAAATTTTAACTTCTAAACTTGTTGACTGATCCTAAATATAAAAACCAAATTTAGTTGATGTTTAACAAAAAAAATATATATAAAAAAAAAAAAATATGTACATAAAATAATTTGTTTGCCCCTCTGCCAATTTATAGTTAAAAAAGCGGATGATTCACAAAACCCGGTTCATACGATGTTGGAAGGTTTAAGACAATTCAACGAAGACACTTTGGCACGCTGCAACCAGACGGAGGAGCAACCAAAATCAATGGAACAACATGCTGCTGCTGGACACCATGTATACGAAAGTGAGGAGCTGGTTCCGACCCCGACCACCGAACAACCGAACGAAAAGTCAAGTTCAACTGTTAACCCAGCCCCAGCCGAACTGTTGGTGGCCGAGGTTGATGCCTCGCCGCCAATAACAGAAATCGCAACACAATCGCAAACTCTACCTAACAACGATTTCGATGTCGATGTCGTCGAGCCCAAGGTATCTGAGTTAGCTTCCATGCCGCAGAGCGTTGACGAACAAGTTGCAGCGGAGCCGGAGCCTTCAGCGAACATACAACAACAGGACGAAATCGAAATCAATCCCGATGAGACTGATCAAGCGCAAATTCCACAGATGATGAACGAAACTTGCCATGCAATTGAAGAAAATGTTAAGGATAATGTTGAGATTGCAGATCCAATTGATACTGACAACAGCAGCATACCAGCTCCACCAGCTACGAACATCCCAGACTCCGCCGAGGAGCAGCAAATCGATGCTAAAGAAACAGAAACCGTAACAGAAATCGAAACAGAAACAGAAAAATCCACAACAGAACCCCAAACAGAAACAGATACAAAAGCAAATACCGCCGTCGGAGAGTCGGAAATCTTATCGCTAATCACTTACAACGATGGCCAATGGTCACCGAGTAATCCGAGCGGCAAGAAGCAGTACGATCGCGAGCAATTGTTGCAATTGCGCGAAGCAAAAGCGTCGCGTGTACAGCCCGAAGTTAAGAACGTATCGATATTGCCGCATCCCAATCTGATGCCAACGTTTATGCGTAACAACAACAACAACAACAGCAACAACAATAACACAAATAAGCGCGTCCAATCGATGGTCGGCATGATTGGCGGCAATCGAGGTGGCAACGGCAACAACGATTCCTCTTTTGCTGGCAAACAAGTCTCAATGTCCGGCGCTCTAAGCGGCGGTGGCAGGAGCAGCATGAAAGGCATGATCCATGTCAATCTATCGCTGAACCAAGACGTTAAGCTTAACGAGAATGAAAATGCCTGGCGACCACGACTTGTTGTCAAAACTGTGGAGTCTGAAGTCGTCGCCGATGGCAAATCAACGGAAGAGAAAGACGAGCTTGTACGCCGCGTGCGCGGAATTCTAAACAAGCTAACGCCAGAGCGTTTTGATACGCTCGTCGAAGAGATTGTTAAGCTTAAGATCGATACGCCCGATAAAATGGATGAAGTGATTGTTCTTGTCTTCGAGAAGGCCATCGATGAACCCAATTTTTCCGTTTCCTACGCCCGACTCTGTCATCGTCTGATCAGTGAGGTGAAGGCGCGGGATGAACGCATGGAAAGTGGCACCAAATCGAATTTGCAACATTTTCGCAACGCTCTACTCGACAAGACGGAGAAGGAGTTTACGCAGAATGTTTCGCAAGGCGCTGCCAAGGACAAAAAGGTGCAGCCCATCATTGAGAAGATCAAAAAGTGCACAGATCCCAACGAAAAGGCCGAGCTGGAAGCCCTAATGGAAGAGGAAGAGCGCAAGATTCGGCGTCGTTCCGGCGGCACTGTGCGATTTATTGGTGAACTCTTCAAAATCTCTATGCTGACGGGCAAAATCATTTACTCTTGCATCGATACACTGCTCAATCCGCATTCGGAAGACATGCTGGAATGCCTGTGCAAGCTGTTGACAACGGTGGGCGCAAAGTTTGAGCAAACACCGGTCAATGCCAAGGAACCGGGTCGTTGTTATTCACTTGAAAAATCCATTATCAAAATGCAGTCAATCGCCTCAAAGTCCGACAAAGATGGTGCCAAAATAAGTTCGCGAGTTCGCTTTATGCTGCAGGACGTCATCGATTTGCGCAAAAACAAATGGCAGTCGGCGCGCAATGAGGCGCCTAAGACGATGGGACAAATCGAAAAGGAGGCTAAAAACGAGCAATTATCCGCGCAATACATGAACTATAGTGGCTCTCTGTCCACGTCCAGCCCCAATGGGCCGCAATCTGGTGGATCTGGCGGTGGTGGCGGCGGCAAGCGTGATGATCGCGCCCGTTATGGTGGTGATTCTCGATCTGGTTACGGCGGTAGTCATAGCCAACGCGGCGGCGATGGCGGTGGTGGTGGCAATATGCGACATCAGCAACCAAACAGCGGCAACAGTAACAGTAACAATGCTGGCGGCGGCAACAGCAGTGGTGGCAACTCGAATGGTCACAACAATGATGATAATACCTGGCACGTACAGACCAGCAAAGGCGGCCGCTCGCAGGCGGTTGACACCAACAAACTAGAGGGCTTGGTAAGTTCGATTCGAAATCGAAATCAAATTTTCACTCTTTCTTTTTTAGACACTGCAGCTCAATCAAAACTTTGATACGAAAAAGATGGGCGGTTTGAATCAATTTATTTGGAATAATAACGCCAGTAGACAATCATCGACGACGCCGACGACGACACCATCGAATTCATTTGCAGTGCTCTCGTCGTTAATGGACAAAAACAATGCGGAACGAGATCGTGATCGTGACTATGATCGTGATCGCAGTGGTCCCAGAAACAAGAGCTCATACAACAAGGGCTCCATGGAGCGAGATCGTTATGGTGACCGTGGCATGCATTCGCGAACTGGATCGTCGCAAGGCTCGCGAGAGAATTCCTCTTCACGCCTTGGACAAAATCAACAACAACAACAAAGCCGCGGTGGCGGCGGCATGATGAACTCTTCACTACAAAAATCTGCTAGTCACTCCAAGTACACACAACAACAATCGCAGCCAAGCAGCCGACTATCATCAAATAAGGTAAGGCTACTCGTAAGACTACAAATCGTTAATTTTTTAATCTTATATATTAACTTACACAGGGCACGGGTTCTTCGGCCGGCATATATAGGGGTGGCGACCAGCAGCAGCCTTTATCAAGTGCCTCAACTTTTTCAATCTCTGCCACACAGCAGCAGCAGCCGCCGGCGGTCAGCAAAAGCCAGCCTGCGACGCCAGCAATGTTTGTTGAGCCAACTGATAGCGATATTAAGCTCTTTAAGACAGTCGTTACGGATATTATTGATCTTGTTGTGTCCTCCAAGTCGGTAACACCAACGGTTGTCGAATGCATAAGCCGGATACCAGACGCCCAACGCAGCGGCTTCTTTTATTATATATTAACCAATTATTTGCATTTACGTGAAGTTGGCAAACAATACCGAAGATATTTGGCTATCTCAATTGCCTATCTTATACAGCAAAATCACTTGTCTGTCGACCACTTTAAGCTTGCCTACGAGGAGTTTAGTAAAAGTGCACACGATCTAGTTTTTGATGTTCCAGGCCTGTGGCTGTATATTCTACAATTTGCCGGTACACACACACACTTATTCTTTTTTGATGTTGTTTATAACCAATTTTCTGTGTATTGTAGGTCCATTGATAGTCAAGAATGTGTTGACTGTGTCCGATCTGTGGAATAATAATCTTAGTGACAACAGCATGGGTGAAATGTTCCTTAAAGCATACTTGACATATTGCACAAGGGAAGTGGGACCGAACTTCACACGCACCATGTGGAAGACATTCAATATGCGTTGGTCCGATTTTATGCCGGAAAGCAAAATAACCGATTTTATTGAATCGAATGTAAGTTAACTAAGTGCTGTCTATAACTATTTGTAACTCCTGAAATACTTCTTACAGAGATTAGAATACGTGGAGAACGAGTCGAAGACGCCAGTGATTGAAGAACGCGAGTCACCCGAAAAGCATGTCGAAAATGTGATTGATCATATTGAGCACTTGCTTAAGGAAGGAGCAACCGCTGATTGCATAATTGATTATTGCAATGTAAGTTTTTAATTATTTCTCGGCAAGTTTATACCCGTTTCATTTTACATTAATGTTTTTTCAGGGTAATATTGTGATGGCCGATAAGCTGTTTATAAAAGGGTTGACAACAACTTTATGCAATTTCGGAATTGTTTACAAGGACAACAGCTATAAGCTCGAACCTGAAGTTTTTCAAAAGTTTTGCATACCAGTCTTTCAGCGATTTATTGATATCAATGAAGATCTTCAGCTTGAGTGTTTGTATGGAGTTCAACTACTTGTCCATGGCTTGGAACATCCTAGAGGTATGTGCATTAGATTCCTCTTAAATAGTTAATTAACAAAATCAAATGTCTTTAGGATTGTTGAGTGAACTTTTCGGTGAGCTATATGACGGCTGTGTTATACAAAAAGAGGCACTCTATAAATGGCGCGATTCAAAGGACCAATCAGCTGGCAAAGGTAAATATTTTTTCAATTTTATTAATTGAACTTATGACTTACTATTTTCAAATTTTTTTAATACAGGTGTGGCTGTAAAGGGTCTGAATCCCTTCTTTAACTCGTTGTTCAGTGACGAAGCCAATTAATCAAATACATCAACCGTAGAGCTGTAATTGGGAGAATGATGCAAAATAATTGATTAACAAGTTCTGCATACACTTTGGATCAAGATAAATATGTATACTTTCACATGTTATTATAAAGATGTGTCAAGATCGGGGTTTCGAACCACAGAAACTATATATATTCTACTAAACTATATATATGCATATATGTATATGCAATAATAAGTTAGTATATAAACAGCTGTGTATGCATTGTATGTACTATGGAAATAAAGCAAACCTGAAGAAAATTTTAAGTTTAAAATGTTTTTAAAAACAAATATAAATCCGTTTTCATTCAATTTTTTCTAAATACTGACGATCTCAATTGTCCTCCTAACCCATAGGCGTAGATTTAGCTGCTGTGTGCGCCCAAGGTCAAATTATTTGTTTTACGATGAGAGTAGGTCCCGTTACAGCCTATGCCGAATATGCATGAATATACCGAATATATATACTAGGGCTGGCATGTTTCGCACCAGGGATGGCACGCCACCTGCTGATGACTTCTGTTCGCCTGGTACTTTTGGCCCCACGACTACCCATCGCTTAAAGCAACTTATGCAAAATATTATTTAAGCCCAACACAAATTAAATATTGTTTTAAGAATAGTGTAAATATGCAAGACATATTTTCAATTATGGTCTAAGTTAAAAATGCTTTATTTGCAGCTATTTAATTATTATAAATTGATTTTTAATAATATTATAACAGGTATATAACAAATATGTAATTTCAAGGTGGGTTGAATTTTCGATTTTTTCGTTTTTTAAACTCAGTTTCACTTTATAAATTGTAACTTTTTTTATTTTATTGTTTTAACTCTTATATTTAAAACTCATTTTTATTATGTTTGCACTTCATCTCTCAATATAGACGCTTGTTCCGGCAATGGTTGGCTAATTTCTTTTCAGTTACTATTAAATATGTTAATATATTTTGTTAATTTCTAATGCCATTTCTAATAAAAATATTATTTTATAAGCTACAGCTTCCTATGTTTCTAAATAATTTGTGGTTTAAACAAAGTTTTACACTTTTATTTTCTTTTATTATAAAAGAAACAACAATTCGCAATTTAAGTAACTTTTAACAATGTCGGTTTAATAGTTAGAATCTAATAATAACAATTAACTTCTTTTTGTATATACATATTAAGTATGTGAATAATCTTTTTTAGCTTATGTGAAATGCTTATGTTTCGTTTTCGTTATAAACATTGTTCTCTTTTTTTCGTATTCTTAAATTTTGAATATTAATAAAGCTAATAAATTATGGATTTGTATAGTATGCAAATACATTTTAACATAGAAATATAATTGTACATTATATAGTACATTGTTTTTTGTGCAATGCTTTATTGGTTATATTTTTATTTTTTAAAGCTGGTGTCAAACCTTAAATTTACATAAGCATACTTGTGCTATATATACCATATGTAATTTCCAGGCAAAGTATTTTCAAAAATGTTCAAATCGAATTGAATGGGAAATTCAAATCATAACGTGGGACAGTTTTGGAAATTTCCATCCATTTTAGACCCGAAAAGTTGTCAAATAATATATGGGCTGGGCTACAGGGTACACAAAGACTTTTTAGGCCAAATCACTAATTAGATATTGTATAAGTACTATATTTTAATGGTTGTGTCTCCATTGTATATCTTTATTGCCACTTCAGCATCAAGCTTTATTTTGAAGAGGCACACGACCGACACCTCCACCTTTTTATCTTATTATTATTGTATTATATATTCGCACAAAGGAAAGCAATATGCTAATCTATTGGTGTGTGCTATATATTAATTTTAAATGGTTTTTTTAATGGTGTGGTGCCATATATATAGTTACCGCTAAACCGTTTCAATTGGTACAATCATACATCCCTTTGTAAGCACTGCACATAGAAGTATGAATATCGGCTTGGTGACACTAAAATAATTTTATTCTGGTTTTAGGCGATGCCAAGTTACGACAGTTTGTTTGGGTTTCGATATCATGTCCTGCCAATGTTTGGTCTCGGAGGCGCCGGAACCGTTTTTACCTGCAAACGTTATTGCGTAAATATAGTATGCGAAATGAGTTAAAGATTCAATTTACCGGCCAACAATATTCGCCCAATCAGCTCGTTGCGTCCAATATTATCGAAATCCATAACCATGACATCCAATGAGCATTCACGTATCTTTTCCCACGGCACATTAAAACTAAATGATTCATTGAAAACGGGATTTAAGGTACACGTAAATATAGGCGTTTTTCTTTTTTCTACACGCTTATCGCCGAACTGCAGCCAAACCTTAACATAAGGATCTGTAACAAAATGTTATTTGTATAATTAGAAAATTTGTTTCCAGTTCTAATTTTTAGCATACCCGATTTGCCATTAATATCCTTTGCCTTAAGGTTTCTTGCTTTAATCAATGTCAATGTTAGAATTGAGTTTGAAGGATGATAGCATAACGAAGACAAAAGTTCACCGCATTTATCCTTAGCCGGCGGCTTAAGCGCCTTCCAAAAAGACTGCTTTCCAGCGAAATCCACCTTGAGGAAGAATGTGTGAGGTCAAGACTCAAAAGCTATGTTAGCTTATGATTTGTTTTACCTGACATAGCGGCAAAAAGACTTCGCCAATCGAATCGTCTCTTGAAAAGCGATCATAATCAAAGACATGCAAATGGAGAACCTTAAATTAAGAGAACAATAATAATAAATAGCAAAATAACAAATATTAATGTTACTTACACGCGATTGAAGCTTTTGAATTGGAAAGCCTTCGAAATAGAATGTTTCATTCCAACGTGGATTTAAAGTTCTTCGTTTGATTTTCGTCTCTAGGCGGTGCTTTTTGTCGGGCAATAGGGTAACGCGAACATAGGGATCGGAGGTGCCACTCAAATCTTTAGCTGGCAGTTCTTTGCCTTGTAGAACCTTTAGAATCAGCGTGGTATTTTGGAAGTCATATTCCAAAGAGAAATGAATTTGTCCCACATTTTCACTCGAATCCGTATCGAGATACATGTCGGTCATCGAGATACTTTTATTCTAAAATCAAATATGTGTGGAAATTGGCAAAATAAAAAAGGTAATCGTAATAATTATTATACTCACAGCCGAATCCTTGGATGTTCCATCAGTCGCACCGGTACCCGCACTGGTACTAGATGGTTTTGCTGGTGTAGAACCGCTCCTAAATATAGTAAGAATTGAATAACCCAAAGATAATATTTAAAAATTTTTTCGCCGTACCCTATAAGCGGAGTCCTCAGACTTAAAAAGCCATTCAATTTTCGATTGATATTATTTTGTAGAGGAGTTGTTAATGTTTGGGGCGGGGGGGCAACAGCAACTGGCACTTGTGGCTTACTGGGCGGATTTCCCGACTCCACAATGTCCTGCGTAGCTCTGCATCAAAATTTTATTATCATATTTCAATATTACATAATATGTATTGTGATTATTTTTTTGATTAAAAATATTTTATAGAATTTCCAACAAACCTTAAACTATAGCTACTCGATTCCTCGTCCTCGTTTGGTTCAATAAACTGTAATTGTGACCTTTTGTGCCGCCACCAAAGGTATCCACCGGCCAAAAATAGCGCTATAGCGATTATTAGGGCTAATATAGCTAGGCAAGCGATTAATATTATGCTCGCCATATCTGCAAAATGGGTTGGTAAGCGGTTGCATTAGTAACACACACACACACACAGATACATATATGTATGTATATTTGATTCCATCCATATCGATGTACCTAAACATATGCATATACATATAAAAATACATATACATATGCATATACTTAAAACATAATATACATAACATAATCGATGTTATTTTACGTTAGGATGTGTATCCTTTTGGGGTGTTGTAGTACTAACTTGTATGTATATCAATTTTACTTTTTTACCTTCTTATTGTGTGCATATGTGAATATCTATAAACGTTTTAACGAATCGAAGGATTTAGTACAACTGTTACACAAATTTACGCATTAGCTCATGGAGCTATAACTATTATATATAGGCACAAATATGGGAAACTTTAGTTTTTTTTAGGGGGCTGTATATATATTTTAAATAACGTTTGACTTTTTTTCGCTTGTCTTTCGCTTTTTTACTTTAGACTTATGTATGTATAAGTAAATGTAACTAAACAGATGGAAATATGACGACGATGTCCAGTAACAGAACTGTAAAGAACCAAAAACCCCAACCAACCCAAAAGCTCATAATCTATGAGAGAAAGAGAAAGAGAGAGAGAACCAGAGTTGCTATCGGAACCGTATCTACATATATCTCCCATATCCCCCAGTAGTAGTTAAGTGAATAAGCCGCTGTTCGAAACATTTTAAGAACAAAATCTAAGGGTTAACTAATTTTTTGGCAAAGCAATAAAAACCAAAAACGGCTCTGCGATTATGAAAAACTAATTCAATTATATGTACAATATATTTGTATTATTCAATGTGAGTTTTAATAGTAGAGTAGAGCGTAAGCACCCTGCTTGAAGAAAGCTTCCTTGAAGGCGTACTGCGCATGACGAATTACTATGTACAGTCGAGCTTCTATATAACGAATCTCAAGAGGCACAAGAAAAACCTTCGTTATAGAGAAAATTCGTAGTACAGAATGGGTTTTTGGATGGAACCAGGTTGCAGATTTCTCAAAATTAATTCGTAATATAGAAAACTACGTTATACGGAAGTTCGTTGTGTAGAAGTTCGACTGTTGTACAAAATGCCACAAACGTCAAGTTGACCTTAAAAATACTCTTCGTCATTTTGACCATCTTTCAAAACATTCCACACAATGCTCGCGGCACTCCAACTTATCAAATAGTTTTCTATGTTCCCGCTCTCTCGGGTGAAAGAGCTTTAACTTAGTACTACAATTTTTCTTTCGCTCTCAACGATTTTCGCATGCGCGTTAAGAATTTCAATTAGTGCGCATGTCGCCGCCGCCGACTCGTCCACCGATTATTGGAGAGATTTTTTCCATTTTAGAACGTTTCCTTAGCACATTTCTTTTGGCCCAACCGAACGAACGATTTTCTCTACAAACATTAATTGCGTCTCGTCTAAAGAGAGATAGATACCTTGACAAACAAAGAGAAAGAATATATATGCATACTTATATATATATATATATTTATATACCATGTGCGGCTACTCCAACGGCATGGTCTTATTTTAAATTTAGTCGAAAGGTATCCGTTTTGCACAACACACCTAGTCTAGGCACTATTTGTGAGTGTGCGTGTGTGTGTGTGAGAGAGTGCATAAGAATAATGTATGTATATATTTGTTTGCTGCCCCCGCCGCCCTCGTGCATTATTTTTATTGGGAACGCTTTGCTTTTCTTTTTAGTATCAAAACATTATGTGAAGTGATTTTTAATGCTTAGAGATTAGTACTAACTTGTCTCTAGTACTAACTAGTACATTGTGTAATAATTGTGTAATAATAAAACGACAAATAAAATTCGAGAAAATTGCTGTTTTGTTCCATCAAACGAATCGAAGACAAAACTCTCTCGAAAAATGAACTCCACTTTCAAATTATTATTTGTGTAATATTTCATAGTTGTTTGTCGTCATTTCAGCACCTTCAGCTCGGCGGCGGCTCCAATGAAACATTCGTCGAAAGGTTATTAAGTTATATCACAACACAACATAAATAAAAAACAGAGCCATGCCACGAGAAATGTACAAAATATGCAGGTAAATGAGAATAGTACACAAAGCTATAGTTATTGTTATTATCCTCATCATTATAGATACTTGTCAGTGCAATCGCTCCGCTTATAAGAAATTCAATGATAAATAAACTGCACAAGGTATGTTTATACCCGATACACTGAGAAGCTGTATGATCGAGACGGACGTATCTTCCTATTTACAAACTTCGTCAACGGGACAGGTAAGGACGACATTCGACATTACCATTATAAGGTCTGTAATGAGATACTACCAAACTAATTCCCATAGTTCCAACTAAAATAACAAAAATTATTAATTTGCCACAAAAAAAAAGGATATTTTTTGAATCGCCATGCAAACTAATCGAAGTTAACTAATTCTATTGTTAGGTATGAAAATTGCTCTGGATGTGGTGTTGTTTAGGAAAGATAATTCCAATACCAACCATGAATCAATAATCAATTTAAAATGTAATTAAACAAATTTTCTCATACTTTCGGGCTTACATTAAATTCTTGGTGTCTCTCTGTGTTAATTCTAAATATGTAACAAAAAAACAAAAAAAATACAGTCGAACTTCCATAAAACGAACTTCCGTACGAATTAATGTTGAGAACCCTTCAACCTGGTTCCATCCAAAAACCCATTCATTCACTATAACGAAGGTTTTTCTTGTTTGAGATTCGTTATATAGAAGTTCGACTGTCCTTATATATACATTTCACATATGTTGAGTATGTTGATTGACTGCATCTTGTCGCCACACACACATTTTATTTGTCATTGTGCAAGATTGTTATTTTTACTTAAATTGTATGTTTTACCCTTTCTATATATATTGTATAATATGATAAACAGGCCTTAGGAACTACCACTACTTACTATAAATATTGTATTTGTGTCTAACAAAAAATCGACATCTAAATCTTTTCGAAACCATTTGTATTTATATGTATGTATGTATATATTTAGTTGTCCTTTTTAGTATATGTGTATTTTGGATGCTCTACCAAATAATGCTTTAAATATAATTATTAATATATTTGTATTAAATGTTTTAGTATCAAAAATTAAAAAAACGATTCCCTTTTTGTCACTTTTCAAAGTGAAACCAACTTTAGAAAATTCGTTAAATCCAAGTCCAGATAATATAAATGTAAATGTAATTTTTTCTATTCTACTTTGGTTCTACGTAGGATGAATTTCACCCCTTCATTGAGGCATTATTACCATACGTCAAATCGTTCTCTTACTCTTGGTTTAATTTGCAAGCCGCTAAACGAAAATATTACAAGAAACACGAGAAGCGTATGTCATTGGAAGAGGAAAGGCATTGCAAGGACGAGCTACAGGTAAAGTACACAAATTTACATTACAAAGAAACCTTTTACATATTTACATTGTTTTACGATAGAATGAGAAAACAGAAGTAAAACAAAAATGGGCTTCGCGCCTTTTGGGTAAATTGCGCAAGGATATAACGCAAGAGAGCCGAGAGGATTTTGTTCAATCGATAATCGGGAAACGTAAATCGATTTGTGTTCTCTCGAATCCCGATCAAAAAGGCAAAATGCGGCGTATCGATTGTTTGAGACAAGCCGATAAAGTCTGGCGACTAGATCTCGTTATGGTCATCTTGTTCAAGGCCATACCATTGGAAAGTACGGATGGTGAACGCCTGGAAAAGAATCCCGAATGCCTACATCCGGGCCTATGCGTTAACCCATATCACATAAATGTTTCGGTCCGAGAGCTCGATTTGTATTTGGCAAACTTTATAAACACGCATCAACACGGTAGTTCAATGAACCGATCGCCCCAACATGTTCTATTCAGTCTCAATCGTAACAACAGTAATCCAACAGTTGAGCGAAAAGAAGACATTGTGGTTGATACTGATGCCAAGACCAAAGGCCTTCGACACAATCCTTATAATGGCGTTGTGTGCAACGATATTATTTTGGCGACTGGAGTATTTTCATCGCAGGAGCTCTGGGCACTATCGAAAGGTAAAACAGTATTAAAAACAAAAGATACATACATTTATAAAGATAAGTATTGTAAACACTTTTTAGACTCGATACTCGATGAGGTGAATAATGACAACAACAATTTGCATACGACCAACATTATTAAGCGAGAGAATTTGGGGGTGGCTGCCTACGATTGCAATACATATCAACTTACCCCCGAATCGCCACAGTCACAGATCCAAGCACAAGCGGCGGGTGCCATTGTCGCCAATCCGATTCCAGGTGGCTATACCAGTGAGTAGTCGAAAGAGTAAATCCCGTTCTTTATTAATCGATTTCGATTTGCAGTCGATTTTGTTGACCAGAACCATCGCAATGTTCATTTATCGCAGTCACCACTGTTGCGCAACGATGCAACAACAACAAATAGCAGTTCCACCGATCATCACAGCTCTTCGCCACCAACAGCTGCTAGTACAGCCAACGAAAACTGTGCAACGGGCAGCTTCTCGGTAATACTTCGATCCACGGATAGCACCAATACTAATTCCAATGGCGATTCAACAACGGTTTCGATTGATTCGCCAATTTCGCTACATCGCTACACATCCTTGAATAGCCGGCCCGTGCCACCAATTTTGCACCATAACTGCTCGACGTTGCTGGCAGCAACCTCCTCGGTTAGTCCCGTCAACACACTCTATTATCCTTCCCGAACCGAACAAGAGCATCATCATGAACATCATCATCAGCAGCAACATCAACAACAACAGCAACAACAACAGCAACAGCAACATGATAGCCATGATATTTCGGATTTTGTTACATACGTTTGCCAAGATCATTCGTCGGCGGGTTCTATAGAGATTCCCACACAGTTTCAGCATACACACCCCCCACACTCACATCATCATCAATCGCCGCACTATCACATTCATTCGCAATTGAGAGGCTCGAAATTGAGTGTAGCCCCTCCTTCGTCGACACATTACCATAGCACAATGCTGCCACCAATGCTGCCGCCGATGGCACGACCCGTAGCCATAATACGATCCAGTGGCGACTTGACGTCATCGTCATCGCCTTCAGCTACAGCCGTGCCAAAGGTCAGATTGGTCGACGATGAGAGTAGTACGAGGAATGAAAGCCCAATTACCTCAGATGCAGATCCAACTCAAACTAATACGGATGATTGCACAACGCTTGTTACAAGGACCTCACCACAACCGCCACCACCAGTCGCAACAAGTTCATCCGAAACGGTTCGATGTAAAATACCATCGATTGGCTCAAATGCTCTAACACGAATAGCCGCACCGCCGCCCATGTATCCCCCAGCTAATGGGCGAGACTACTTCAATCACTTCCATAATCAATCCACATCGGTAAGTAGTAAAACTCTTTCAGATTGAATACATTTGGTAAATGTTTTCGCTGCAGTTACTTGGCTATGCTGGATCTATATCCACAATGTCTGGCGTCATAAGCCCTACAAATCTAAGTCTATATTCAACACCAACAATGACTGTCACATCGGCACATCGTTCAAGTGCTACCCCCGTTGTTCGCTCCCGTTGGAACGGAACACTCACCGAAGACGAGTTCAACCTAACAAGTACAAACATCGAAAATACGCAGGTTATATTAATGGAAGACTGTAAGTATTACTATTTGAATTGAAGCTCATCCATCATTAACGATACTTACTTACAGCAACGGGCCGTTTCACTGACGAATACTCCACAAACTCGAATCGCGACTACGTATCGTGAAAAAAACATAAACCTTTAAACGCTTTGGGCTTTGGGCAAACGAAACTCACACACAGACAATGTACATTAATTTGTACTTTAATTATTTGTTTAATAAAATAGTTTAAGTAATTGCGAATTGCTTTGTTAAAAGTTACATAAAGCCCTAATCGCGAAATTGTTATGGAAGAAGAATCAAAAAATTGATTTCAAGGTGATGATGATCCGATCGCGATTAGGGCCCGATATGTACTTACATATAAACTTACGTAATTGTGCATACGTAAAATTAATAACGCTTTATTAAATGACTACCTAAACTAGTTAGAATTCGGCCATAAGTTTCTTTATACATTAAGAAATTATTGTAATGTAGTAATAAATATTTTAAGCAAGGGGAATTTATGTTGTAATCGCAAGACTAAGAACGTAAACCGCTCGACTTCTGTATAAACGCATAAATATATATATATATATACATATATATACATACATGCATATCGAGCCCAAGCTAAGCTCGATATGTATATATGTATAATGAATAATAAACAAAAAATAAAATATATACTTGTGCGGAGATAACAAATTTTAATTAAATCGGGACAATATTTAGATATAGTAACAATTGTGACAAATATATAAAACATATACATACATATTTATATACATTTGTGCAAGCATAAATATGTATGTATGTATATGTGATGCTAACTGTGAGAAGAAGTAATTTTAGTATATAGATATAGATTGTGCATAGAGAGTTACAAGTTATAGTATATATATATATATATTTGTCAGCCTTAAAAAAAAACCATCTCAAATATTTATTTTAAGCCCAAAATCTAATTTTCAATTGGAAATAATTCAAAAATCGTAAAATCCATTCTTTTGTATAAACATTCGCTTTTCGGTATACCATTAATATTATAATAATATTAATATCGCATGTAGCGAAACAAAAAAATAAAAAATTAACTAGTACAATAATAGTCGTAAGACAGTGGGCATATATATACATATATAATACATATATATATAGGGCATGTGCAAGAAATTTTCAAACATTTAATGTACGTTGACAAATTGGCTGTGAAAATAATCAATTGCTGGTTAGATAAAATATAATTATTAAAAACATAAGTCGCTTATGTCTTAATTATTTGTATGATACTATATATTATTTGAAACCATTAACAGTCTCGAGTGCATAAGTTACTTTAGCCATACTATACTATAATTAATTATATATATTGCAAGATTAAAGAACCAAAAGTAAAAGCAAACATCAAATCAAAACACAGTGGACTTTGTTTAAAATAATCCTTTTTTTTACTTAGCTGCCTGAAGTACATCTTCGTTATGTTTGTCGTGATTTTATACTCTAGCGATGTCTCCCAATTTAATAGCATATCTGATTCCCACACATGCAAATGTCGATATGTATAATCAGAAAAATAAGTATTTAGCACTTTGCATATATGAACAAACATACATAGAAGCATCATCAAATCGAATGAATATATATATATTTTGAACACAGATATTTGGACACACACACACACACACATACACACATGTGTATGAGAGGCGGTGAGAGCGTGTATATATTTTTAAAAACATATGTATACAAAGAACGAGCCATAATTTCTTCGCCTCCTCAAGAATATAAACTCATTTTTTTTTTTGTTTTTATGTATTCTATCTTTTTATGCGTGCTTTTGAAAAATATATTTTTACGTTATTGCTGAGACACGAGTTTGTTGAACAGTCTAAATATCGTTCGAGTAAAATAATATATATGTATATATTTAGATATATATTTTATTTATTTTTTTTTGATAAACAATCGCATTCCAACAATTAATGTGTTGCATAAAACAAACTTTAAAAGGAATAAACAATTTCTAAAAAATACTATGTACCCAAAGCAGTTATATTAGTGTGAGTATAACCAACAACAATATTGTGTTGCATTTAGTATTTGTGTGCTGAAGTATTGGTCGAAGAATGTCTATAGTATATGTGTGTGTAATTATAAGCATGTGTGTGTGTGTGTATGAAGTTTTATTTGTACTCTACAGCAATTTAACTGGATGCCACCAACTGCAATTCGATCCTGGGATTGTGTGCTTTGTGTTTCAGATGACATCATTAAACACAGATAATCAAATGCTTGGCTCCGCCAGCGCGGATACCTTGCGACAACCCGTAACTGTAGTTAAAAAGAGATCGCGTCCCTTAGATTCGATTATTGATGAGCTAAATCAAACTGAGGACGCAACAACGACGACGATCGAATCGAAATCCGAGAGAGACAACAGTTCGACAAAGGTTTCAGGACGTCGCCGTTCACATTACCACCATCAAAAAGATAATAAGAAACGAGAGCGTTGGCTGTTGACTCGAAAAACATGGCGATACATGACCGATGCTGGTCGTAAATTGTTGCCAGATGGCCATCATGGCGGCGTCGACAGCATACCCCAAATTGAGCAGCAATTTCAGCGCGTGTGTGCTACGGAGCCGCGATTCATATTATGGCGTCGCAAAGCCTCGTTTCCTGGCACCTCCTCGACCAACAAAAAATCAAAAAAGCAACTAATGCACCTGCCGCGCCATCGCAGCAGCTATGCCAAGTCGGGCGAGACAGTGAACGACAATGTTGATCAAACAATTGAATTATTGCAAACGTATCTCAAGCTACGCGACTCGTACAAAACGACGGCACTGCTCGGAACCAAAACTATACGGCCCGATCAAACATCTTCGCCCAGTTCGCGACGTCCAACATTAAGCAACTTACCATTTTCGTTTGAGCACAATTCCGATAAGAACTTTGAGCGTTTGCTGTTGGATCGTTTGAAATTGCTGAGGACAACTTCGCTGAGCGATATACAAATTGATACTATAACACCGGATATACTTGAGGATAAGGGACTTTTGAAAAGAATCTATAATCTATTGAAAAAGCAGCAGCTTCATCGCATTTTAAATTCCTGCGAGCCACCGCCAAAGCCGTCAAGCTTCAACCGGGCGACCTCATTTACGAGTTTAGTCAATTTTACTCCAAGTACAAGATATGAAAATAATACCTCACCGCCGATTAGTAGAGAGCTCTTCAGTTACGACAAAGCAAAGCAAAAGCCAATTGTCGCGAGCCAGGATAGGGAAAAATTGAAACGTCCTGAATATCTGCCACTAGGTCAAAGTACAAAAATCGATCCAACGAGGAGCCACACGAGGCGTGAGAAGCCGTCTCTGAGCTCGTGTGGAACACAAACGAATTTTATTCCACTCAGCGAATTGAAATTCCTGGCAAACCAATATGAATTAATGATTGAAAATACCGCCACGGAGAATGCCACCGCGTCATCGTCGGTTGAAGATGCAGACAAATCGAATTCGAACCGCAGGAAAAGCTCGATTGATAACGAGGACGTCTCGCAATCTGTTAGCGATACAATAAAACGCTATTTGAGGATGGCGCGCAAGAAAAGTGTACACGATGGCGATGCGAATCGTTTCAAGTCGGTTAATTATGATCGCAATTTGCGAAACATTAAGGCAAAAGGTGAAATCAATCCACCGGGCATGGATGAGGATAACAGCAAAGCGGTACAAACACTCGAAGCTTGGGCCCTCATCGCTTTGGACTTTATACGTGGCAACGAGAATTCGCGAAACTTGCGCAACGCTCATATCGCTTGGCAAAAGGATCTCGATGAACGATTGCGTAAAAAGAAGGAGTTTGATGATAAACTTAACTTAAATAAGACGCAAAACATCGATAATATTCATCCACCACATCAAAGTCCTTGTATTTCGGCTCCAACTTCACCAACAAGATCATTTCACAGCGATAAAATCAAAACCGGAAGAGGTGCAAGCGCTTTGCTCACATCGAGCTCACAATTTCTATCCAATTTGTGGAATTCAGATCACAGCATTAAGAATGGAAATAGTTTAAGTGAAACAACATACACAAGTAAGTACGTTTTAAAACTATAATTAATACTCGTAATACTTATTGTTTATTCGAATTTGTTTAAAACTAGCAAACAACCAAACAACTTTAATTTTTTGCTTTCAGTTGACAAAAATGCGAATACAAATATGCAAAAGTCAAAATCCCTATCAAATGTTGGACAATTTGTATCGCGAAAATTTTGGGGCGGTCGCTCAAAAGGTCAAAACCGACAAGATCTACCCGAGGAATATCTGCCGAATCGCCAAAAATGGACGCCATCGGTAACGAAGAAGAAAACTATTTTGTTTTTTTTGGTTTTTTAGCCTCGTTATTTTTATTTAGGAGAACTGCACATGGATATCGACGGATGGGCAGATACTACAGTTAACGGATACATCCCTAGAAAAGCTAACGAATCTTGAAGCCGAGTTGCTTGTGCAAATTGCACTTGAAAAGATTAAGGAACTTAATATTGGCCTGAGTATTGGTAAGATTATTTGGTATAATATTTGGTATAATATTAAATTGCCATATTTGTAGATTTGCAACCAAAAGTCAAAGCGCATCGAAAACGTGTCATATCCAAGAAAAGAGCACTCACAACAAGTATTTTCGATATTGCCAAAAAGGATGAAAACGGACGAGATATGTTATTTGGCAGCGCGTTGGAAAATTGCTTAACAAGAGACCGAAAAAGAGCTGGAGATATGGATCGATGCGTCGAATCGAAGCATTCGCTGACGACAGTCGGAAAGTCAAATGATAATGTACGTATTGAGAGGATTTTTCCGTTTTCTCCCAAACCCAAACCCAAAACCATGTTTACCGGGCTTAACTAACTAAACTCTCTCTCTCTTTTTAGATACGTTCCTATGAAAGTTTACCAACTAAATCGTTGGATTACGGACGTTGCAGTCCTTTGGAACACACACCTACACACACACCAACTGAATATCTTATGAGTCGCAAGAAATCGTTATCGCTATCGAGCCAAATGTCGTGCAGTCAGTTTGACATGCGATATGTTGAAGGCGAGGGCGAACTCGACCGAATATTTTTCAAAGATTCAACAAATATCTTAAATGTACCAATATTTGTAACGATGTGCATAGAATATCTGGAGGAGCATGGACTGCAGAAAGTAGGCCTCTTCCGTGTTAGTACATCGAAGAAACGTGTTCAACTAGTAAGCCTAAAGTTTGTAACTATTTCAATTGCAATTACTATTATTTATTTTATTTATTGCCAGCTACGTGAGGAGTTTGACAAGGCCAAAAGAATTTGTATTCCCGATAATACATGTCCGCATGACGTGGCGACGTTGCTTAAGGAATTTTTACGGGACCTACCGGAGCCCCTTTTGTGCCGCAAATTGTATGCGGCCTTTTTGGAAACTCAACGCATACGAAATCGGCGCTTGCAGCTCGAAGCAATATCGCATCTTATCAAATTGCTGCCAATTGTGCATCGTGATACGTTGTTTGTTTTGCTAAAGTTTCTCGGAAACGTGGCTGCACATTGTGACGATGTTTTTTCGAGAGATGGAACCGTTCAATTAACCGGCAACAAAATGGACAGCATTAATTTATCAACGGTCTTTGCACCAAATATTTTGCGTGAAGCAACGCCAAAAACTACCGTTGAATCCAAAGAGCAGGGAAATATGGGGGACGCCATAAATGTGATCAGGTAATAGACGGACGACTTTACAGATATTATTGTTAATATTTTCGTTTTTTCAGAATAATGATTGATCACCATGAAGAAATTTTCAAAGTGCCCGTCGAGATTATTGACGTTCTATACTCTCACATGTTGGATACTTGTCCGGACAAACTACACGATCTAATTACGAATAAAATGGATCAATCGTTAAGGTACTAAATGTCTAACCAAAAATTCGATTACTTACTGAAATTGCTTACCCTTAATATGTAGCAAGTGCCAACAAGAACGACACTTGAACGAAGCCAACTATTATTCGGCAACGTTGCCCCAAGAAGAAAGGCGCCAATCGACGCCTGTGATGCTTGAAGATCATGCGAACGTGTTTGCTGCCCGTCTACAGATATCGGATTCAGGTGTTGCCCAAGCTTCTTCAGAGCCCAAGCTACCGGCAAGCATATCGAATATTGGCGGAGCAACATTGCAAGCAAAGACTGCGGGATTTGAGCAAAAAACAACGAACAAAAATTCCAATCACGATGAAACGCAAGTCGCAAAAGTTAAAGCGAAACCGCTATACAAACGCCAGCAAATAATACCCAGCGCAAGGCGACAAAATTAATTAACATCAAATATCAAAAAAAGTCTCTTTTAAAAATGAGTAATAATAATTTCCCTATGCTAACAATTTTTTTAAAATAATAAAAGTAATTTGACGTAAAAATAATTTCCTTTAAGGCGTTACCACTTACCACTTTCAAACGATATTTTTAGGGCAATTGGTACATAAAATTTAAAATCATTTACAGTATTTATTTTTTGGAATTTTGAGCAATTGGAACCAGATAATTGTCTTTCTAGGGGGAAAAAAACCGAATACGAACGCAAAATATCAGCCCGAGCCGAGCCGCTGGCTCGCTCTTTCTTGAGACTTTGGGACGACGGAATCGTGTATATATTTCTGTAAATTAATAAGTTTCTTGTTTTGTTTTCTGTATACGAATATAAGTATTAATTATTATTGTAAGTTTTATTACATTAGACTATAGGACTTATGTTTAAAGTAGTTTCTATGTATATTAAATGTTTGTTCGTTAAACTTGCTTTTGTTTTTTATTATAGTACAATCGTTTTTCCATTGGAATATGCTTGTATGTAATATATAATATGATAAATTTATATTTATTCAAATATTTACCTTTATAAAACGGAACACTTTTTGTCGTTTTATGATGGGCTTAATTTTAATTCTAAGACAGTCATCTTGAACTTCGATGTACCAATACTATGTTGTATTGGGCTAGGCTTAAAGTTTGTGATATGATTAAACACGTTGTAATTATGACTTGACTAGTTGAAGCATTAAGAACGCTTGCAATGCTCGTTTGCATTGCAGCCGGCTGCTCACCTACAAAAAAGACAAGAAGATTGTTGGTAGACGACGCTTCGATACACTTTCACATATTGTTTACGTACCGGTTAGGACGTGAACTCGTACCGAGGCTGGTATCGCTGCATTGGGCACGCATGTATAGTTGCCCGAGTCGCGAAAGGATGCACGTGTCAGCATTAGGCGGCTAGTTGTACCAACTTCGGTTTTTTCCGTTTCCAAACTAATGCCGCCTCGCAAAGAATCAAAGTCAACGATCGCCGAGCCATGATACCTTTTTGTGAAACAAATACTTACAAAATCGAATCAGATTATGTTTGTACAAAACTTACCATAATACCGATGTGGCGTGTATATTTACTGAACAAGCTAGAGCAATTGTACTATCTCTCTTTACGTGTATTTCTGTAGAGCCCAAAATTTTGGCTCGAGCGGCTTTTGAATTTGAATAACAGTAAAACAGCTTATCATAATAATAACCAAATATATTGGTTGAAATCTTACCTTTTGAGTCATAATATTGTTTATCCGAATTTCGATCTTTCAAATCACTTTCAGCTGCAATTATTTTTTTCAATAACAACACCTTTTTAAGTCTCAATTTAATCACTTTTAATTATAAACATAAAATTCATAAAATATGAATTAAAAATGGGCTAAATTAAAAATTTCATTATTAATAAAAATAACACAGCTCAAATAAAAATAAACTTATAATTCAAAAAAATCCATAAATTTTATTTTATTCAGATTCAGAATATTCTATATTAATAGTGTTATCTGCTGCTGGCCGATCCGCGATTGTCGTGGTAATTTAATATCAACAAAATTGTCCAAAGTCTGCTGACTAGCCAAAGATTTTTTTGTCCAAATAAATTTCCTTGTAACAATTTGTAGCATCAGCAAAAGCTCTGGACACTTTTGAACAACGATTTTCATCATAATATTTTAAAATTATTCAAAGAAAATTTAAATTTGAACGACGCAAATTGACATTTAAACAACGACGCAACTCTGAAAATCCGACAAATTTAAAAAAACGACGCAACTACTGCTGTTTTTGAATGTTGTACATACAAAATACTACCAAGGAACTGAGTGCCACAGTGTCCACAATTAAGGGCGTGGCATTATGAACTACTCCCAAAAAACAATTACATAGTAGCTAATTTTGTTGTAATTGTTGTAAAAATGTCAAATAGTAATTCAAAAAATAAAATCTCAATTTGCGCTGTGTGATTTTCGTGTGATGATAGTCTGATGAGAATATTTATAAAAATAATACTACATAGTTCTAATTTGCACCTAGTAATAAAAATAAAAATAATATTCGATCTTGAAAATATTCGAGAAGTTTAAATAAAGCAGAAGATTTGTTTTTGCAAAGTGTATTAAATCGTTAACAGAACAATTTATATACTTACCTGTAGTTAAAGGTTTTTTCACTGAACATTTTCACAGTAAAAAAAAGCACTCACACACACAAATACAGTTGCATGAGAGGCATCTACAACTCTCTTTTCTATATGTTGTATTTTATTTTCACTGCACTTCACGCACAACAGTAATTAATAATAATTAAATGCTTCGCTTATTTGGGAGATTTTCAACGCAACAACACACACGCCATTTTGATGTCGGTTTGCCGCGCGAAGAAATTAAAGAGAGAGGATATCGCTCCCATACGAGTGTGTTGTTGTTGCGTTGAAAATCTCCCAAATAAGCGAAGCATTTAATTATTATTAATTACTTAACGTTATTTTTATTTTTTTCTTGTGTGTGAAGTGCAGTGAAAATAAAATAAGATACAACATATAGAAAAGAGAGTTGTAGATGCCTCTCATGCAATTGTATTTGTGTGTGTGAGTGATTTTTTTACTGTAAAAATGTTCATTGAAAAAAGAAAAAGAGAGAACACTTGCATCGAACAGTAACTGTGTTGTTGCTGCCGCCGGTGAGTGCATTCTGCATATTCTATATTATATTGATCACCCTGTAACTACAGTTGCAGTTAATACACTTTCCAAAGACAAGTATGTACATACATATATGCTTGTGAAATTGAAAATAATTATATGTATTTACCTGAAATATCTAAAGTAACTGCCAAGTTGATTTTTGGCTCGGTGTTGACTTGACACTCATAAATGCCGCTGTCCCTTGTTTGGGCATAATCAATCTTCAAGTCCCAATCGTCGCTGCTTGGCGGATGAATAACCGAAAACCTCTGATCACCGGTGTACGTGTAAATGTTTGTTGTTAGAATGTGGAGATCCCGTTTGCGCATCCACGAAACCTGAATATTATTATTTTATATATATATTTTGTAAGAATTATTATTTATCATTACTTACAGTTCGATTGCCTTTGTTCTTAACGCGGCATCTTAGAACGGCAGTTTCATCTACAACCGCGGAAATATTTCTTAGGCTTATGTCGTCAAAGTAAGGCTGATCCATGTTAACCAAGTCTACAAAATGTTGATGAAGTTTGAGTTTGGGGTTAGTACTAGATTAAACATTTGCTCGAATTACCATTTATATTTGAAAACGAAGATGCTCTGATATGCTGAATGCTACTATTCAAGTGCAAAATAAATAGTATTATCGGTTTTAGTTTATTTATATATTCCGTGCGCTTCTTCTTTTTCCAATTTCCATTTGTAGCCAACATATTTTTGTGTTTACTAGAGTTTCTTTTTCGACTATATATTTTTTGTTGTTATTTCAAACCTGTAAAAGAATAAAAATAATTATTTGCACAACCATTTATTTCCTATGGTATCTCCAAGTCAAGCTTTTTTTTCTTGAGCCGTATTAATTTTTTCCCTCGGTTAAACGTAACAATATTTTTTTAAATTTTTTTCTTGGGATATATATTTCTATCACTAATAAAATATTAAATAAATCAAAAACCATTTTATTGATGCTCCAAATAATCGAAGAATTAAATACAATTGAAAATTTGTTGCAACAAAAAAAAACTGCACTTACTTTTTAGTTACTTGAAACCATATCCATATCCTGTAAGGAGAGGCATGAAATATGTTGATGGCGTTTTTAATTGGAATATTCACAAGCTTAAATCGTTGCAAGCAACGTTCGTAGACACAAATTGCATTTAATAATAATTGCATCAAATTTTTAATTCATTCGATGTAGAAAAACTCAATTCATTTCGGTTTTGTATTCACGATTCATTTTCCTTTTCATTTTGCATTTTTCCTGTGTTGACTGCGCAACTCATCTTTCGTTCCAACCACCGAATTCTCGTGTAAAAAGCTCTTTGGAAAAGCTTTATTAATGCAAAAGCTTTATTGAAAGTTGAGATTTTAGTGTTTTTTTTAACATTTGACGATGATTTAATAAAAAATTTTTCATAATTATATAATAAATAGAAATATATATATTTTTGCAAACAAACAAGCGCAATGAATTAAACAAAAGAAATAATATTATTGTTTAGACATTATGCCATGTCGATAAGCATGTCGAAAATCGGTTAACAAGTAAACAATTTTATAATAATAATAATATATAACTGATCCTTTTAAAAGTCCGAATAGGGCAGAGCCTCTGTCTGAGCCAACACGGGAATCCTTGGACAATAGGCATTGCGTTGTGGATTCGGGGGGGCTGTACGCCAACCGCGAGCGCTGTTATTAAAACATTGACCACCGCCCGGGGAAGATCGCCCGTAGCCGCCGCCGCCACCGCCGCCAAAGTGCTGCTGTCTTGTTGGTGGCGTCGGTGTCGATGAATATGATAATTGTTGTTGTCCAGAACTGCCGAACGGAGCGGGTGAGGCATTACGCACGCTGCCAGCATTCGTATGTGGTTGAAGATATCTGTTGCCAGTTTCTTGAAATTTCGATAGCTTATCGAACGATAAGGGCGATGGATTAAAGTTGACCTGTGGCGCCACCGATTGCACCTTGTCATAACCAATTGGACCATGATGCAGCTGCTGTTTGGGTGGAAACTCGGGGCGTACAACATCACCATTGCCCAGCGAATTATGATATCCCTGTGAGAAATCGACCTTGGCTGCTCCTGGATAATAATCTCTTGACTGCTGTGTTGGCGGCGGAGCGTAGCTTGATAGTGAAATTTCTTTAGGCACATATAAACCTATACGAAAACAAATAAATAAATAAACAAAAAACATTAACAACGAAATTTTAGTTAGGCAAAAAAACACTGCACGTAATACGAAAGGAAACAAAATACAAACACATCGAGGAACGGACAAAGGAACGAAGTAAAGGGTATTGCCATTCATGCCTTCAATTAAAGATGAGTTTTGTACTTCGTTTTCATAATTGGGTCTTGGATCTTTGGGCAGCATCTCAAGTTGATCTCTCTCTTGATCTTTAAGCGACTGTTGCTCGAATGACAAAATCAATTCACGCACATTAACCGGCTCAATAACATCATCTGGGGCTTGGGCTTGCCTTAAAACCGTTGCAGTCGCATCTGCCTCTCCTGCCTCAACACACACTGTTGGTGTCGAATAGCTCGTCGTTTCGGGCCTAGGTTTAGTACTATTCGATTGCGAATTCAAAGTACAGTGATTCACGGGTAAAAGGTTTTTAAGTGATAGCTTTTGCTGTTGCATGAATCTGCGCTGAAATAGTTCGAGTTTTTGTAGCCGATGCTGAATTTCCTCGTTGGCGGCGGCGTTGAAGCAATTGTTTGGATTCGGAATCGGCTGTATTTGCATTTGTTCATTCAATTCACAATAGCATTGATCAACATTATGGTTTTTATAGTATTCGTATTCTTGATTGAAATAATGTTCTGAAATATTTTAAAGTCAATTTCGGTAAGCTTGAAATATTTGTTGAATAATCAACAAACGTTAAAAATAAATTTTCCTTTATATCTTCATATGAATCTGCCTTTTTTATAACTAAAAAAATTAACAAAATAAATACAGTCGAACTTCTATATAACGAATCTCAAAATGACAACAAAAAGCTTTGTTATAGAGAAAATTCGTAGTACAGAATGGGTTTGATGATGGAACCAGGTTGCAGGGTTCTCAAAATTAATACGCAAGTTCGTTGTATGGAAGTTCGTCTGTATTGTCTTGGTTATTTGTTACCTTTCGGCAATTCAACGTTGCGACCACCCCAGCCTTGAGCCACGGTTGGCTTGTATGCCAATTCCCTTTGAGGATTATATGGCTGAAAAGCGAATATAAAAATCAATTATAATATAAAAAGATAGTATTAGTAACTTACAGTTTTGTAAGAATCGTGGTTCGGTAGTCTTGAAGGCAACTCGGATTGATTGAAATCGGTAAGGTCTTGATTGAAATGCTGCAGCGGCACCGGCGATGCGATTGGGGTTTGGCTACGTTGATATATGGGTCCATCCGCAAATGCGGCGCTTGCCGAACCGGTTTGGAGCGCCGCCTCCCAAGGTGATTTGACCACTTGAACATCTGGCTTTGAATATTTCTCAATCAATTGATCCTGATGGATATTAAGTTGGACGCGATGCTTGCCAGCGTCCGAATACGCGGGCACAATGTTTGGCGAGCTAATGGGTCGCGGCGCCTGATATTGTTGATAATCTGGAATACCAGATGGACTGTAAATGCCGGCATTTGTCTCATCGACTACCCAATTTTCGGCCTTTCTACGACGTTTGGCAAAGAGCTCGGCTCCTTGATGATCGTTTAAGAATTAGTTTTTAGAAAGCGCGCAGATAAGCAGACCGAGGCGGCGGCGAGGCGCAGGTGGTGGCGGCGGCGAAGGCAAAGGCGAAGCCGAAGAAATACATATAAATATTGATTAATAGCTTGACTAAATTATAATTTGAAGTTAAAGTTTGAATATTTGAAATGAAATTATGTTAAATTTGAATTAGTTTTCGATTACCTCGGCCTTTATGCAGTTGCAGTGCGGTTATTAGCTCAGCGCAATTGTCGGGCGATAAGAGACCTGATTCAACATTTATTGACGATTCTTTCTGTGAATTAAAGTCGCGAATTTGTCCTCGTGGATTCATAACGAGCCTTAAAGGCATTTTATCCGGCTTCAAATTTGTTGAGGCATTTTCTTTATTCAACGATTCAGTTTCACTAACAATATCTTCATCCTCTTCTAATCGATTTCAAAATTGAAGAAAGTTCAAAGTTACTTATGAAATGAAAATTGAGATTGAGGACAGAATGGAACTGGGAAACTACTTTGGAATAATTGCGGCTGTTTTTGTTGGTTGTAAAGGTAAAGATCTTAACCCTAGTATTACCTTGGCCACTTCGCGCTTCGTGTACCCATTTAACCGAACGCTTTTTTCGATTCACATACATTGTTTGGCCCTTTGACTTTTGATTGCTAATGTCGCTCAATGAATGCGAGATTCGGCGGGCAAGCTCAACCTGGTCCTCCACGGTAGGATGCAGTGTTGACGAATAAAATGCGGATGAGGCATATAGCTTTCCTAGAAATTAATGGATCAGTTGTTATTGTTTCTTTTTTAAAAGGCGATACGTAAGGCAAGAGGTTGGGTTTGGGTTTGAAGCGGAAGCGAATCGGCAATAAATTAAAATTGTTTGGGTTATGTTTGAGGATGAGAATATGAATGTAGAAGGCATTTCATTTGGGTAACCGTAACAATATATAGAAAAGACTTTCAAGGTTTCTTTTACGTATCACCTTTTTAGGAATTGTTTTGTTTTTTTTTTACTTACGATTCTTGGGCACAATTTGTGGCGCATCGGTAGCTGGAGTAAATATTTTACGCAAATCAACTGTCCTCGAAACGTTTGAAGAAGATTCCTAATTCAAATCAAAAATATTTTCTAACTCGAAACGGAATATTTTTGTTCTTTTACGTTGAGATTGATTCATCATGCATACATATATATATAGTATATATGTATATTTGTACCTTGTTGATTTTTTTCTGCCAAAGTTTAGTGCTTAGTTCGATTAGAATTTTCTTTTTGCTTTCATCATAACGATCGCTGGGCCGAAAACCGCGTTTTCTTTCGATCAAACTAGAATTCGATTGCGGCATGCCCCCCTTAATCTGGCCTTTTTGCATCTTGAACATTAACTCTACTTTTTGATACTGCTACATAGTTGTGCCCCCGTTGGATACAAATCAAATGATTTTCATGTTGTAGTTGTGGTCGTGAGAGTATGAAATGTTCTCGGGGCTCTCTCTTATTTTCTCAAGTTCTAATTATAGTCGGGAATACTCGATCGAGTAATCAGAAAACATATATGCGTTGTACATATGTATTATATATATATATTTTTGCTACTTATGTATGCTTTTCAAATGGAATTCTTTTCGATAAACAAAGAACGAAATATTTACTCGACTATAAATAATATAAAATATAATTTATAGGCAAAGAATAAGCAAATATAAATACTAGATGGGCTAGGACTTAATCAGACATTAAACCTCGTACTTACCTTCACTTCGTAGCAATCTTCCTGTCGTTGATTATTCCATTGTGATACTCTTGGCACAACTGCTTCTTTCTCGTAATCGAACTGTCTTTGACTTCTTTGAGATTGAATTTCTTGTTCCTTCAATAGCTTTTGGGCCAACAGCTGTTCTGATACCTTTGGCACAAGCGGTTCCTTCTCGTAATCATTTTGGATATGAAGACTTCTTTGAGCTTGAATCTCTTGTTCCTTCAATTGATTTTGGGCCATAAGCTTTTGGGCCAAGAGCTGTTGCTGATGAATTTGGTTGGCCAATTCTTTTTGTTTTTGTATTAGTTGCAGCTCCTGTTCTTTGAGCTGAGTAATTTTCTCTTGAGCCTTGATATTAATATCAATATCGGATATTATGTTTTTAATTTGATTGTTAATTTCCTTCTAAAAAAATCAAAAACAAAGCAAAAATATATTTAGTACTTGATAAAAAAAAAAAAAAAAAATTTAATATATATATATTATTATATTATTATTTAATATATATATATATATATAAAATTACTACTCACATTTGCATTAGTATTTGTTTTGGCATTTAATTCATCTTCGCTATTTTTTGTCGGTCGTACCGAAGGCGTTTCCGCTTCGGGTTCGGGCTCAGATGATATTTTGGCTTCAACTTGGACAGCTTCAATCTAGGGGAAAACAAGTTTTTAATTAAAAATTTTTGTGTATTATGGGTTAATAGAATATTTAGTTGAATTGATTTTGTTCTCTCGCCGCCATCAACTCGTACCCAATGCATATCTTTTTTCGATTAAAATCAAAAATTACTAAGCAATTTTACGTTAGTTTTGTATAAATATGTTTATGGTATACTTTTTGTGTCTTGATCTCCGTTTCTGTTTCGACTGCCTCCTGATCTTCATCTTCATCTGAGCTGCTCTCAACACTCTCTTCACTCTCTTCGGACTTAACTGTGGCATCTGTTGCAACTTTCACTTTATCCGACTCATCCAATTTGGGCTTTTCGTTTTTTAATGCCTCAACTTCAACCTCCTTGGCAGGTTTCACATCAGCAGCAGCAGTTATTGTTGCCGATTTGTTTGCTTTTTCACTAACTGTGTCTGTGGCAGGAGCACTTTCTTCATTATCCTTTTTAGTAACAACGACAATTGTTGGCACCTCTTCCTGCTGCGAAGTTTCGGCTTTTTTGTCTTCGTTCTTGGTAGCAACATTAGTTTCCCCATTAACATTTGGATTTTCTTCTTCTTGCTGCGATGCTTTTGTACTTTGGCTTTTATCAACGGTTTCTTGATTTTCCTTCGCGTCACTTGCCGTTGGTAAGTTTACCATTTCATTAGGTTTTGTCTTTATTAAAAAACAAAAAGTTTTATATAAAAAATGTGTTTTATGTTTTCAAAGCAATTGAAGATAAGCGCAGCAACAATCCAGAGTTATAATCAGCTCAGCTCAGTTCAAGATTCGAGTTTCAAAAAATCGAAATTAATTATTAAAAAATAAGATTTTGCGGTCAGTTAAGCTAAGACATTTCTTAAAAGCTCGGCAATAATATTATGTTTTTTAGCAGTAAATCTAAATAATATTTTAAGAAATTTTCATAACTTACAACAACACCCTCGGTAGAATCCATTGTTTGACAAAAATATATCGAATCTAAAAGCAAAAAATTAAAAAACCAAAATTCAAAAATTTTTTATTGATTTTAAAAAAGTTTCCAAAAAAGTTATTTCAATTATGTGAAAGTGAAAAGTGACTGTTATTGGTATAAAAAAAAAACGGGTAAGTAAAGAGAGGACTGATTGCAAAGGGGGAGGGAGTACGGCCAATATACTCTTCACAGTTAGCTTTGTTTTAATTTGAATAAATATATATAGTCATAGTTTCGACTGTTCCTAGTTTGACTATAAATAAAAAATATATAAGTAATTTAAATATATGTATGTAGGGACTCAATGTAAGTACTTATAATTATGTTTTTTATAAAAAAAAAACTTGTTTTGAAAAACATTGAATTTTTATCACCTGTTGACACCTGTCAATACTCGATTGTATACGGCATATATTTTTGGTTAGGTGCAATTCGTATGTACATACATACATACATATTTAGGTGTATGTATGTATATATTAATACAGTTTTCGGCAAGGCCAATTCGATTGTAAATTGTAATACATTACCAACAAATACAAAAACATGCATACATACATATGTACATACATATGTACATACATGTATGTACATACCGCAGCCAACTCAAAAATGTAGCACGATATGTCTATAATTAAAAAATGTATGTATGTACATATGTTATAAACTGTTTGTATGTATGTGTGTGTGCACAAATTAATTGTATAACTATTTAAAGTTAATTATTATTTAATTTGGTTATTTTCACTTTCTTTTGTTCAGTTCAAAAACTATTACGTCACATTTCTTACCACTTTTTTTTTTGTTAAAAAAATTTCGAATTCGCCGAAGTCAACTTTAATATATGTTTGTATGTATGAAGGGTATGTTCTATGTATATACCGACAACAAAGTTCAACTTTGATTCAACTTCAATAATGAATTTAAAATAAAAATTAAATTTATATATGTATGTATATACAAAATGTTGGCCGTTTTTCGAATTTAGAAGAATATGAAAGCACATCAAAGATATTAGCGTCCACACTGTCCACTTTCTATTTATTTACTATATTGCCTGGTTGTATCCCGCCGCCGCACATTCACAATATATCCGTTGCTAAATCATATATATGTATGTACATATGTACATGTGTACATTATGTGTATGTAAGTATGGCCCATACGGTATTTTCATTCAATACAGTTTAAGATAAAAATACATAGAGACATGAGACATATTACCTGACATATGTATAAACAAATATACAAACATACATACGTTCGCTCTAGAGATGCCATGTATGTGAACTATATGTGTATGTATGTGTACATGTATGTGAACTCCTCTCCTTCTACTTGGGCCTGGACTAATTTAGTTGGCATTATTTCACTTGTCAAATGTGCTCCCCAATTTAGTTTAGCTTTTTTACCTGGAAAAGAAAACAATTAAATTTTTATGAGTTTCGCGCTCGAAATTCGAAATTAATTAGTTTTACTTGCCTTTTCTAATAGCTGATGTGATCAGGGCTGCCACTTTAAGCCTGGCAATATTGCCACCTTGTTGTAAATTTATTAAACAAACAATTTACCAAACGGAAATTGGCTGCAAGTTGCGCCTAACGATACCGAAAAATGGTTTTAAACTTGATTTAATTAATATTATTTAATTTCATTGTGTCGTCGACATGCGCAACAGAGTGAAAAATATTGAATGTGGATTTTCGCAGACTAATCGTTATATCGATATATCGATACACAAAAGTGCACCAAGAACCATCCCTAACTGAACTTGTAATGAAAAAAGAAATGTAAGGAAAATCTAAAAAACACACAAAAATGGGTGCAACGATGGTTAAAAATGGCAATTTTCTGGATGCCTTACCCTCACAGGTATCCGAAAAACCCAAAATACATATTTAACATTTAACATCATCAATCTGAAATAACTGCAGGGAACCCTGCACGTAGTTATGCTCGGCTTGGATTCCGCTGGCAAAACAACAGCTCTGTACAGACTCAAGTTTGATCAGTACTTGAACACAGTGCCTACGATTGGATTCAATTGTGAGAAGGTTCAGGGCACCTTGGGCAAGGCCAAAGGTGTTCACTTTCTCGTTTGGGATGTGGGCGGACAGGAAAAGCTGCGACCGCTATGGCGAAGCTATACTCGGTAGGCCTTGAATTCGATTTGTTAGGGTTTATTCTAAATTATTGTACAATTTTCTTAGCTGCACCGATGGAATATTATTTGTTGTCGATTCTGTCGACACGGAACGTATGGAGGAGGCCAAAATGGAGCTAATGCGTACAGCCAAATGTCCCGACAATCAGGTGAGAAGCTTTATATATATATGGTCGAACTATAACTGAACTTTTGTTCTTTTTTAGGGCGTGCCTGTTTTAATTTTAGCCAACAAACAAGATTTGCCCAATGCCTGCTGTCCGAAGGAGCTTGAAAAGCTATTAGGATTACAGGAGCTGCACAATCCAATAACAAATAATATATCAACATCATCATCTGCCGCCGCCACATCGACAGGGACTCCAACTCCAAACCAAAGTAACAAAACTTCAAACGAAGTCCGCCAATTGCCAACTGAACTGGACAATGAGAAAGTTTCGAGTTTGCCACAAGATGCTCCAGATACAACAGCAACAACTTTAAATAGTAGTAGCTCTCAACAATATACATTAAAGCACAATAGCTTAAAGGGCTGGTATATACAGCCAGCTTGCGCTATAACCGGCGAGGGGCTGCAAGAAGGTTTAGATGCTTTATACGAAATGATATTGAAGCGTCGCAAAATATGCAAAACCCATAAAAAGAATAAACGGTAATATTCTTTAGTCTTTAGAAAACAGTTAGAATTTTAAGTCTGCTTAGCACAATTTAAAAAAATAAATGTACATGCACTGAAAAGAAATAAATAATAAATTGCCCATGTACAAATAATAATGCTGCCAATCTTTGATTTGACACGAAACATTTATTTCTTTTAAAACACTTTTGTATAAAAATAATTCTGTTAAGCAGATCAGATCCGAATTTCAATTTAAATAGTTATAATTAACGCCGACGGCATTCGTAATTGTTAAATTATTTGGTACGTATGTGGATCCGGCAGCGCATTTAACGCAATCGCGTTTCAAGGCTGGCCTCTGCTTCGACTTGGATCCTTGGCAGTGCATGGCAAAGCGCAGCTCTTCGGCCATTTCCGAGCACAACGATTGATTGTCTGTGTGCAGGTTCTTTTTTGAGTTCCAACAGAACTCAAAGATGGCCACAACAACAGCCAAAGCGAGGCCACAAAGCAGCACAACGAATACGCCACCTGAAATGAAATTTAAATATTTTAAAAGTTAGTCAAAAAGAGAGACTTTTCTCGTACCAATGTTTTCGACGCCCAATGCATTCGCTTTTGATTCTTTGCTTTTGTCATCGCGGTTGCAGACATCGCCCGTATTCTTCCACCATTTGTCATACAATATCTGGATAATGCCCTTCTCCTGCAATTCCAATATCGCCAGCGAAATTTTATCTCGCCACGGTGAGCCTTTTGGCGTCGCAATGCCATAACCCTTCGAATCAAGCAAGCCGCCAATCTGTGTCAAATTGCAATCCCGCTGTACCGCATAATCCAACATTGTTGATTCCATTAAAAAGGCATAGTTGCCCTCCATAACGCGTTTGATGCCATCCTCGTACGTTTTCACAAACACCGATGCCTTGCGATTCTCCATGTAACGCCACATTTTCTGATATATGCCAATTTTTGAATCCTGACAACGAATAAATAATAAAAATAATTTACAAATTTATAGTAAAAAAAAATTACCCTGAAAAATGTCATTGTTGAACCGCCTTCCAAGGTGCCGTACGATATTTCCGTTTGATCCGCCAAATCGGATGCACTTTCGATTGGGGTTATCATACGCTCGACGGTCAAAAATGCCGCCAGATTCGCCGTGTACGATGAAATTATAATCAGACAGAAAAAGAACCAGCAGCCGCCAACAATTCGCGTCGATGTTGCCTGAAAAAACACAAGAATAAATATTGATTAAGATTGTGGGAAATAGTAAGAGAATTTATCGATAAAAAGGAGTTATTATATATACCCTAGGATAAAGATCGGCCCCTTGTTGCATAAGGGCGCCTATTGCAAACCAAAAGCTATTTTTAAGTGTAAAATCATTTTGGACGCTAACTAGCTCCAAAGTGTCATCGGAATCGTTATCGTTATCGTTATAGTCATCGTCGTTATCGCAATCCTCGCTCTCGAAAACTAAGTGCTTTTTTTTTGCAATATCGATGCTATGATTTTTTGTATCGGTATCGTTATCGTTATCGGTAGAAACATCTTGATTGATTGTTAACGATTTGAGCTCCAATTGATCGTTAACATAATTGGCTTTACGAATCTTATGCAACATATGATCGCAGGCCATGGAACAGGCCGGTTTCGATCGAACCCATTCGACTGGCGATAATCGTGCCACGATCCAGATACAGATCGACACTAGAACATAGCCAAATGCAATATAGAACCAGATTTCAATTGCAAGTGGATTCATAAAAGAGAAAAACTTCGTTTGAGCTCGATCTGATATCTGTGAAAAGACATATATAGCATTATATATAGAAATGCTGAGAATTAGACAAAAAAATAAACTTCCATGATTTTTACTACATATATACAAAAGGCTTAAGATATATACTTACCAAATAAACTATAAAAAACGAAACTTACCTTCGGATTCAGGCCGGATCCTTGGCGTAAAAACGTGCCGGTTATAAACCAAAAGCTGTTCGATATCGAAAACTGATTCTCAACAATATCGGTTTCGTTGTAGCATGGATGCGGATTTTTCCATTCATACGGTGAGAAACGAGCCATCACAAATAGAGCGAACGATACTAATATATAAGCAGCTAGCACATAAAGCCATATCTCGATTGCCAATGGGTTCATAAAGCTAAACAGTCGTGTCGGTTGACTTGTCGGCACCTAGTAGTAGAAGCGATATATATTTGGGGGGATATAGCTATTTACTTGCACTAAATTACTTTCGAATTGGTTGTAAGGAAAAGAAATCGTACCTTAAAGAGTATACCAATGCCCAGATTCATAAATGGCTTGGTAAAATCAATAACACTTTCCCGCGCATAGTTGATGGTCATTGAAGCAACAGCCAGATCGGCGCGCTATCGATTCAAATATTAGTTAAAAGAAAGAACTTAATAAACATTCTCACCCTCTCCATAAGCTCTTGGACAATGCCGTTCCATGAGTTCGTTTCGGGTATATAAACGCCGTACATGTTGTCGGGCACCAATTCGATTTTATACTGGAATCCAACTTGGTGGGCTATCGCTCGCAATAGATCAATGCAGAAGCCCTCGAATCGAGCATTGCCCGTTAGATTTGCATCCTCCTTGACCATAACATAGGGACGTTCCTCTCGCGTCATCACAACCAGCGTTATATTCGCAATATTCGAATCGTAAAATGCCGTTGGATCGGATATATTAACGCCGACATCCGGCTGCCAATAGCCGACTTTTTGTATTGTTTCCTGCTTCAATTTGAGTATATCAATTTTAAATTTATTGCGACGCCCTTCGACAAAATTAACCCGGCCAGTTAAGCCATCAACAGCAGCCTTTAAATAAAGTGTTGATAATTATTTTGATTTTTATTTATTTATTTGTCTTACCGAATTAATATAATTATATAGCGAAAGTCCATCGCTCCATGCATTGTCCGAGTTACACGACAGATTATTAAAGGACAACGTGTGGCTGCTGTCCAAATGTTTCAAGCCATTGGCAAACGCATATACCGAATCGAACATTAGCGCCGATTCAGTCTGAATGTAGGGTATGCCATTTATGAAATCGAGCCCGCTATGCTGTAACTTTTGCATTTGTTCAATTACTTCCTGGTAACGTTTGCTGCCCACATCAACGAGGCGAAAAGCGGTGATATTAACGCTGTTGTATCGAAAATCCTCCAGATCGTACGTCTCCAAATCCTATTGAATTTCGTTAAAATAAGGTAAAGGGATCGACTCGATATATACTCACAAATGTTGTAAACATATAATGATATCGATGGTCGTTCATTTGCAGCTGCAAAATCTGTGAAGAATATTTTCTTTTAGATTTTCTGTATAAGTATTGTTTATAGACATGTATGGATGCATCTATCTTTTTTAGAATGAGAGATGTGGCATTTTTTTTAGTAATAATTTAAGTCAAACGAAATGCAGTTTTGCCGAATTTTTGAGCGAGCTTGGAACTACAATTTTAAGGTTTCGTAACAGATGCATACATACTCGAATATATAATATATGTACAACATAAAAAAAGTAATTGATGTATGTTTTCGTACAGATCGAAAAAAAGCTTTGATATTTGTTGGATTTGTGTCAACTATTATTTTGTAAATTTCCTTTTGGCGAATTGCTCGTAAAACTTGACGATATGTCTCCGGATTTGCTTGCCTTATATACATTTCAGTACGCATTTCCGCCGACGAATGAATCAAGTCCTGCTGCTTAAAAAGTCCTGAAAAACAGTAATCATAAGTATTTTATTTGTTTGCCAACAAATTTAATATTTTACCATAGTCTTCTTCATAAATGATTGCAACTTTTGTCCAGTTGAGATACATCATTAGATCCCGATACGCCAAATTCATAACATTTTGGGACGGATACAAATTAATCGAGAACTCCTTGACACTCAGTTCCAAATCAATCCTCACTTCAATATGCGGTATATCGAAGGCTTCACAAATCGATTGGACATGGGCGGCCAGCAGAGGATCTGTTGGTCCGAATATGGCTTGAACGCCATCCTCCAATTGTCGACAGACCTTTTTCGTTGTACGAAATGAATCGTCGCGCGGCACATATTCAATATCGTAGACAAGTTGTGTATTTGGTAGGAGAGATTTTTCCTTGTTGATGCGATAAATAGCATATTTAAATGCCGATTCGATGCCGCCTTCACGTTCGTCTTCCGTAAAAACAGCGCCTATGAAAAATACATAAATAATTAAAAGAAACAAAGACTGTTTACACCTCTTACCAATTCGAATCACTGGTGGCAATGCATTGGCCAATACCAATACCATTGATAGGACAGTTAAATTAATTATTTGGTATATCCCGTAGGATGTCTTCAAGTTCAATGACTTGCTGCTTGTCATTTAAGTGAATTTAAGTTGGCCGTCGCTAATGTTATTAAAAAATATTTTGTATTTACATGTTGCGTTGTTTTTGCAGTCAATCTAAGGTCATATTTGCATCACAAGCTGATGATATTTATTCAAAATTACTATTAGTTGGAGCTTGTTTTTATTATTGGAAAATTTAATTATTTATTGGAAAATTCAATATGTGTGTATGTATGTACGCAGCCACAAAACTGTAAATTCTGTCACATTATGTTTTCAATAACGAAAGCTTTCTTCATGTGGGGCTTGAAAGCTTTTTGCAATTTCAAAGACCCCACAACGCATGCGCCTTAATTTAAACCAGAACCCACTAAACACTTTGGTTTTACTACAGTTCATTACACTACTTAAGAAACGTACATATGTATGTATGTGTGTATAATAACTCTTGTATTTAAATGCAATCGCTAATTTCACAATGTATGTATAAGCATGTATGTATGTGTGTGCATAACGGGACTCACTGCACAGTTTTTGCTCCCGTTAATTGCAATGTACATATGTATGTGTATACATATGTATGTAGAATGTGGGTTTTGTCGATTTGTCATTCAACTGAATCCGACAAAGTTGAGTTGAGCTTAAAATCAATATGTACTCTTTTCTTGTTCGTATTCAAATTAATATGTATGTATGTATATTTGATACACATATGTATGCATAAAGCTCTAAACGTTAGTAGCACGTTCGAATATTGGTTCAAGTTCAGGTCATTGATTTTTTGCAGTCAGTATTGATTGTCCTTTCAACTCTGGCGGTTGGACAAAAAAACAACAAAATGAACGAAAACGTTAAAGTCATTGTGCGTTGCCGTCCCATGAATCTTAAGGAAATTGGTACCAAGTGTAATGTATGTTTTTTTTGTTCAATAATTTAATAGTCACAAATTCTGATAAATACAAGTTTATTTTTACTGCACTTCAATATTGATGAAAAAAACACTTTTTCACTGAGTCACTGAGTGAAGAAAAGACGCGTTGCCAGCATCAAAAGAAAACGACAACCGATCCCGTTAATCCTTGTCTGAGCTCTCACGCTCTCTCATCCATATACAAATGTACATATTTGATCACTGTACCGTTTGAATCTATGTAGTGGTGGGCGCCGCTCTCCACTTGGGCGCATTTTCAGTCATGGCACCAGTGATGCCGATTTGGCCTTTTTCCGGACAGATCTGTCCTGTTTTTAAGTGCTTGTCCGGAAAAAATATCAAACATCCCCTATCCGGAAATCTGGGCTTTTTTTTTAGATTTTATTTGATTCATTTATTTCAATCTTTTTTTTCAAAGTTTTCTTTAAAATCAGTGTGGCATCCGATCTATTAAAAACAGCGATCTTTTTAAAACAGGCATCCTTATTTTACATACTTTGTATGTATTTTCGATATCATTTGTAATCTAATGTATAACAAAAGTGAAATAATGCCGAAGGATTCTAACAAACATATATTTCGTGATTGCTGGCTACAGCAGCCAGTTTTTAAAGATTGGATAAGCCGCGATGAAGCGGACACCAGTAAGGCATACTGCAGATACTGCAAATGCAGTCTTAGTAGCAAAATAGATCACATTCGCGCGTATATGGCGACAAAAAAACATATGCAAAACGTATCGTGCCTCGCACAAAAAAGCATAGTTTGTTTTAAGCCGGCGGATTGTCCCCAATCTTGTCACCAGGAAGCTGTATTAGCTATGTTTATCTTTATTATGACGGACATTTTGTCCTTTTTTTTCAAAAAGATATTGGCATCACTGCATGGCACGCATAAGTGTATGCATTTGTATGACTTCTTCTACGGCTTTTGACTCCGTCTTACAATTTACCGTTGATAGCGAACAGCAACTGAGCGTGCTCATTCTCACATAGCCCTACTCGCTCTTTTAGATCGCGTTAGTCAAGTAAGCACTATTGCACACCCTGTTATTGACTGCAATATGTATATTATTATTGCTCAGTGGTACATATTTTTTATTTACATATTTAACAGAGCATTGTCGAAATTGGAGACTACGTTGTTTCTGTTATAAATCCTCAAGGTCGTAGTGCGCCGAAAAAATCGTTTACATTTGACAGTGTATACGATGGGCATTCAAAGATCGAGACAATATACAACGATATGTGTTACTCTCTGGTGGAGAGCACACTGGAAGGCTATAACGGGACTATTTTTGCATATGGTCAAACTGGATGTGGAAAAACACACACAATGCAGGTACATAAATGAATTGAATGCAGATTAATAAATGTATTACCACTTATGGAATTCAATATAAAAAGGGTGATGACTATGCCGGAGCGGGTGAAAACAACGGAATTATCCAGAGATGCTTTGATCATATATTTGAAACGATCTCAATAGCGACGACCGTCAGGTATCTGGCCCTAGTCAGCTATTTGGAAATTTATAATGAAAATATCAGAGATTTATTGAGTGCAAATGAGCCAACAAGCATTAAAAATCATCCGTTGAAAGATGTTCCCGGCGTCGGCGTCACCGTTCCAACATTAACTACCCAGGCTGTTATGAATTCGATGGATTGTTACAATTGGTTGAATATTGGCAATCAAAATCGTATCACAGCCGCCACACTGATGAACGAAAAGAGTTCGCGTTCGCACACAATATTCACAATAAGTTTGGAACAAATCCAAGAATCGCCAACGACGCCAACAGCGCCATCTATTTGCGGTATAGTACGTCGCGGTAAATTGAATCTGGTCGATTTAGCTGGCTCCGAAAGGCAGGGCAAGACGGGCGCCTTTGGCGAACGCCTGAAAGAGGCAACGAAAATCAATTTATCACTTTCGGCATTGGGCAATGTAATATCAGCTTTGGTCGATGGCAAATCAAAGCATATACCCTACCGCGACTCAAAGCTAACGCGGCTCTTACAGGATTCGTTGGGTGGCAACACTAAAACTTTGATGGTGTCCTGCATCTCGCCGGCCGATTGCAATTATGATGAGACGCTGTCGACATTGCGTTATGCCTGTCGAGCCAAAAACATCTCGAATATACCAACAATCAACGAAGATCCCAAAGATGCACAATTGCGTCAGTATCAGGAGGAGATCTTCAATTTGAAACGAATGCTCGATCAGGACAACAATAGGAGCAAGGAATTGTGGCTGGAGGAGGAGAAAGCCAAGATGCGAATACAGGTGATAGCTGAGATGACCAACAACAACAATGTGGAGAGAACGACGACAACCGAAGAAGCTGAAGATTTTCAATTGCACGCACGCAAACGCATCGATGTCATCAAACAGGCGCTGATCGGTGGCGAGAAGGTCGATGATTTGCAGTTGCGAGAGCGTCACAGGATGCGCAAGCTGAAGGCTCAACGGCATTTGAGTGCGATTGCGCATGCGTTGAGCAAAATGGAGAGCGAGGATCGTGATCTGTTGCAGGATCATTATGCAAGCATTCAGCAGGAGATTAACATTAAGAACGAACGAATCAAAATGCTCAGTCAAAAGATCAGAATGCTCGAGCGCGAGGTTGGCGATCTGAATTCGGAGTTTCAATTGGATCGAGAGGATTATTTAGATGAGATTCGTCATCTGGGTCGAAATGTGAAATTTTATCAGCTCATGCTTCAGAAGGCTCAACCCATTCTACGCAAACATGGCAGGAATTGGTAAGTGACGAGTAAAAAAATAGAAAAACCAATTAAAGTTATCATCCCAGGAATCTGGATACAATATTGGAAAACTCTTTTTGGAATGATGATCTTAAAACCTGGAAGTTACCCATTGATGTGGAAAATACGAATTTAAAATTACCTCCGGCTGAGCTGCGAGTAAATTTATTTGTTAAAAAAGATTTGGATGCACAATTAGGAGGATTGGATCGGATTGGAACGGCGGCGGACGCGGAAGACAATGATGTAACCGAGGCGACACCAGAAGAAACGTACAAGTCGAATATACTTAAAAACTATTTCCGAACTAATCGAAAGATCAACAACGATCAAATAATTCAACGAACCAAAAGCTCCCAAGTTTATATGCGTGGTAAATTTTCGATTCGAATTTCTAGATATGATTAAAAACTGTTTTTTTGTTTTCCAGATTTAACATTACGCAAAAATACTCCGTTGCCCATCAACGAACTTAATCGAAGTAGAAATTTGAAATATGATTTTGGTCGAACCGAAAATCGAATGGACACATTATGAAGCAACCATAAAAATTCAATATTAAGTTAAATAAAATATATACTACGTACCTTTGAATGCAGCGAAACAACCCAAAAGATTAACACATTTTTATGAGATAGAGATTAGATAATTATAAATTTCCACTTTTTAACACTTTGGGTTTCAAACATTATATCTGTAAAAAAAAACACAATCTTTGATTATAAATAGAATTTAACAATGTGTTTTACTTACTTTATATAGACTTTTGTTTTGAGTAAGAGAATTTCAGCGCAACTTTGTAAAAGAATTTAAATTTGTATTTTTCCATTCAATTTGAAATACTTTAAACTTACTTAATATGAAAGCAAATTATTTACATATACTATGTTCTTACTATTATTATATATAAATCTTATGAATGAAGTTCCTTACATAATCAGCTTAGATGATAAAGTTTGAGTTGTGTTTGTTTCAAAATATATTCTTAATCGGCATACATTACAAAAGAGGAGGCATGGTTGTCTGACATAGTCGTAGTTGTATTAGAAGTAGTATCACGCAAATCTACTTTAATTATATTTGGGGAGCTATCCCCATCAGGACTAAGAGGTTCGTTGTTGTTGTTGTTGGTATGGCGCGGAGTTCCCGTATTTCGCCTGCAACAAATTTGAATTAAATAAAATAATTTCGAAATTTCTCGATCGCAACTTACTTGGCTTTGGCATGGGTTAGTATATGTGATTTAAGATTTGTGGACTGAGCAAATTTTTTGTTGCATGCATCAAATGGACAGACGAATGGTCGATCCCCTGTATGTATGCGGACATGTGTTCTAAGGATATAAAAAATTTCAGTAATTATCTGAAACAATTTCGAATCGACGAACCTTAAATTGAAGTCCAACGAAAATCGTTTGCCGCAGCCTTCAAAGGTACATTGAAAGGGCTTTTCGCCCGTGTGCACCAGCTGATGCCTTTTAAGTTTCGAGCTTTCAACAAACGCCTTGCCACATTCGGCACAGACATGAACGCGCGGCCCGTGCGTATGCAAATGTTTGCGCATCGCCGACGAATCCCGAAAGTGCTTATGACAACCTTTGTGTGGGCAAGCGATCTTCTTATCGAAATCGGACGGGTCGCTGCCACTTGAAACATTATTTTCGGCTGTAAAATATAAATTAAATTATTACGATAAATTATTTTTACAAGTAGTTAGTCTGTACCTGGACGAACGACTCCAAAGGCTGGAGGATCATTTATAATTTCACAATCATTATTATCATTATTTTGTTGTGTTGATGGGATTAGGATTGTGCTTAGCTCGTTGCCAACTAGCTGATGACATGATCCTTGCGAAAATACTGCAAACGATGAAGACGAGGATCTGTTGTTGCCGCTTTTGACTGTTGTCTGTGTTGCTGCTGCTGCTGTTGTCCCCCCGCCGCCGCCAACAATCATTTGTGGCTGAAGATGAAGAAATTGTTCCTGCTGCTGGAAGAACTGTTGCTGTTGATTAAGTAATACTGTCCCTTCGTCGTTGTTGGTCAGTTGTTCATCATTGCCATCTAAATAGTCAACATCTTCGGGATTCTGCTCCGAACCGGAGTACTCATCATCCGATGTACCCGATGCCCACATTGTCACACTGAATTCTCCCTCCATCGTCTTGATTTGAACCAGTTTTTGCTCCCAACGTCGCGACTTGCCGCTTCGCCGGCTGTTGTCCATCATCATCATTTCGAAATCTTTAGCGCCGCTGCTTGCCGCTTGCTGTTGTTGTTGTAGTTGATGTTGTTGTTGTTGTTGGTGCAACTGCTGCATGCAATTCATCAAATCTTGTGGAATGGCTTCTTCTTCTTCTGGTTTTGTTTGCCTGTCGAGAGAAAAGGATTAAAACATTGTTCATGATGGTAAAAAAGGTATAACTCACATTTTACTCATCATCGTCGATTGGCAAATATTATTTGGTATCTTCAATATCGATTTCCCATCAAAGTTATCAAAAACTAAAAAACAAAAACAATTTCTATTTAAATAAAATTAATAAATAACAACAAAAAAAATACTCACCATCGCTTAGATTATGTTGTTGTTGTTGATCGGGCTTGGAAATTTCATCCTCATCATTTTGAACTAATATTCCATAATGTTCATAGGCAAAATTACTTGGATCCATTACTTTGTGATTTTGTTGCTTTTAATTGTACATTGCACACACACATGTATGTATGTACAAATACGTAAGTGTGTGTGCGCGCGTAGATTCCTTGCAATGCGATTCGTGAGCGTCACAAAAATGCAGAGCGAAACCAAACTTATCAAAATATCAAAACGAACTACTTTCCGACAAACTTTTTCTTAGTTTTTTCTGTAAATTTGTACATATGCATCGTTAAGTAATGCAGTTTGAAGCGAGATCAAGAGTTTAATGTTAAGTCCAACCGATAAACAATCAAAATGAAAATATTTTCAGCAAGACGACGAATGCCATTTTTTTTCTTCCAATTTCCAAAAATGAATGCAAGGCGTTTTAACCAAGTATAATAATGAGTTAAAAAAAAACATATATATGTTTACAACACAAACAATTATTCGCTTTTTTTTGGTCGCGAAAAAAAAATCTAAAGGGAACTAAGCGAACAAAAATGGATGCGATGAATAGCTGTTAATGTGACCAAAGTTTTTAAGCTGTTAAATACCAGATGCAACCAATGAAAGGCATTCAACAACAAGTTAATGGTGCTTTTTAATACTTTGCATCGTTTAGTTATATTGTTATATTCAATTAACAAAATAAAGTCACATTATCATGCAAAAATATATATATACAAATATTAATTTAATTCGAAATCAGAATCAAAACATAGCCGAATTTTGTTGTTATGGGAACCCAAAGAATAATAATAATAACAATAATTAAATAAATTATAAATTGTTCATAAGTAAGTAACATAATCAAATAATTTATATACAATAGATCAAAAATATATTGTTCCATTTTCACAATGTTCCGTTTGCAGACTGTAAAAATAATCGAAAATACGGTCTGCTTTTGTGCAGTTTGCAACACTGACAGCGATTTCCGTTTTTTGTGACAGCTCCGCTGTCAGCGTGTCTCTGCCTTTTCCGGTTAAGTCGTTTACCATGGCAGTCGGCAAAAATAAGGGTCTGTCCAAAGGTGGCAAAAAAGGTGGCAAAAAGAAGGTAGTGGACCCGTTTTCACGCAAGGATTGGTACGATGTGAAAGCGCCAAATATGTTCCAAACCAGGCAGATTGGCAAAACACTGGTCAACCGCACTCAGGGCCAAAGAATTGCCTCTGATTATCTGAAAGGTCGCGTTTTTGAGGTATCGCTGGCAGATTTGCAGAAAGACATCGATCCGGAGCGCTCTTTCCGCAAGTTTCGTCTGATTGCCGAAGATGTGCAGGATCGCAATGTGCTGTGCAATTTCCATGGCATGGATCTAACCACGGACAAGTACAGGTATGTGTGTGTGTGTGTGTGTGTGTGTGTACGTACAAATGTGCTCGTGAGTGAAAATGTGACCGTTCCGTTTGTATACGAAAAATACACAGATCGATGGTCAAGAAGTGGCAAACTTTGATCGAGGCCATCGTGGAGGCCAAAACTGTCGATGGCTATTTGTTGCGCGTTTTCTGCATTGGATTCACATCGAAGGATCAACAGTCGCAGCGCAAGACATGCTACGCCCAGCAGTCGCAGGTGCGCAAGATTCGTTCACGCATGACCGACATTATTACCAATGAAGTGACCGGCGTCGATCTGAAGCAGTTGGTCAACAAATTGGCCTTAGATTCCATTGCCAAGGACATTGAGAAGAGCTGCCAGCGCATTTACCCGTTGCACGATGTCTACATTCGTAAGGTGAAGGTGCTGAAGAAGCCGCGCTTCGATATCTCCAAACTGTTGGAGCTTCACGGTGACGGTGGCGGCGGCAAGACAACCGAGGCTGTCGTCTCCGCCGAGGGAGCGGTCATCGATCGCCCCGAGGGCTATGAGCCGCCCGTACAAGAAGCCGTTTAAAGCCGTCAACACTTTTTGACATTTTGGGCACAGAATGCAACAACAAATAAAATCTACATAAATTAAAAAAAAAAAAACTAAGTTGTCCAGTTTTTGCGGGATCTTTGGGGTATTTCGGTTTTTCTTTCTTTCTCTTTGCAGGCATAAATAACGTGAGCGGACTTTCAAAAATGGTGAGCAACAAATAAATTATCTTATTATTTTTATTTTGATAAAATGATGATTTTATTTTTCGTCTCTGTCAAATAGTTGATGAAAAAACTTAAACCTGCTGATAAACATTTTTATTGTGCCTAGGTTTATTTAATATTGTTGTATTTATGTTGTTCCATTTATATTTATTTGCAGGTGGAGACGGAGTCTATTTTTGTAATTGGTAAGTTTGATGGAATATAATATAATATTTTGATTTTATGTCTTAATGATGATTAATTTATTTGCTACTCTTGAAAGAAATGCTGATGAAAGTTAACGCCTTTTTTACTGAAATTATATACTTATTCTTTTTTTTTCATTTCGAAAAATCTCATTCTTATTAATTTGATTTTCTGTTAATTTTTCTTCTTTTAAGATTAATATGGAATCCAAAAATATATATAAGATTTAAATCTTCTAGGGTAAGTTGTTTTTATTTGTTTTTAAACCATTTAATTTATACATATTCAAATGATGATCTTTTATTTGCTACTCTTGAATTATGGCATTGATGAAAAACTTTGAAACTGAATTCTTCTAAATGTTTTCTCTAAAAGAAAATTCTTTTTGACTTTAGTTTAATGTCATCGTTTTTTTATTTAGATATTCGTTTGCCAATGTTTGGTCCTGACATCATTCTGATCCTGATAATAATAAAGGTTAGTTTGCCAATTTAATTTCTAAATAAATAGAATTATGAAATTATGTGATGACAAACTTACCCAGCTCGCTTTGAAAAACCATGAAGAGAACTGTTCCAAATCCAACGCAAAATAATTAATTGCTGATATTTATAAATAATTTTATTTTGTTTGTGCAATATAAAATCTAAACTAATCTTCCATCTTTTTTTATCTTTTTAGGATTGTGATACTAAAAGGATAAACATAAATCTAAATAAAAAGGTAAATAAAATTATGGAAATATTATTTTTTGATAAACATATTATGATGACAAACTTACCCAGCTCGCTTTGATCTATCATAAAGAGAACTGTTCCAAATCCAACGCAAAATAATGAAATGCCGATATTTATAAATAATTTTATTTTGATTGTGCAATATAAAATCTAAACTAATTTGCCATTTTTTTTGTATCTTTCTAGGATTGTGATACTAGGAGGATAAACATAAATCTTTGGAAAAAGGTAAATAAAATTATACATCATTTTAAATTTGTTTTATTATTAAAAATAATGATGATTTGTCTACGGATTCCCCATCAATTGCAAAATAATTGACAAAACCGACTACTGATATTTAAACTTGCATTTTTTTGAGCAAGATTCATATTTTAAATATTTAATTTAATCTTTTGTCTTGTTTTATTTTGCAGGCACAACCTAAACTGGAGCTTCAGCACCTTTTATTGCACTTTTTAAGAAAGGTTAGTTGGTGTTAAAAATATTGTTTTTCAATAAACATATTATGATGACAAACTTACCCAGCTCGCTTTGATCTATCATGAAGAGAACTGTTCCAAATCCAACGCAAAATAATTAATTGCTGATATTTATAAATCATTTTATTTTGTTTGTGCAATATAAAATCTAAACTAATCTTCCATCTTTTTTTATCTTTTTAGGATTGTGATACTAAAAGGATAAACATAAATCTAAATAAAAAGGTAAATAAAATTATGGAAATATTATTTTTTGATAAACATATTATGATGACAAACTTACCCAGCTCGCTTTGAAAAACCATGAAGAGAACTGTTCCAAATCCAACGCAAAAGAATTAAATGCTGATATTAAAAATTAAAATTTAAGCAAGATTAATGTATTTGGAATTTTTTTTTGTAATGTTATTTTTCTGTTTATTTTTGCAGTTGGAATATTCTAAAAATAAAAGTGGAATCAATAAAAAATAGTAAGTAGAGAAAAAAATCTTTGAAGAAAAAAATTAAAATAATTGTATGATGAACTTGTAAACGAATTTGAAATAATCATGTAAACAGCTTTTATGATAGTAGAACTGATAACAAATAAATTGTTAAGAAATTCAGGCAGTTGATAAACTTTTAGTAATTATCTTTTTTTTAATATTACAGACAAGGGATCCTGAATAAATACGTTTTCTTGAGGCCCGAAATGACGCCATGAAGAAATCCCGATTCCCGAATCCAACGTGAATTTATTAATTTGTGATGTAATTTAAAAATGTATTTTTTTATGAATAAAAATATAAGTAAATATTTATACATATATCCATTTTAGTACACTTCTCTATTCAAATTTAAGGAGTACATATATATTTATTTTTATGCCAGGGACGGAACCGCGCCTGCTTAATATTCTTCGATAGCTCGATTTTCAAAAAGCACCCCTTTGTGAAGAAGCCATTGAAAAAGATGTAATCGGTAAGTTCGATTGTTATTGCCTATCGATACCTAACATTTTATGTTATTTATCAGCTGTTGTACATTTAGCAGCGAGTAACCAACTGTTATTCTACTGTTGCGGTTGCTGTTAATAACAGCCCTCCTCAGTTATGGAACGTAAGCGTTCAGTTTTTGTTGCGCGAGGTTTGGAAAGCGGTTGTGTGATATTTTCAAAGCGTTTTTAATATTAAATTTACCGCATTTTAAATTGCAATATATATGGATATAGGTGTTGTAGTAATTTCTAAAGGAAATTCAATAAAAAAATGAATCTGTAAACTTATGTGCACGGAGAACCAAAAAGGATCGCGCCGTCGCGTTTTCTTTGAGTTAAATTTTTTAAGCATATGTATATATATATATGTACATATTTTATTGCTGGATAACTGTATGTATAGGAGAACACATGTAAAACAGCTTATACGTGTGTGTATGTGTTCACATGCTAACGTGTGGCGTTTGTGATCGGGATCGTCATCGTCTTCGTATTCGTTTGTGTATTAATGAATGTGCGGTCGCGTGTGCGTTTAACGAGTAAAAAAAGTTGACAAAAATATTAAATAAATAGAAATCAAATCATCAAAACATGAAGCAAATTGTGAAATGCATAAGAATGTAAATAAAAAAAAGTGTGTCTTAATATACATATGTGTAATATTGTTCTAAATATTACAATTTACATATGTGCCAAGTGTCTGTGTGTGTGTTGTGTGTACACATAAATTAAAATTGGATACACAAAAGAAATAAATAAATACACACAAGGAAAATAATAAATAAAATTTAAATGAGTGCGAATAATAATATAAATGTCGATTGTCACCGATGCTTCGTCGAAGCTTAAATACGCCATTTGCACCTTACCTGTTTTACCGACGGCGAATATCAAAATTTAGTTACAGTAAGTCACACATTACATTTACAAACATGCATACACACATACATACAAATATGTGTACATGGACGCAATTGTAGATTTCGGATATTTTCACGGAAACACACACAAAGACAATACTTTGGTGTTTGTTTATATATATTTAAGTATGTATGAGTTTATTTGCTGAAAATACGAAACATTCTATTCTATACCTTTTTTGTTGTTGTTGTTTTGTTTCGCTTGTCTTTTTCTACCTGTTGATATATACTACAATCATGTCTCTAAATAGAAACTCGTTGTGTCATTAGTTTTATTGTTGTTGTTGTTTTTTTGTCGTTGTGGTGGGTTTTTGGGTTCGCTTGTTACCTTGAACTAATAGTTAACCTTATTCCCTGCTGTGCCGAGTACACACACTATCACAATCTTTTGCGAGACCCGCACCTCATCAGGTATGCATGTGTGTGTGCACGTATGTACCGTACCGTACGGATGTACATATGTATGAAAATAGACGATAGCCCTACGCAGAGTCATATGCGCAGGCATAATAGTACCTGCGGACGCTGTGTGTGTGTGTGTGTGTACTCAAGATTTCCATTCTTTCGTGTGGCTGCATGTTTATGTATGTATTCGATTCGTCTCTCTCCGAAGGAGACAGTGACAGCGACTTTGGCTAACAACAACAACAACAACAGAACACGAACCCAAACACAGCGGTGACGATTTTCATAAATCTTTTCTTGATCGCCGGTCGCGCCATGTTAAGAGATATTGTTTGTTTACCTTTCAAACATATGTACATTAAATCATACATACATATGTACATACATATTTCATTAGAATATTTCGATTAATGAATTGATCCCGCCAAAAAACAAATAGAACCACAAAAATTATTCTTTCCAACTATGTATTTACTTTCTTTTAAAATATTTTAATTAAAGTGCAGAAAGAAAGAAATAAAAAAGCTAAAAAAAGGATATATACATATATCAGTTAAAAATATATCTGTCTACGCAATTCCTAAAATCGTTCAAAAAGCAAAAATTAAATTTATAAAAATATTTTTTTTTTCATCTAATTTTTTTTTTTTTAGATGTTTTTGAGAATTTGTTCCCAAGCCCCCCAATTGGACCCTATTAATAAGTTTTTGATAAATTATATTCAGATGAATTTGAAATGAAAACAAATCTTTTATTGTTTATTAATTGATTCCTTGACTTTCACACCACCAAAGATTAGAGAATTTGATGAATTTTCTGTAAATTGATATTCCCAAAACGGTTCACTTGGGCTGTATTTAAATTTGCATACATACATATATATTTAACATATTTTAATATTGAAGGAAGACTTATTATTATGTAACTTGCTTGAACTGATAAAGCCTCTTTGCAAATGTTTTAAACAAGTATTTTATTAATATTTATGTTGTTCTTAGCTAAACGAAATTGTTTAGAAATAAAATCAGAGCTTCCGTAAGATTGAAATCTAATGATTTAAGAAAGATTTAAGTTAAGATTTCTTTGCGAATTTCAAAAATAAAATTTTTTAAAAAAAGTCGATAACATATATTTTTAAAAATAATTTTCAAAGCTAAATTAATATGTATATTATTTAATTTAATTTACAGACGTAAATGGCTAAAAGGACTTTGATGCTGCTGGGGAATATTTGGGCTTTAGTGAAAATGGCAAAAAGTCGATAAATCGATAAAATAAATGAAGGAGTGGAGTGATGAGTGCATCAACACACAGCACAGCCATGGCCATATTTAAATAATAATTAGGTGACGACGCCAAGAGACATCCATCCGGGACGTATTATTAAACCATGCCGCATACACACTCGCGTCATGGATCATCTGGGGATGATTTAGGCAGCACGGACGAAGTGAAAATTTTTAAAGATGAAGGCGATCGCGAAGATGAGAAAATATCATCCGAGAACCTTTTAGTCGAAGAAAAATCCAGTCTTATCGATTTAACAGAAAGCGAGGTAGTTAAAATAATACAAAACCCACAAAAAAAATAAAATAAATTTTCAATACTTTTGGGTTTTAAGTTTTTTCGAACATAGTGTTTCACTTGGAATTTCATATAATATATTTTATAACTTGATATTTCATAAGCTAAAAAAAATTTATTTGAAAATCATCTGTAAATTAAAATTGAAAGTAAAACACTATTAAGGAATATTATACCACAAATAAATAATTTAATGAAATCCCTCTCTCTCTGATTTCTACTCAGGAAAAGGGCAGCAAAACAGTTACAAGGCCGGATCACAGTCCTGTATTTAGTAAGTACATTTTTAAAATTTCTTTGTATCATTTTTTGTTGTTGCTATTTTTCCAACTAATTTAATGTCGGGCCATAGTGATGCTATTTTTTTATTCGTAGCTGTATGCAATTACATGCATACAACATAAGTATGTATTTAAATACTGTTTTATGCACATGCAAACATACATACATGCATACATGTATGAACAGAATGGTCTTACTATGTTTATGTGTGTATGTATGTATGTGTATGCGTCATGCACTGTTTTTATAAACAAACTAAATAAGACACAGAGCACAGCACATGTGCTCCTCTCTCACACAAAAAAAAGCCAAAGCCGTAGTTGGTGTGGGGCGGATAAATAACCGGCTGCTGCCTCGTTGCCGTCGCCTTCGTTGCCTGACTTTAGCTTTTTAGTATCCGTTCGTTTCATGGTGCTAACAAGGTGATGCAGATCGCCTCGTCGACACGCTACTTCATTTCTTGTTCTTTTCTGTTTTGTGTTCTGCTGCTGCTATACATTTTGCTTTCTTTTGGACGTCAGCGGCGGCTTACATACAGTGTCTGTATGTATGTGTATGTGGGATTGTTCTTATAAAAAGAATGAGTAAATATGTATGTATATAAAAGCGTGTGTATATAATATGCAAACATACATATATTTGTACAGTTAAATGCAAAAACCTCTTAGTATATGAACGTATGTATGCATGTATGTAAGTGCAGCTACTATAACTACCAACGATTAACAACAGCAAGCTTCGGATTTTGGGCTTTTGGAGAGAGAGAGAAAGGGCTCGCCAAGGCGAAGTAATGTACATATGTACATATATTCTAAATTTGGATTCTCTAGCTCTTACACTCTCTGAGATCGAGGCGGCGTTCATACATGCTTACATGCATATACTTGCATACATACTAAGTTATACACAGGTACAATACATACACACACATGTGCTGCTCCGTCGTCGAAGAAGCCGAAGCCTTCGATTGCGACGACGGGGTTGCACGTCGTTGTGCTAGACATAACTTGTTAACAACCCGACGCCGTCTTCGTTTTTGTTGTTGTTGTTGTTTTTTTTTTTTTTTTTTAAACCCATAACAAAACACTTAACGAGCTTTTGCCTTTAGTTCCTTGACCACTCTGATGGTGAATTTCTGTGGAACAATGTTCATTTCGAGCATTAAGAAGAAGACAGCGGCGAGCCGGTAATCAGCCATGGGCTTACCATGGGGGGCGACCACAGTCAAAAAAGGGATCATATACATACATACATACACACAAAAAGAGCAAAAAAGATATGTACATACTTATGCACTTGTTCACAAACAAACTTAAAAATTGTTAAGTTAAATCCCTTTAATTATGTATGTTAAATTAATTGCCAACGACTCTGAATGATTTGGCAAACCCAGAGAGAGCATTCAAAACATTTTATGCATGCACACATACACAAACATACAAACAAGCATTGTCCCTAGGATTTGTATGTACATACATATATATTCAAGTAGTTATGTTGTTGTTGTTGTTGAGGGCTAACGCACATAAAAACTGCATACATACATACTAACTTTGCACACTGGAGCTGGAATATAAATAATAAGTGAACTGCTTGCTCGAATGACACAAATGAACTGCTTGCTTTGTAATGCTCAAAATAAATTAATATAATTAGTATAAATCGATCGTATATGGCTGTGATGTAAACACGTCAATACTTGTGTGTAAATTATTTGATATATTGAGTAGAATTTTCCCCACTGTGCATTGATCAGTTTGAAATGAATGTTGTGCATGCTTGTTGTTGTTGTAGCGGCATGCGCGTATGAGTTTTATGTATGTATGTATGTATGTTCGTTGCGCTGCTCTTCTTCTTCATGTTTGTATGTTTCTTACGTATATATGTATGTCTGCCCTGGTATTGTGTATCCTTGGAAATTAATGAGTTTTCGTAGAATCGGCTGCTGCTGCTGCTGCTGAAGCTGCTGCCGGCAGCGTTGATATTGTTAGTGTACTGTTGATGTTTAAAGTTCTTCTTGCTAGTCGATGGGCAGACAGAAGACGCTGCTTGTTTTGGACGAAGAACGAACGAATGCGGCTGGGTTATTTTGTTACCCACTACTTTTGCGTACCTTTCGTCGTACCTTCTTTGCGGCTGCTGTTGTGTGTGTGTGCGTCGGCTAATACTTATTCAGTGCTGCCATAATTGTTTGAGCAAAAATAGCTAGATAGGCAAAAATATAAAGCTAAAAAAAGCTATATCTGAGACAAATAAGCTGAAAAATGGCTGGCTTTATAAAAACCTATTTTCTTGGTGAAATTTAAGGAAATAGCTGTTTTAATGTTTTCATATTAATTTTAAGTTCTTACTTTTTAATTTATAATAATAATATAAGATTATTTTTTAAATAATAATAGTATATTCTCATTAAAGTTGACGTACAAATTTTTTAATTGTGAAGTTGATTTATGAGTTCATCTAAACTCACTGCCTCTTCGTCACGAAAATGGGGAGCCAACGTATTTTCAATATTGTGTGTACATTTAGTAAGATGCAGTTTTATACACGACGCGGTATCGCTGTCGCAAGATGGGAGCGATTGAAGTGTGTTTTGCTAAAAAGAGGCTCGATCGTTTTTGTTGGCGTTAACCCAAAATCAATTTTTTCTTTTTGTGCAAAGCCACACTTATGTTTTTTTCTTGCTGCGTACACTTTGCTTATAAACTTTGAACATTTCTTAACGCAGCGAAGGAAGAGAAATAGCTATCAGCTCGAGCCTCGAGGTGATTTTTATGGATTTTACTATCGAAAATTGTTACTTATATTCATAATTTTTTGTGTTGTCAAAGATAAAAATAAAATAAATAGTGAAAAATATAGTAAAGCTAAAAAAGGCTTGATACATTTGTGTTAAAGCTAGAATTTCCGCAACCCGCTATTTTCGAAATTTTCCCGCAAAGGTATTTTAAATAAAGCCAGATCTAACTGGGAAAAGGCTAAAATGGCAGCACTGTACTTATTCCGTCGCTCGCTCGCTCTCTCTCTCTCTCTTTCTCTCTCTCTCTCGCTCCTTAATATTTTGTTTGACAATTTATTTTTTGTGTTTTCTTTTGCGCCTTCCTCTTATCATTCTTGTTTCTTTTGTTTTTATACTCGATACCGAAGGTAAAGAGTATATTGGGTTTGTGCAATGTCCGTCATGGTGTCTGTCCGTCTGTCCGTCTGTATGAACGCAACTATTTTCCACACCCTTCAAGCTAGAGACTTGAAACTTTGCAAATATCTTTATCTATGGCCGGGACAGATAAAGTGTCAAGATTGGGGTTATACGATAACTGGGAGGCTGGCAAATCGATAAATTCGATAACTCAAAATCGATAAATCCACCGTTTCCGCACACCCTTACAGTTAGAGCTACCAAATTTGGTAGGAAGATAGCTACTGGCATCCCCGAAAAAATTGCATCAAAAATTTTGGGGCCACGCCCACCCATTCCGCCCCCAGCCCCCCGCAGTTTGAAATCAGAAACGCCTATATCTACCTCAGTTTTTGAGCTACAGCCACCAAATTTTACGCCAGGATAGGTGATAACGATCCTCAAAAAACTGCATACAAATTTTGGATGCCGCACCCACCCATACCGCCCTTGCCCACCTCAGCCGCCCCAACTTTTCGTTAAAAGCGGGAATGCGTGTATCTTTCATAGTGTTTGAGCTAGAGTCTCCAAACTTGGTAGGAAGATAACTGGTAGTGACCCCCAAAGATACCTTGGCGCCACGCCTACCCCAAGCCCCCCCTTCCCCAACTTTTAAAAACTTTGAGCTAGAGTCACCAAATTTGGTAGGAATATTGCAATTGGCATTCCACAAAGATCTGCATCAAAAATTTGGATCCACGCCCACCAAAAACGGCCCCAGCCCCTTCCACTACCCTTAACAAACTTTGAGCTAGAGTCACCAAATTTAGCAGGAAGATAGCTGGTGGTATCCCCATCTGTATCAGACAATCTTTGATGCAGCGTACACCCCGGCTGCATCCGTACTTCTTTGCAATCAGGCCTCTTTTTACCGGTTTTAATACTGGTATCGAGTATATCGCAGTCGGTTGCGTCCGACTGCAACGTTTCCACTTGTTTTTTTGTATTTTATCGAGTTTTTTTTCGTGCATGCTCTTCTAACAAGCTGTAAATTGTTTAATGATATGACTGTGATTTTTCGATGTTAAACATTGCCTGGTGTGTCTTTAATATGTATGTGTGTGTGTGTGCGTATGTATTTACGTACATACGTACGATTGAATACATTCACATACACATGAACAGGTACATACGTATGTGTGCATTACGCCGCGACTCATAACTGTTACGGTTAATAATATGTACATGTACTTAGGTACATATGTACCAACTAGAGGTGGGCGCGGGCCGGTCTTTTTTCTGTGGCCCGCGGGCTTGCACAGGCCCGGGCCTCAAAATTGAGTTTCGTGCGGGCCCGGGCCTAAGCAAAAAGGCCCGGTCCGGTATGGCCCGTGAAAGCCCGACAAATAGCTGATTCAAATTTACTTAAAATATTAGCAAAATAAATACTTGGTTTTCCAGCAAGTTCGGCAACTAGCGATGGATGAAAAACGCACTAGATAAAAAACTCCAATTTGGAAAAAATTTTGTTCCTAAACAAAAATAAATATATTTGTAGTTTCGGGCCGGGCCTCTGTGTAAATAAATCGTGCCGGGCCGGGCCGGACCTATTGAAGAAGACTTCGTGTTCGTGCGGGCACGGGCCTCAGAAACCAGGCCCGCGCCCACCTCTAATACCAACTACATTGGTACTAGAACTAATTAAAATGTACATATTTAGAAATAATTTATTTTATAAATAAATAAATAGCAAAAATCTTGTAATATTTTTTTTTTATAGATAAACTCGAGCCACACGCACCTTCATTCAATATGGGATATTTGGTGTCGCCGTATTCATACGCTAACGGTTCACCCGGCGGACTGCCAGTAACTATGGTAAGTATTTTTTAGAACTTGAGAATTATTTATTGATTGGTTGGCTTAGTGCGAATTAAAGGCGAGGCATTTCCTTGAGGCTTTCAAATACCATAAATCAGAAAAGTTGCAAGATTCCAACTTCTTTGAAGCTTGTTTTGAATCTCCCATCAAATCCATATGAAGGACTTATCCCCGTAAGAGCATTATTAGTAAATCCTCGTTTCGTATGTTTCGAATTTTTCGAGAATACATTTACATAATATGTATTTAAATATTTTTTGAGCGGAATAGGAAAATAAAATGCATTATTTTGTTGAACTTTCTATTGGATGATCTTTAGATTGGCCAAAATTGATAAGGATAAGTATATAATAAGGCTTTTTAGAGGGGGTACCAAGGGATGGGGGATGACAATATCCAATCGAAATAGAGTGGAACCCCAAAATGATGGTAATAACATTAAAAATGTCCTTTTTGGAATAGGCTTGGTTTGTTAGGGGAGGATTCTCCCCAATCTCCCTCTTGTCTGAAGTGCGGATTATATGATATGGTCACACTGTTAAGTTTGCAGAACTTTGAGTTGACGTTTCGAAACGCTTCCGAAAGAGCTTCGAATCCCGTCGCAGAATTTGACTAAAGTTAACAAATTTTGCCGCCGAAACTTGACTAGTTTTTGTTTTTTTTTGTCCTAATCAATTGAACAAAATTTCGGCGTTGGCGTTGGAGCGTTGAACACAGAGCTCATCCGATATATAACGGATATATGTATTATATATATATTAAATGAAGCCAATCACCTGCCGATCCGATTGATTGCCGTGTGTAGAGTGTCAATTGAATTTTTGTCGGCGTTCAACCACCGAGTATTTGCCAAGCGTATTATTGGGCAAACCCCAAACAAATACATTTTCCGTTAGAAGAAGAACTATTATACGGGAAACGAAAGGTCCGAATGGTCGGTTGGTCGGTTGGTCAGCTTGTTCATAGCGACTCTCGCATCTCGACTCGACCACAAATTACGCTTGAGCAACTTTTTTTTTTTGCTTTTTAGTTGTGTCAAGAGGGAGCTTTGGTACTATATGCAAGAGGGGATGCCTTGGCCTTCTGCCTCTGCCTTTAAAGACAATGATAACAAAGAAAGGTTAAGTACAATACACAATACGGCAGCAAACATCTTCTTACAAAATATAAATGAAAATAAATTCTCAGCCAGCAACAAGTTCGCGTCGGGAAAAGTGAAGATTTTTGTGTGTTTGCCTTCGGAATGATAGAATGGCCAAGAAATTGACATTAGAAGATTAGGTAACGTAGTTTTTTCCACTGAACCTTGTACAGTCGAACTTCCATATAACGAATCTCAGGGAGACAAGAGAATGGGTTTTTGATGGAACCAGGTTGCAGGGTTCTGGAAATTAATTCGTAATATAGAAAACTTCGTTATACGGAAGTTCGTTGTATGGAATTTCGACTGTAGTATTTTTACGTATAAGCTTTTAATACGATAATGGAATAATTTGTTAAGAGTATATTGGGTTTCTATCCACGCGGCTAGAATATCTTGGTCCATTTCGGCGTGAGAGAAAGTGCCGCTACATCAGGAGACTGGGAGAAATCGGGATGGGTTGGATAGTTGAAGGATCCCCTTCCTTTAAAAAAAAAAACTTGCATCAACAGTTTTGATGTCAAAGGAAAGTGCTTCAAATATTTAACTCCTTATTCCTATTACATATTTCAATCTTTAAATAGTAAAAATATAAACTTAAGTTTAATATTTTCTTGCGTAAGAAATAGGAAATCATCCAAAAAAAATGTCCCATTATAGTATCGTTTAGGGAAAATTTAAATTCATCAATACGATTTTTATGCACAAAATAAGACCGTCAAATATTTATTTCGTTTTTGTTTTTTTGTGGAAAATTTACTTTTAAATTATGATATTTCGTCGATTTAAATTGATTCGGCGAGGTGATAGAACTCGGTAAGAAGAAGAAGAGTGGATAGGAGAAATTTTAAAGCAACAGCAGCAATTCGAATCCTTTTTTTGCTGTATGTTTGTATGTATGTATTTTTGTATGTATTTCGTGTTGACGACGTTTTGTCTGCATTTTCGAGTATTTTAATTTAAATCTCTTTAATCAACATCTACAACAGCAACGCAACGCAACGCAACACCCCCAAGCAGCCGCTCTCTTTGCTCCACCCTTCTTCTGCATTTGTTGTTGTTGTTGTATTTGGTCGACGTCGGTTGCTATCGGTTCGCTCGGTACGACGTACTTACGTACGATTGTGTGTTGGTGGTAGTCGTACACTCTCCTCTCTCAAGCTTTTTTTTTCACACAAACGGTTCTTTTTTTTTTTGCTTTCGCTCTCGCTCTCTCTCTCTCTCTCTCTCTCTCTCTCTCTCTCTCTCTCTTACACACGTATGTAAACATAATCAACGGATTCACATCCACACACACACACAGTAAAATGCGTGCAGTGTTTTACGTGTACCCAAGAAGTAATCTAAAAAGAAAAAACAAAAAGCTTGCCGCTGCCGCCGCCGCCCGCCGCCGACTACCACAAAAACAACAATTTCTAAGCAGCAACAGCAACCACCCAAAATGCCGTTATGCGCTGAGTGCGCTGAGTGCTGATGTGCCTTTTTAATCAGAGACAAAGAACAACCCCCAAAATTTCTTTCTCTGCAGTTCGCCGTTTTTTAAACAATGGCGTCGAATTTCAATCATTTCACAGCAGCAGCATCGCTTTGTGTGGATTTCATTTTAAAGCTTAACGTTACGCTCAAAATTCTTGTAATAATTCATTATACACACACACACATATACATACATATGTACACATATGGAATTGTGTATTATATATTGTTTCGTCCCCAAAAAAAATCAAATTCTTTAAATTTCCTCTTTTTTTCGCCGAAAATATTCTTATTTTATTCCAATTTAAATTTAATATAGCTCCCACTTCCACCCCCTCTTCCACCCCTCTCCAATAAAAGTTTCACAATTCAAAATCTATTAAAATTAAAATTTAAAAAAAATACAGATTCTTTTCGATTTTCAAAAAGAGTTAATATTAATTAATTAATAAATTAATTTGAAATATTATATTAGTTTATTAGTTTTTTTTATTTAATTTTTTTCTAAAAAATAAATCTAATTTCGATATTATAAATTAATGTAATTATTATTTTTAGTTAATTTAAATTTATTATGGTATAAGTAAAGATTTTTAAACAGGTTTTAGAGAATTTCTTAATATATAATAATATATTATACATAATTAATAATATAGTATAGTCTTTTGTGGATATAGTATTCAAGAAGAAGATTTGTATTCTTGATGGATATTTTGCCTTTTACACACATTTGCACAACATCTCTCATTATACCTTTTTTTTGCTCATCTCAAATGAATTCATGGTACGAAAACAAAAACATCACAAATTACGCAAAAAACAACAACACACATACGTTTATCGGCAGCACCATTTTACGGGCGTTGCAGGTGGCGGGTGGGTGGAGGTGGGACGGGTAGAGCGAGCGAGCGCTTGAAACAGTGGGAAAGCGGCGGCGTTGGCGGCACTTTTTATATTCGTTTAGCGGCGGCAAACATTAAAGACATATTTTCGGTTTCGCTTTTGACTTGTGCTTGCTGCTGTTGTTGTAGCTGCTTGTTATTATTCTTGTTGTTGTCGTTTTAGTTGTAGTTTTGTTCATCACAGCCACACAAGTACGACGGCGACAACAACAACTTGTATTGATAATGCTGCCGATACAAACTTACAAATATGCATACACCACACACACACATATTGCTGTACTATCTAGATCAATGCGAGAGTAAAAACCGCGCTCGCTCTCTCATTTATGTCATTTCTCTCAAAGTAGGCGCTCTTGTATGCTGTGCTGTCGAATATGCCAAATTTACTCCCGTTACTCCCCCGCCCACCAATGATCTAGAGTGCAAACTAGTATGTGAATATGTATGTATATGTAAATGTACGTACGTATGTGCACATATGGACATTGTTGTAATTTGTACAAGTGTGCTTAGAACTGAAATAATAACAACAAAGTTTGAACTAACTTTCAATGAAAATACATATTCCCTACTTTCGCGAATGTGTGAATGTGTGCTTAATAAATTAATAATTAAATTTATTAATAATTAAATCAAATAAATCTTGAGTTGTATTTTTTACTTAATTAATTTTAATTGCAAAAAATTACAAATATTTTCTGGAAACAATTATTTTTATTTATTATTTATTTTGTAAGTAAAATTTGCTATAGGTGGTACCACCCTCTCGTCGTTTCGTTCGGTTGTGTTTATCTGCACATTTCTGCATATCCTTCCCCCCCGTGGTGAGAGGTTAACAAAGTTGCATTTGTGGAGAGAGAGGTCAACAAAAGTCCAATGACCTTTAACTCCAACAGGGGGCGCTGCATTTGTAAAGTCAGGCGCCAGTTGCAGTTCCAATTACACATTAAATCGTGTAAAGAATATTTTAAATCAGGATTGTACTATATAATGTAACTTGGATCCGTTCTTACTTAAGATTTATTTATTTATTGATTGATTTTTTGTATCTTTTTGCAGGCGAATAAAATTGGTTTGCCACCTTTCTTCTGTCATAACGGCGACCCATTGACAACACCGCCACCCGCCCATTGTGGAATACCTCCCTATCAGCTGGATCCGAAGGCAATGGGTAAGTCAAGCCTGATCCATGAACTAACTAACTAGTATAGGGTGACCTTATAGTCGGAGCAACCTTAGCTTTAAATTCGATCTGGCTAATCAGGCGAAAATTCCAAGTTGCGAGTTTGTGTTTATCCCGATTTGGAATGCAAATGTATTCCACTTCTAATGAGGAATGAATAAGATAATGATTTGATTTCGGCAAATGTCTGGAAAATTCAAATTATTGTCTCAAGTACTATTTTTCCGCTAAATGTACAAAATTGAATTTATTTTTATTTATTTTTGGCAAAGGAATTCCCCGTTCGCAAATTGTTAAGGGTTGGGTTGGGGTTTGGGCTATATGCATTAATTACCCGATTTATAGAATATATATATAATGATCATGTGTGACATTTTCATTAAAATCGGTTCAAAAAGACCAAAAAATAATTACTTTAAAATAAAGATTACGGGAGATTAATATCTATAGATATTTTCGAAAAATGTATTAATAATAATAATTCCACTTAAATATGCAAATGTGAATGGTTTAGGGTAAGAGAGGGGAACAATAACAACAACTGGGTTAACCCAACCGCAAGCTATTGACTTTCTCACCCTTTAACCCTAACCTCGCAAAAATACGCCGCAATTCAAACAAATTATGAAATAATAATAATTGCATACAATGCGATGATTTTTTTTTGCTTCGCTCGATTAAGGCTCATGAAATGTTCCCATTGAAATGTTCCTTGTGCCCAAATGTTCCCTTCGTTTCACAGTGGTTGGCCGTTTAAGGGCTCTACTAATGGCCGACTGGTCGTCTCGGATCTAATGAGTGAACCAAACCAAACCCGAACCGAACCAAACAACCCAACAGCGTAAATAAATGGCATGCACTTAAGAGCCGGATTACATGGCATTATGATCCTTAACAATGCTCCTGCCGCCCCATACTAATAATTGAATAACACAATCCCAGCAAGCCTGCGAGGGGGGGTTAGAGTATGTGGTTTGTGGAAAAATCACTTGCGTCATTAAAATTATTATTATGATGTTGTAAAGAGTCAGCGCTAATCTTTTGTGTTCATTGCTATTCACATACGAATATTAAATAATAAAGGACATTATTATCGCGCTTCAAAATATATAGATTTATTTTTTGACGGGAGGTTTGCCCATTTTTAAGTAGAATTAATTAATTAATAAATAAATTTAAAATATTTTTTAATTTTTTTAGCCTTACTATTCGAACATCTAAATAATATTTATTAATACATATTGTAATATATTGAATTTGTCACAAAATTCATTGTAAAAATTTAATCTTTTTTTTATACCCTGAACCCATAAAATGGGTAAAAAGGGTATAATGGTTTTGTGCAATAGTATGTAACAGGCAGAAGGAAGCAAATTATCGATAACTATTCTGGTTTCCGATACACACATGGTATCGATTTCAGAAAAATATCGATTTTGGAAAATGTAAAAATGGGGGTTGAAATAATGTTAACGATAGAACTTTTCTGAAAATTTCGTCCAAATCGGTTAAGAAACAACGGAGATATCGATTTGAAGCGATTGAAGTTAAAAAAATAAATAAATAAACAAATTTAATATATTTATTGTAAGTGGGTTGAGGGTATTTGCTAGTCGGCCTTTGCTTAGAGAGACATTTTTGAGCTCATTTTGAGAACTGATATAGAAAGCAATTTAAATAAATGAAGTTGACAAAAACTAAAAATTTAACAAAATAATTTTAAGACAAAAATGAAAAAATAAGAAAAGAACAAAAAACATAAAAATGCTGGCTTAGTTTTGCATGGAATGTGAATACAATAACAACCATTAAAATTAATAATAATAATAATAATAAAATAAGCACTTTATTTTTTTAATAATGTGTGTTAACTGTATTTTGACAAAATCCTACCCTATTCCAATTTAAACGCCTAATTGCTGGACTATTAGTAAAGTGCTGAAAAGGGGGCGTTGTTCACAACTTGAAATACGGTGAACCGCCCACCCCCCGAAACACGAAAGGACGACACGGATAGCCCTGGTGCGCGGCCAGAGGCTTATTTATAATCAACCCTCTTGTTTTGACCCTCAACTGAACCTCGAACAAACTAGTTCTTTGCGTTCGAGATCGCGCAATCGTCATATCATCATCATATCGGCACATGCTGCCTCCTTTAGATTCCATGGTAATGATATGCGCAGCGCAGCTTAAGTATTACCCTTACCATCCCCCCCCCCACACACACACACACACACAGTCCCAACAATATAATAAACGGGAGTCTGTCCTGTCTGTCTGTCTGTCGATTTTAAAGCAATAAGCTTAAATACAAAATGTTTGTCAAAATGACGAAACAGGGTTGACAAATTGCTGCATAGAGATTCAAAGATTGTAAGATGACTAGCGAATACTCTATCTACTGCAAAGGGGATTTAGTCAGTTTTTTGTGCTAGCTTCACTAGTACAGTCCAACGTCTATATAACGAATCTCAGGGGGACAAGAAAAACCTTCGTTATAGAGAAAATTTGTTGTACAGAATGGTTTTTTGATGGAACCAGGTTGCAGGGTTCTCAAAATTAGTTCGTACTATAGAAAATTTCGGTTTACGGAAGTTCGTTGTATGGAAGTTCGACTGTAAGTTTGTTCGTAACTCTCCGAAAAGGGAAGCACACTTTTAGGGAGGCTTCTATTCAAATATTTTTTTAGTTTCTTTTTTTCAATTTTAGATAAAATAAAATAAAACTATTGCCAAATTAAACGAAAATAGATTGTTGTCCCTGCGAATTCGTAGTGTAAAAATCCGCATCTCAACTTAAGGGTTGCAGCATATATATATATATATCGGGGCATATATCAGTTTCGCTAATGCGGCGAGACTCATTCAACTTGAAATCTAAAATACAACAACGTCAAAAAAAAAAAAAAAAAAAAACGCCTAATGAATAAAAACATGTTGCACAACCCAACCACACACAATAATAATGACATATCCTTTTTTGTGTGTAACCCGTAACCCTCTTGCCCCGGTTTCCCCCTGCTTCTTCGGCACACGCACACGCGATGGCCCGCGGCCCTGATGATAGCTGTGTGACAGTTCTACACCCTCTTTTTTTAATACTACAACAATACAACTTGAAAATGACAACTCAACGCTGAAAAGTTGTTTGTTAAGGGCTAGCGGGGGGGAGGTAAACACGGACGGACAATAGTATCAAACGGCCCGTGAAATGGAGATGCGACAATAATTTTTCAATTAAAATAAAAGAAGAATCGGCCAACTACTACTAATTCGATATTTAAACATCTTTTCTCATATTCGCATTTTCCTCCCTTGCAACAAATTTCTGCCTTGTTTTTGTTGATAATAGCCATTGATAAGAGATAACAGATCTCGTAACAAATGTTCACAAATATTTAAGTATATTTAATGGAAGACCGTTGAGAAGTTGAAGGAGAGAGAGAGAGGCATTTAAACAAAACTCTCTTAGCTGCTGTTCCTTGGAAATATTTCTTCGACGGAAGAAGTTCAAAACTGTGGAACCGAACCGCACCGAACCAATCCCGCGCTTGACTTAAGAAATCTTAATTTAATTTCTTTTGATTGTTAAAATTGATTTGATAATTTTGTTTAATCTGTTTTTTGCCCTTTTTTCAGGTCTTACACGCCCAGCCTTGTATCCATTTGCTGCCAGTCAATATCCTTACCCGATGCTCAGTCCCGACATGTCACAAGTTGCTTCATGGTAAGTTCCATCGATCCATTAATTTATATATAGATTTATTATAAGAGAAGAGACTATATAAATTATCTTCAAACTGATATTTGCCAACAAAAAACATAACCAATCAAAAATTTTGTAAGAACAAAAATCGTAAAAAAAAAAACGATTATTCCTTAATATTCTCAGAACAGAATAATTTAACAGAAAGATTGGAGAACCGACCGAAGTTTTCACTCTAGTTAAATCAGATTGAGCCCAGAATTATATCAAATCTCCAGTAATAATAATTTAAAAAGTCGCTTCTTATAGTTATCGATAATTATCGATTAAAGTTACTTGAGAATTTATTTTGTATTATTTTTTAAATTTATATATTTTAAATGTTTCAGGCATTTAATAATAAAAATAATTTAATAAGTCGCGCCTTTTTTAGTTATCGATAATTATCGATTATTAATTAATTAATAATTTTCGTTTCAGGCACACACCGTCGGTCTACTCAGCATCTAGTTTTCGAACGCCCTATCCCTCCTCATTGCCAATAAATACAACGCTAGCTAGGTAAATATTCTTTGATTGTTCGATATATTATTATAATATCGATAGTAATCGAAAATCTGAAATTTTTCATCTCACAGCGATTTCCCGTTTCGTTTCTCGCCAAGTCTGCTGCCTTCGGTTCATGCCTCGCCTCATCACGTCTTAAATTCGCATCATCCGGCAATTGTGGCGGCGTCCAGTTCAAAACAGGATTGCGGCGGCGGCCTACAGGATACCACAACGAATAATCGATATTCAAGGTAAGACTTTTATAGATCTGGAATATTTAAATTTCTTAACCAAAACAAAATAAAAAAAAATTTGTCTGTAGAATAATTAAATTAAATAATATTACTACAGTCGACCTTCTTATATGACGAACTTTAAATAAAACCTTTAGTGATATTCCTTATTTTTAAAACAAAAAACTTTGGATTAAGTAATTTTATTTTTACTTTCTGATCCTGTTCGAACCTTGAAAGCATTTTCATAAATCTCACAACAACAACAAAAATGTAGGGTAAATCTTCGCTCTCTCGAATTCTTGTTTTTATTGTAATAATTTTATTAGTGTTTTTTTTTCTAAGATAGTTTTCACACTCGCTGTTCCCCCGCCGTTCCCGTTCCCCTCTCGCAGACGCCATATTTATTTTTGCCCTACCCCCCTCCCCCACCCCATCCCAACTCTCTTCAAACCAAACCAACCCAACCCACTTGACTCTCGACAAACACAAACACACACACACTCACACACACACACTCACACATACATACATATAGAGCTTCCTATTGGCCCACTTGATTTTTGTAGCGCGTGCGCATTTGTTTTCCATCCCTTAAAAATGCCATTTGCATTGACCCTAAATACAAATATTGGAAAAATGTGGAAACAGAAAAACTTCATTTGCATCCATTTCTCTCCTCGACTCGAATCTAAAATCGAAATCTAGTAACTTATTTTTTATAGATAATATATAAACTATCAATACATACAAACATACATACATACATATAATACCATAACCAAAAACAACATTTTTGTTAATTTCGATTTTTTTGTAACTACGCTTTTTTTTTGTACGTGTGTTTGTTGTTGCTGTTGCTGTTATCTTAGGCTGCAAGCTTGTTCCTAATCTTATCTTTAGTATTTGTCTTACTCTATACTGGGAGCAATAATAGTGGGAAATTTGTTGAATTACATTTCCCTGCTAGCGAAGTGAAAAATGTACTCAATAGATGGCGCTTAATTGTGCGTTGTACAACAGTTGGGTAACCGTTGGGATGCGCGAACTGCGACTTGCTATTGTGGCAAAATGTAAAAATGCAAATGTTATCGAAATAAATATTGGAGTTCAAACAAATTTTACGATATTTGCTTCGGCAGTAAATCCCATATTTATGAAAAACGTAAAACCTATTGTTGAATTTTATCAAAACAAATTTGGGGCAAGCTCAGCTGTTGTACTATTTAGCCGTTGTAATTCTTTCGTCTAGATTATCTTTAGAAACTGTTAAGACTCTCTCTCTCTCTGAGGTACGTGCGCTGCTCTTTCGATTTATAGTAATTATCTCTCTCTCGCTTTGCTTACATTCTCATTGCGCAGCAATCCTTTGCTGCATAAGCGTACACCGGCCTCTCTCTCCTCGCTCACGCGCTCGCTCTCTCTCTTTGCAAATTGTTAGCTTAAAAGCCCCCGAAAGTCGGAAGTAATTCGTCAAATTGATGGACACACAGTTTATACTCGTTAGCGAAAATCTAAAGAAATCTGAGAAAAACCAATGATATCCACTGTTAATTCAACTGAAAAATATGTTTGTGTTAAATCCATAAAAAATCGTAAACCCAAAATAGGCCAATTAATTACAAAATACAAATACAAAACAAACAAAAAGTTCGTGCTGCTGAATAAAAAATACATTAAATGCATATGAGACGCTTTTTTCCCCATAACTGTAAAATTTTCGTGTGTTGTGTTTGTGTGCGTGTGTACAAAACGGTTAACTGTAAATTTCACACAAATTGTGATCACATTTAATTGAATAATGAAAAATACATTTTAATTAACAAAAATGTGTATTAAGTAAACTACATTAACATATAAATATATATTAATACATATGTATGTATGTACATAAATCTGCGTATGTGTGTGTTTAAAGCTTTGGCCATACATCAACTCTGCAAAACACACACAAATACACACACAACCATACTCATACTCAATATCAAAACAGCTGAATTGTCGTGTGATAAGGGTGGGGTGGTGGTGGGGGTGGAGTCAAACCGCGTATACAAATGCATTTTTGTCTTCTTCTCAACTTTACCCAAAACCAACTTATTAATGTGTACACAAATAACTGTTAAATGCTATAACAGATACCTTCATTTTTATATGTACATACATACAAACATACATAAATACATAAGTCCGCGTACATGTTCTCCTCATATGTACATATATTCTCAAATCCGCAACAGGCAGGCAACAGGGTTATTGTTATGTCTACTGCGCCTGTCTACCATAACGGGAGAGTGACAATAAAACAAAAGAGAGCGTTATGTGTGTGTGTGTGTGAGAGAGCAACCTGAAGCAGCAATGAATTTACAAATTGATTAGCTACATTCTCTTTTTTTTTTTTGCAGAAATAATAATTTCGTGTAGGTCAAGAAAAAACAAAAAAAAAAACAAATCTTACTTCGGTACGCCGAATATAACATACACTTGCGCGGCAAAAAAATAATAAAAAATAAAATTATAAAATAATAAAAATAAAATAATAAATAATAAAATAATAAAAAATAAAATAATAAATAATAATAATAATTTAACATTAAAGTAAAGATTCATAAACTCTTAAATTTAGATAAAGTGTTTTCGAAAAAATAAAAAGATTTAAGCAAATGTAAAAAAGTATTCTAAGAATTCCTGTTATGGATTCGGCGAGTGTCAATATCAAAGACCAAAAAAGTGCCAAAGAATCGAACGAAAATCAAAGAACCGACGATGAAAAAGAGCAAAAGGATTTTACCATACCAAACGTCGTCTTAATGGAATCGTCCTCGTCCTCGAGACCAATTTCACAATTATCATCCTCATCAACGTCGTCCCAATACATTGATTATCATTTACAGCAGGCAGCGGCGGCGAGTGAAGGAATTCATAATAATCAGAATAATTCCGATGCAATGAAACATATTTTTAATATGCCCACAAGCAATGCGACAACAACAACAATGTCCGAAATTCTATTGCGACAACAACAGCAACAACAACACGGATTGTTGCATCAATGGAATCAATCGAAATTGGATGGCAATTGGAATCGCGATCAAATGGATCAATTGGCACGCTTCTATGCCTCAGCCTCGCAACCCCAACAACAACAACAGCAACTTTTGGCCACACACATGTTGTATGCACAATTCTTGCAATCGCCACAACAACACGTCGAGGCGGCGGAACAGGAGCGGGAACGTCGTGTTCACATTTTAGAGTTATCGGGCCTATCGAAATCGTCATCGATAACTGCTGGGGATAATGAGGCAAAAGGATCGGCGGCATCGCAAGATAATAACAACAATAATCGAACATTTATCGATAACGATAACAAGAATTCGATAAAACAAACCAAATTGGAATCCAAATGCTATTATTTTCAAGAGCACAAAAACGTCTTGTTCGACATCAAGAAGGGTTTGGAAAAGTTAACCCTACTTTGCCAAACATTTCAGGAAAATCTTATTACTCCGCGAACGAACCAAGGAAATAATATTCTCAACGATGACGATAGAAATGCGATAAATCTCGAGTTGACTGTCCAACGCGAATTTGATAATAATCGTTCGAAAATCGACGCAATGCTAATGCAAGTCCAAAGACTATATTATCAATGGAGCAGCGCCGAACTATATTATCGGCGGAGTTTGCAACGTTTGGGTCTAACGCCAGATAAATCGACGGCAAAGACGGAAAATTCGCCAACACCAACGCATGATATTATGGCCTTGGCGGCGATTGCTCTATCCGCTGAATGTGATTTGGTAACGCCCACAACGAAAAAGCCGCCCCCCGATCTATCACAAATCTATTTGAAACAGGAAAATAATAACGATGAATGCGAAATCGAAGAAGAAAAGTCGAAAACGCCGCGAACATTGTACGATATTGAGAATATAATACTGCAACAAGCACAAACGATTCGTCATATTAATGGCTATAGTGAGGACGAGGAGGAGGATGCCGAGGAGGAGGAGGACGCGGAGGATCCGGAGACTTCGCCTTGCATTTGGCATTCGAAGCATTCGTCGAATTCGGCCGCTGCAGGAACTCCTGGCCGAATTGCTGGAGCCGCTGAAATTCTATTGGAATATGGTTCGAAAATGCAACAAAATACGACGCGGTCGTCGTATGATCCACTGCCTGCTGCCTATTTGGCCAATACACCAATTCACCAACTACCACCAACACCAACAACACCTCCGATTCCAACACCAACACCGACCGGAAGCAGCAACAGCAGCTGTTCAAATGGCAATCATCATCGGCGAAAGTCAAGATATGCCCGGCGCATTGAGACGCCAACAACAACAGCAATCGATTGTCAATCCGATACTCCAACAACACCAACAACAACTTCGTCAGCGGCTGTTGCCGCGGTTGCTGCACTCCAGGAACGCGCCATTAGCGATATGTTTAAGGCGCAATTTAATGCGCTTACAGCAGCCGCAGGAATGGCAACAACAACAACAACATCATCATCAGCAGCAGCTAATCATCATGATGGCGGCGGTGGCATGCTTCCCATGTCGGATGCTCCATACGATTTAAGCATTGGAACTCGGCTAAAAACAATGTAAATTTTTGAGAATACAAAAAAAATGAAATAGACATAAAAAAAACAGATAAATATATATTAATAGGGAATTTCTATATTAATTCGTTATATAGAAACACTAACGAAACAAGATTTATACTGTAGAAGGCAATTAGTCTTAATTTATTTCTCTTATCGTTCCAACTTCTCAATTTGAGCGCCCAAAACAGACTGAGGCTGTTACTGTTAATACATAACATAATGATCTTAACTCAATTAGGTCTGTTAAATACAATGTATACCTATGTATACTATGCATAAACAGTGTGTACTCATCCTACTACAATACAATTAAAATTGCAATTCTTATTAATTTCTTGCAGAAACTTGGATACGACGAAAAGCTCATCGAATTCTCAAACAAATTCAGACTGCAAAGATAGTTCAAATGACAAAAAGAAACCGCATATCAAAAAGCCACTAAATGCATTTATGCTCTATATGAAAGAGATGCGTGCCAAAGTTGTTGCCGAATGCACGCTCAAAGAGTCGGCGGCCATCAATCAGATACTGGGTCGACGGGTAAGTGTTATATTTAACTAAATACCATCAAAAGAAAGAAGGGAAGATTAATTAAATGAAGCCTCAACGATAGATAATTCCAGAGAACAAATTTAAATATTCCTGAGACTCTTTTCTTCAGACATACTTACGGGACTGAATAAATAAATAAGACTGTCAAAAAAAAAGAAAATCTTTTCTGATCAAAATTTCAGTTATTATTAATAATTAAATATACCCAATTCCAATATATATTAATGATTAAATTTTGTAGTGGCACGAACTATCCCGCGAAGAACAAAGCAAATATTACGAAAAAGCGCGACAAGAGCGCCAATTGCATATGGAATTGTATCCGGGGTGGAGCGCACGAGATAACTACGGTTATGTCTCGAAAAAGAAAAAGCGTAAAAAAGACAGATCGACGACGGATTCGGGAGGTATTGCACTAAATTGTCAAATTCTTGTAAAAAAACCAAAAACCAAAATTCTTTCTCTAACCGCATTTGAAACTTTTATTTGTTGTTTGTTTTTTTTAATATTATTATTTTGGTTTGTTTTTGATTTTTAAAATTTCATTATTACATGCATATACGACATACACATACAAATTAAAAAAAAAAAAAAAAAAAAAAAAAAAAAAAGCACTCTCTCAGCTCTACTAATTGTCAAAAAAACACAAAAACTAGAACTAACCAAAACTAAATTAAAAATTAACACCACCAACCACCTCGTACTTTCTCTCTCTCTCTCTCTCTCTCTCTCTCTTTGTATATGTAATTTGTGTAAATACTAAACTCTAAGTACTATTAAATTGAAAACTATATAACAATCTTGAAAATCTTTAGACTACAGACAACAGAATAATTTAGCTAACTCTTGGTAATTTTTTATTATTTTTAGCTTTAGAGTAGACAATTATTTATTTCTCGATCTTCCCATCTTCGGTAGACACCGAAGCTAATTACTAGAGATATAGTACATGTTATATAGTATATATAGGCAAAATTTGTAAAAAATTAACAAACATTTACTCGAAAATTGACAAATTATTATTATAATTTTTTCGTGAAAAAAAACTAAATCAGGGAAAACGAAAATTAATTTCGATAAATATATTTACTGAATTATTAAGGCTAGAATTAATAAACTAGAATTTTAACGTTTCTTTTTTGTTTTTTTTTTTTTATTATTTTTCAATAGCTTTTTTGAGGCTTTAAACTTTCTTTCAAAGAATTTTTGAATACTCTATGAATCTTTAAAGGAATTAAAAAGGCCGTCAACCCAAAGTTGTTCGAGTCGAAATTCTATATATACTTTTAAGAACAGGAAATAGTACTTCTTTATAAAAAGGCTTAAGCTATATACAAACCATATACCATACATATATTATATACATATATATTCTAAGGGTTCTCTTATTGGCAAAAATAATACACTTCACGCTCACACAAACACAATATACTTATATATACTCTATATGTATTTAAAAATATTGGCAAGCAACAACAAAATTCCCTTTAAAGGACGGGAAAATCAATCAAAGAAAAAAAACAAAAAATAAAACAATTTTATTTTATTTAAATGCTTTCATTTCCATAAGATTCTTTTGTAACAAGAATCACTCATATATATATACATATAAAATATATTTATATATATATTAAATTGGCGAAATGCATGCACCCGAAACCGTTAACTAGTTCGATCCGTCAAAGCTTTTCAACCAAAAATATCGCTCGAAATATTTCGATTTAGATTTTTCTCTCCAAACGATAAGAAGAGGTTAAGCGGGGCGCGGGGGTTAGTTTTTCGATAGTCGGGTTCGATTGTTTGATTAATCTAAGATCTCTTTGCATATTATCTTAAAAATATTATCGAAAAAATTTGATTTCAAAAATTTAACTATTAAAAAAAATCTCGAAAATATGGATCGATCTTTGCCCCGATTATTGCCCCACCACCACTAAATACAACAACAACAATTCTTACACACAATTTGTTCTGCGGAACTTCCTTCCACTCCACTCCCTCTGCCCGCCCCCCCCGCCAGTGGCATGCATTGGGCCGTGAGGAACAGGCGAAATATTACGAGCTGGCCCGCAGGGAACGCCAGCTGCACATGCAAATGTATCCCGATTGGAGTTCACGCACAAACGCCTCACGCGGCAAGAAACGGAAGCGGAAGCAAGACGCTACAAACGACGCAGGAGGTTAGATTTACATACATTTTACAATCCTTACCGAATCTTCTATATTCTCTCTATATCATATCAAACGTCAAAAGTGTCTCAGACCAAATATCATTCTAATACTATAAACTATTTACGAAAATCCAATCCAAAATAATAGCACAAAAATTCAAATGTACAAAAAAAAAAAAAACACATTCAGATTAAAAAAAAAACTATTGTATGTTTGTGTACTTGTTGTGATCGGCGATTATATATAATATGGACCATATCGGCGGGCGGGCATAAATCTATATATAAAAAAATACGAAATTTCTTGTTCCCGTCCAAACAAAAAAAGCCAAAAAAAAAGCCAAAAAAAAAGCCAAAGATAAGCTTATTTGTTAAAATTAAGCAAGAATATGTATATAAATATTTTGCATTCGGCGGTATATAGAATTTTCCAAAATTAAATAAAAAAAAAAGTAATAATTAATTAAGTATCTTAGTTAGTCGGTGTTGTTGTATATTAAGTGCATGCATTGTGTAGGAACTACTAACGACTTGTAATCACTAATGTAATGTAATTAACGTAATGCTTCTTCTCAAAAAATACAAAATTGTTGGGAATAAACATTATTCGATTAAAAGTAGATTTTTTTTATCTAATAAAAATTTATTAAAAAATCAAATAGAACAACTGTTGCAGCAACTAGTGGCAACTTAGAACATTTTAATTTAAGTATATTTACGGCAAGAAATCAACTTGGGCTATTAGTCGACTTCGACTTTATTGTTTACAGACAGACAGGTTGAAGAATATACGTGCTTTCCATTTGATATTTCAGAAGTGATTTTATATTTTTCTCCTCAGCGGTAAAGTGCTAATATTCAACTATGTTAATAACAGAGTTTCATAACATTTACATATGTACTTATTTACCAGATTTTCAATTGACTTAAACATTCGATATTAAAATAATACTAGAATTCATGTAGTTTTTTATCTTAATTGAAAATGACTAAACAACATTTATTTAAGATTTTATTCATATTCAATATTAAATTTCAATATTTGTTTAATGATAATGTAATTTAAAATATTTAAATTATTTTAAGAGTAGATTTTATTTACTCTCCTTACTAACCACATTTTTCACATAATCATTGTTGTAGTGACCTGACCTCAATATTTACTCTTTAACCACCTTCATTAAGTATAACAATAGTATAACAATTATTGTAGGCTGTTATAATTTGATGTTGGCCCCCCCACCCAAGCTTCAATGTAATGCTTTGTATGTATGTATGTATGTGAATTCTCTACACTCTCTAACTAACAACTTTACTATCAAATCATATTCATATCAGCAATATATATAAACATACATACATATATAAACTTTCAACTAAAACAAAATTTTTTGGATCTTAGGCAACAATATGAAAAAGTGTCGTGCGCGCTTCGGACTGGACCAGCAGAATCAATGGTGCAAGCCCTGCAGGTAAAGTCTTTTACATTTTATTATTTTATTTGATTTATTATTGCATACTGCGTTTATGTACAGAAATACCAACAACACTAAACTAGCTAAATGACCGATCCGATATTCGTTCATTCTTTTATCGCGAGCATAACTGTTAATGTTAAGCCAGCAGACACAGCATAAACGCAGTAATTAATGTAGACACACACACACACAATTTGACCCACCTGCCATGTATATCAGAGTTGTGTACTCCAACGCTTGTCTCAATGTGTTGGCGGGGGTCGGGGAGGGGGGTATCGTGAACACCTGCAAATGTTCATATGAACATGTATATTCTTGACACAAGTAAAATACAGCATACAGCTATTTCAATTTACAGTTCATTGCTCTCACTCTCTCTCTCTCAATTCTTGTGCGTGCTGAAAATATATACACATATACTACAATGTAACATTTACATATGTAAATATGTCAATTACAACTTCACCATGCTCTCTTGTGTGACGCGACGCTCTCTTTTCGGCTGAGAATAACTACATAACTGACCGCGATCTAGTTTTACCATTCAGTTCTGAATTGCAGCTTCGGCGGTAAAGTGTCAATATCGGTGTGCGGTTATTAATTAGTATTTTAGTGAAGTGAGAGTGAGAGTGAGAGCAGCAGTCAGAGAGAGATAAAATGACTGAAAAAAAGGTGGCGTGATCTCGCGTTTTATATGCAACTCTAGTATAAATGTAAATGTACGTATGGGATCGCTACTAAATAGTATTATTATTTGATACACATAATACACAGTATTTCCCACTCATAATATACACACACACACATAACTTATACCAAATACATTTAAGTCCCCCCCCCCGCCATAACCAAAAAATAGGAAAATGGCCGCCATCTCGTAGCCAACAACAACACTACACCACACTACTTGCATGCAACAAAGTGTTTTCTTACAACAACAACAATAAAAATAAATAAATCCCAGCCTGCTCCCCCTGCACACAGGATCAACAAATTATATTTTATTGATTTTTAATTTGACATTGAACAATTTTAATTGGGATATAACAGTTTTGCTGTTTTCCCAAAAAAAAAACTGACATATTGTATTAATCCTTCTTACCATGGAACACAAATTTGTTCTTCTCCGACTTCTGTTGCTATAAGGTTATGTTAGAGGTCGTTTCAGTTCCATGGAAATATTTCCTAAAAAAAAAATTCCGTCGGTTCTTATTATAAATTGTTGTTAAAATATTACCAAGTATATATTACCATATAATAATGTTATTCGAGTATTGCAAAGAAAAATCATTTATTATTATTATTTTGTTATAAAACAAAAATTATTTGTTATACAATCATATTTGTATTTTGTTAAAATTTTGCGAAAATTCCAATATACAAAAATTATTTAAAATAAATACACAATACCTACTCGTACACCCTGACAATATGTATATATATACTATATATATTTAGCGTCCCCCCTAAACCTCTCTCTTTGAATCTCTAAATCTCTCTCGAACTCAGTCCCAGTGTGGTGGGTTTGGGCAACAGCAACATTGGTGGCGGCGTCGGCGGCGGCGTCCCTGGTATGAATAGCCTAAGTGTTGGCATGCTCACGCCTGGCGGCATGGGCATGGGGATGGTGGTGGGGGGTGGTGGTGGTGGAGCGACGGTAATGCTGCCAAACTCATCATCGAGTTCCTCATCATCATCGACTTCGTCATCGCACACGCATTCCCATATGCAATTGATGGCCAGTGGAGGAAGTAGCAGCAGCTCCAACAACAACAACAACAACACGGGAAAGGGATCATCTTTAAATAACGGCGGCGGTGGTGCTTCTGCAAGCAACCAACAATTGTCACCACAGGCGGCACCGCCGACTTACGTTAATTTGTAGAAAAACAAAATAAATGGATCGAGCGAATATACCAAACCCAACCAACCGAACCAACCCCGCCCCCCTTCCGTCTGGACACATCCTTAAAATTGCAGCTAAATGAGGCAAGGCCGAAGAAGCCACAGTCGTGCCACACACTGCAACAACAAAACAAATGCTCGTAAATAAATAAATAAATCAAATTGTATTCAAGTTTTTTTGTTCTTACTAAAATGCATTGTAAAATTGTTATGTTATATTTTCCAAAGAAAAACACAAAAAACTAGCATTAACGCCGCATTAGCAACACTCTTTTTTCAACAAAAAACAAAATCTTTTCTTGTTTTTCAATCATTTATTTATTTATATTTTATTTTTTTTTACTCACAAAAAAAAGCCAATCAGAAAATCTTCAATTTCATACTTTATTAGAAGAGCTAAACTACAGTCGAACTTCCATGCAACGAATTTCCGTGTAACGAAATTTTTTATTTTACGAATTAATTTCAAGAACCCTTCAACCTGGTTCCATCAAAAACCCATTCTGTAGTACAAATTTTCTCTATAACGAAGTTTTTTCTTGTCCCCCTGAGATTCGTCACATAGAAGTTCGACTGTACTATTTTTATACACTTGCAAAAATATTGTAGTTAATTGTGCTAATGCGGCATTTAAAAAAAATTAATGATAAATACACAAAATTGTTATTTTTTCGAGATAAGAAAAATTTTAATGCTTAAATACATATAAACATATATACACATATATATATATATATATATATATATATATATATATATTGTTTAATATTTTGATGTTGTTTGTAGAGAATATTATTTGTATATATATGATATATATAAATATCTATAAATAAGTATATCGAAACTTTATTTTCACAAATATATTTGTTTTTTGCTAAAGCTCTTTGATGATATTGATTGTTGTCGTTGTTGCTCTTGTTCTTGTTGTTGTTGCAGTTGTTGTTGTTGTTTGCGCTTTAATTTTTTGTTATTATTATTATTATATTGTGATAATAATTATTGATTCCAACGAACTATTTAAATTATTCAAAAAATACTTTCGAGTGAGGCTTAGTATTATTTTAAGTTTTCCCATTTTGATCAATTTGATTTTTACTTTTTTTTTTAATATCTTTTTGCATTTATTTAGCCGTGTTCGAAAGTTAATCAACTTTTTGTTTTACCCCCCCGCCCCCGATTTGATTACTGCATTTATATAATGTCTTTGGTTTGCTCTCAACTAAAAAATTAAATATTCGGCAAATGAATTCATTAATTTTAATTAAAAATAAATAAAGATCGTTCGTTTGTTCGGCCAGGCTCTTTTCCATTTGATTTCTTAACCTCGTCTCGCAAATCTCGCACTAAATGCACTAATTTTTAAATTAAAAGTAATTAATAATTAAGTTTAAAAAAAAAACAAAAATAATCTCTTTTTCGATTTGAGGTGATTTTTCTGCATGCAAAAATATCATCCATTAAAAAATGAAATTGAATGAAATTACGCGAAAAATAATTACAAATTTTTATTTACAATAAATTAATTATTTTTTTATGGTTCAGAAAAAGTCAGAAATGGTTGATTTATTTTTTATGAACTTATTTTTATTAATTTTGTTTTTAATAAGAATGTCAAGGAGGTTCTCCTTCCCCCGATCTTTTGATTTAATTGTTTTTTGGTATAATCTTGCGTTCAGTTTTATATAGTAGATATATATCCGGATCGCACCGTGAAGCGCATGCATTTGTTGTGTGGAATGCCTTTTACTATATATATAATATATATTTTATATCAAATATTATATTATTAAATATATATTTATTAATTTATTTCCAGGCGCAAAAAGAAATGCATTCGATATATGGAGGCATTGAATGGGACTGGGGGCGGCGGGGATGGCTTGGATGATACGGGCAATCTGAGCCAGCTGAGCGACGATGATGATGACGACGATGATTTGGTAGGTTTGGGTGGTGGCGCCACCAGCTGTGGCGGCAGTGGCGATGAGCTCGACACAACGACGTCGGCGACGACAAAACAAATGGACATGGATATGGATACGGAGGAGGATACAGAGTCATTGAATCAATCGCTATCCAGTCCGGGCTGCCTGAGCGGCCTATCCAGCCTACAGAGTCCCTCGACAACGGCGAGCCTGGCCAGCCCTCTGAATATCAACAATATGTTAACTAGTCCAGCAGCAGCAATCCATCAGAATAGCACTACCGCCGCTGCTGAGCCGCCGCCGTCCAGGTCTGGAACGAATGGTGGTGGAACTGGTTCCTCCATCAGCAGCAGCGGCAGCGGCGGTTCGACGCCGAATACCTCAAGCACAGCGTCGCCGGCGACATGTGCCAACGGCGGCGGCGGCGGCGGCGGCGGAGGAACAGTGCCAATGCTTGGCACACGATTCAGTCATTTGGGCATGGGCCATTTGAGCCTGCAGCAAGAGCAACTATTCCAATCGCATCCATACCTCAGCAACAACGAAGCACCTCGAGCGCCACCTGGCGGCGGCAGCCTGGTCAGCCTCAGCCCGATAAATCGCAATCCGATCGGTGCCAATCCGCGTGACATTAACAATCCGCTAAGCATTAATCAGTTGACCAAAAGGCGAGAGGATATTGTTATACTCCAAGACAGCCAACGCCATAGTCCATACGCCGCACACTCGCACCACCCCCACCCGCATTCGCCGCATCATTCACTGTTCGGCAGTAGCTTTAGTCAACATTTTCAGCAACAGTTGAGCAATCATTTGGCAGCGACAAGCAGCATAAGCATTAACAGCGGCACAAGCAACATCGGCATCGTCGGCCTTGGCTCTGGCTCGGTTGTGCCTTCTTCGATTGATACCAATGCCCAGCCGACGAGCATGAAACGCCGCAACCCGCAATCCGATCCACCAACAGCAGCAACGGCTAACGGCAATGTACCAACAACAAACGCAACAAACGAAACGACGAATGGCGCCATTAGTGTTTCATAGCAGTACGAAGAATGTATAACACTAACAGTCGTCGTACTGTTCTACTGTTCTACGCCAACGTCAATGTGCAATAAGTACCAATTTCACCTTCACCACTCGTGTCTCTCTCGCGCTCTCGTTCTCTGTCGCCGTCGCCATAACTGTAAAATTGTAACATGTGGCCATTAATGGATAAGTGCCAAAAACCGTACTTTTTCTATACACATTGTATATATGAGTGTGTGTGTGTGTGTGTACCAAACAACAACAATCACACACACACACTAATCAAACTTACACACACCATCAATGATTAGAACTGGGGTAAGTTAGAACTGCTTTTAAATTTGTTGTATTTGGGGTAAATGGGGAAATAAAGCAAGGAAATCTTAATTGCAGTGTGACCTAGTCCAACTCACACACACTATACATACATACATACATGTATATGTACATAAAGTTATGATTATGCGTATACATACATACATACATACATTCTTCTAAATCTAAAGCACTGGATACAAAATAATTGTTATTTAACTCATGTACATACATATCTAATAATATATAAAAAAAAACAACAATAATCACAAGGTAAAAAAACGAGCAAAAAGAAATGAGTGTATGAAATAACAAAACAGATTTTTATTCATAATTGACAAGTTTTCGAGAGAGAGAGAGAGAGTAATTGTATCAAGATACAGCGTAGCAAATGCTAAGCGAATAACATGAATGCATTACTGTTAACTTAACATAGCTTCCATGTGCGAAGTATGTTAATGTTAATTATTAACAATTACACTTGGAGAACTTGTACTAAGTATATTATTTCCAAAACAAAGGATGTGCCAAACAAACAAAAAAACAAAATATTGTTGTAAATTAAAAGTTCTTCAAATTTGTACGCAGGCCGAACAGAGAGAATGTAGTAATGTGTTGGTGGTTATTTTTGATAGTGAATTTATACTAATGTTAAGGCAAAATTACAAAATACAAGGGAGAAGCGATTAGATTTTTTAAATGATTCATACATACATACAATCAACCATTTAACGATATTTATACATACATACATACAAACGTCATTTTGTCGATCTTACATCAAAATTGTGATTCAGTAACAGCAGCGATCCAACAACAACAACAGTCTTCAGTTAGTTTTGTTCGAGACCCAGAACATTTTACATTTTGTTAAATTTCTTACATTTAATTTTGAGATGTACACTACAATCTGGCTAATCCGGCAAGTGTCCAAGAGATTCCTCAATGACGCGGCCGGTGTCTGGCACAAGCGGATGGGTGTAGCTAGGCGGTTGGTACGTAGGCTTCCGGGTCTTACCCTAGACGCTGACTACCTAACTGTCTGACTTTCACCTTATCGTGCCCACAGAACCTCAAGGGACCCGATTTGCTGAGCAGATTCATAACCTGTTCATTGAATACCTCCAAATTGCTGACGCCCGCATCAAATTTGCGTTTCTCCTGTTGCTTCTCGATCTTACAAACAACAAAACAACTGTCGGATCAGCCAGATTTTAGAGTATATATGTTTTAGTGAGAATGTATATATACATATATATAAGTACAAAGTATAAGATATAACCACCAAGTATTATTTAACTAAATCGAAACGCAAGTAATATTAATTTTGATATTATTTTCTGAGATCAAGAATCGGGGATTGGGATCGGATCGGATCGGATGGATGGTTATACCCTATGTCAGATCAGGGTACTCTACTCGTAACTTAAAATGTATGTACGTATTTCAGACCATATGTACGTATGTATAATTGTAAATGTGTAGCAACTCTAACAGAAAAAAAAATGAAATAAAATAAAAAAAAATTAAAAACCAACGAATTTATTACCAACAACTGGACCTGATAGCTACTCTAACAAATTAAGTGTGACCATGTCTTTTTCATATATTATGTATGTATGTATGTGTATACAAATTGTATATATTTTTGGTGAATTTTTTTTTTTTTTATTATTAACGCCAAATTCTTGAATATTTTATTTAATTTTTTTCGTGCGCATTTTTTGTTTCTTAAGTTTAATTGTTTGGGAAAATTATAAATTTCATATGTATGTATGTATGTGTAGAGGCAGTGAATAAGAGATTTGAAACGGCTTAGGATATAAAAATAAAAATCAAATAAATAATAAATTAATTTATACCAGATTCCAACAGTAAAGTGTATACACAAGTTGATGAAGAAATAAAACAAAAAAAACATAATTGTGAATTAAGTTAAGAAGGAGAAGAAAAACGAAAAATGTGTGTATGTATTGTACGATACGAAACGAAAAATCAATATGTGTGTGAAGCCATTGCCAATTATTAAAAAGACTGTTAAATACATATTTAAATACATAATAATAATCTAATAATCTAAAATGCACCATACATACATACATAATTATATTGATAATAATGTGTCTTAAGTAAATACGAAAAAAATAAAAATAATAATGTATCGCACACACACATACGTACATCACACAGTTAGGACAACATTAAAATGTACAGTTATTTGTGCATGTACAGACCATGATGAAATAACACAAGGTGGTCCCATCGGCTGCCGAAGTTTTACGAAGTATACACTTTTTAGTGCCGTTTGCTTTTGCGGAACATCTTGCGCCTCCTCACTCAATACGACATACTTACTTGTTTTTCGCACTTATTGCAAGCATACAATAAGTGGATGTCTGTTGCCGACGGGACCACCTTGTGTTATTTCATCATGGTACAGACTTGTTATCAACACACAGATATAAATATGTATGTATGATTACTTGCTATAAAAATTATTATGGCAAAATTTGGTGATCGAGTAAGATATACAATACAACTTAACTTAACTTAACGTAACTTAAGCTTTAGTAATTATTCTAATCAAAAAGAAAAACAAATTGATACAGAAAAACAATATTACACTTATGTTAACTCTATGCTTCCAATTTTCTGTGTTTTTGTGTTTTGAATTTTTTACTTGAAGTGAAGAATCGTATGGAATCGTTTTGCAATATATATAGAGTTTTATTTATTGACCTGACCCCATCATACCCTTTAAGTTATGTATATACGCATATAAGCATTTACCTTCTGCAAAGAGTATATATTTTTAATTTAAAGCTTGATTGCATTGTTATTCTAGTATACATACATACATACATACCTACGCTCAAATGTCGCTTATGCCTTCATACTAAATATAGAGAATTACAAAATAAGTACAACGCATACATACATACATACATATGTATACATATTCATACATATGTACGTATGTATACATATACATACATATGTACGTTTGCCAAAGCTCAGCTCAACTCTCAGTTCAGCCAAGTAAATTATTCTCTGTCTCTCGCGAAAATGCGTGAGCGACTGCGCGGCGTCACGTCGTCTCATGTGCTCAGTGCGTGGGCGAGGCCAAGATGCTCTCTCAAAGCGCTCAGAGCGCAGGGATGAGAGTAAACGAGTAAACGCTGTGCGTGTCTTGGGCTTGGGCCTAGGCCTTTACCAACACCGAAGCAGAACTGCTGGGAGTCGAATGTTGTATGTATTAAATATGTACATATATACATATATACATATGTACTTAAATGCACATTAGCGCAATACATACTTACATATTTATGTAGATCAATGTAAAAATGTCTAAAACTCTTGGCAGTCGTATTTAATCAGTTAATGTTTGCACAAATAAATGTCAAAACAACAAAAAAGATAACCCAACCGAAAATAATAACAAAATTCTCATGTACATAAACATTTACACTATCACCAACGCACACACATACACTATTAACGAAACGAGCTCAAAAGTGTTGAAAATTAGCAAACTTTAATGCAACAACAAAATTATACAAAAACAAAAAGAAAGAAGTAAAATCAAAGCAATTTAAAAAGTACAAATAAGACAGGTCTACAATGATTTTGGTGCCGCTAAAAGTAAAACTGATTTCAAGTATATTCGGTACCCTGATAAAAACTTGATACTTGCTTTTTTAATGCTACGTACAGTTTTCGAGATTTCGCAAGGGTAAATAAATTAAAAAGTATTTAATTTATGCTTGAAAGCTTAAAGCTTTGGAACCGTGGGCTTATGTTTAATTGCTTAAGGTTAATTATGTCACTCTATTAATACAACAATATTGATATTATTAATTTAAAAAAAAAAATAATCAATTATAATAACATTTAGTATGAAAAAATAGGTTTTTTGCGTATTTATCGATCGATACAAACTTTAACGTAGCTTCAAGATTTTGACCGCTTCGCACGATATCTTGCGGGCTAATTAACCAAATTATAGCATTAAATTAGAGCACCAAAAAAAATTGTTTTTTGTAGACCTCTGTAATCGACAGCAGCAGCAAGACGAATCAATAAATTTAACCAAAGACAATGATCATAAAGTAGCTTAACTGTTGGGCGCAACTGTTCTCAACTTAATGCAATTGCCACAACAACAATAACATGACATGTTCCTGTTATGGTAACATAATGTGCAAGAACAGAAAAGTTTGTTAATTTGTCAATACTCTTGACTTTGAGCTCACACATAAATAAAAATCAAATCAAATAATATATATGTATGTATGTATCTGAATGTATGTATGTATGTATGTATAGTGAACTTTCGAATAAAGAAAGGTACGACGAGTTAGTTGGTGGCTTTGAGACATGGTTCTGTTGACCATTTATTTTTTTAAGTGTACATATGTGTGTTTATTTAAAAAAGGGCTCAATACGTTAAAAATAAAAAAATGATGATTTTAAAATAATTAATTAATAATAACTAAGTCAATAATTACACTGATTGGTTAACTGTTCCGTTTAATATCTATAGAAGGTCTGTAAGTAGGCATAAATATAGAAATGAGGTTAATAGTAATTAATAAAAAAAAAAAACAACAACACATAATTATAAATAATGAAAGTACATATTATATAAAGCATATAAATACTAAATGTTATATGTACACACCCCCAATTATTATAAAATTGTAGTTACACGAAAAAGCAAAAACAAACATTCACATAAATAACCAACACATATTAACATAGGAAATAAATGTAATGTATTTAAGGAAAAGAAAATTATCAAATTAAATACGGTTTAATAAATGAGAAAAAAGAAAACAAAAACGAAAACATGTTGACAACAAGAGAACCTGTCTTCCCTTCATTAATGAAACTGATCAAAACTTTGGGCAAGGGTATACATCGTTCACCCCACCCCCAAGGAACAACGAAAGAGAGTCTTCTCCATATAAACCATTCACCTGAGAGCTTTGGTGAGAATACGTGTCGCTCTCGCACGCGTGGTGAACTTGGTGTGGTGAATCTTGTCATGGTAAGTTTACAATAAGTTTTCATCCCCCCCCTCCACGTACCGCATCTGACCATATAAAATATTGAATTTATTAAATTTTGTTTTTTTTATTCGAATTATTTGTAAGCACAATATATAAAGTTAATTTGTTATACTTGATATACGATATATATATATATAATTTCTTAAATTGAATTTTTTATTATGGCGGTTAGTAAAAATTGTAATTGTTCAGTTACTAAATCTATATGTTATTTATTGTATTTGATTTTATTTGTGTTTTTTTTTTATTTTTCAATTATACATAAATTGTGGTAAAGGCCAAAGACAGTATGTATGTATATATATATAGTATATACATACAAACAATTACAAGTATTAGTAAGTATATATAGTAATTTGTTGGTTAAATAAAATATGTGTGGTATAGTATTAATTTTTAAAGATATATATTCAAAAACTAAATAATCGAAAGGAAATTGCCATTAGTATTAATTAATTAATATATATTTATTATGCGAGTTGATTATTAGTAAAACTTTAATAATTATTAATTATTCATATATATTTTAGAGGTAATAATGTTATGCAAATGTGATTTCTCAACTTCGATTTGATTTGATTTTTCCAAAGTTATTTTCGGAACAGAAACAGAGAACAAAGTGTGAGAAAGTGTTATAACGGATTTAATATGTTACATAAACTATATATTTTGTTTAGATAGTCGCGGTTAATCGCCTTTTGTTTTCGCGCCTGTGGAGGACTTGGCTCAAAAGCTGGACGTACTTTTTTTTCTTTTTGTTTCTTTTTTAAAACCAACCTCCACTTCCTAGCTTTGAGCTAAGTCCACCAATGCCCTTGCCAAGCAAATTGCCAACACGGCCAGCGACAACGTTGGTGACAGCCGCTGCTTGTGAGGAGGCGCCACCCATTTTACTCTTTGGATGGTTGCTGCGCGTTTCATCTCCCGCGCCGCCGCCATCCTCGTCATCGCCATTGCGAGCATCATCGTTGTTTCTATGTTAACGAGAAATGTTATGTTAGCATCTATTTTAGGTAGCTGTTAAGTGTCTTACTCGTCGCCATCGGCAATATCGGGCATGGTCAGTGCACAGGTCGCCTCCTCAGCAGTCATTCGTTGTATAACTGTCTGATATGATTTCGAATTCAATTTATCCTCCAGAACACCTTGCAGCTCAAAGTCCGAATATATTTTCTATTGTCGACAATTTTATCTTTTAATAATTGAATTTTTATTATTCGTTCAAATTTTGTTACCTTTATAATGTGTGATATAGACGTGACTTGGGCATAGTGCAGGGCATGATCCATGCGCTCCGACAGCCAATTGGATAGCATATTGATTTGTTGCGAATACCATTGCTCGAAAAAGTTTAACGTCCATAGATCGTCACCGATCTTGCCGCGTATCTGATCCATATTGTTGCGAAAGAAATTCACATAGCCTTGTCCCAGATCCTTCCCGGAGCTCGAGACATTTGTAAAGCTTAGAATCGAACCAATTAGACTGCCTTCATCGTATCGGGCCAATTTTGACAAAGTCGACTCCAGCACTGACATAAGTTTGCCACTTAATCCTTGTGTCATCGCTACATTCGCTTTGTCAATTTGATCATCAATTTTCGAATGAAATTTGTACTGAAAAATACAAAATTTATTTTATTTATTTTATTTTTTATGTTTTGTTTTCCTTTACTTACCAGATCAATACCATCGATTGTTGTTAATTTAAAGCTTTGATTTTTAGCATCTAATATCACATTTACCATGGCGCACATCTCCGATGGTATTATATAGTCGGTCGATATGAAGGCAACATTCTTTTTCAACCACGACTGAAACGAGGAATCGGTTCGCTGTATACATTGCTCAATCATATCGACGGCCATCATCTTTAGCCGCTGCTCCAAATGCTGACGAAACTCGGCATCCGGCCAGTGCAGATCTCGTATAAATGATTGCAATGCGTCCAGTTTCCAGAATAGATCTTCCGAAGTGGCACAACCATTTCTGTGCATAGATAAAAACAAACAAATCAAAAATCAATAAATAATGTATGATTTCATGCATTACTTTGGAAGCAATTAAAATCTGTGCCGAACAACCGCTATGTTACGGACCGCTCTGTTAAACTCAAGCTCATCGCTCATATACTCTTATACTCTGTTAAGCAGCATCACTAATTAAAACTACGTAAGCGCAACTACGCACAAGAACAACATAACAGGAAATCAGGCTTTGTTGCTATATATTATTGTGATGATTTTAAAGCAGCTTTTTTTTGTCGGTATGCACAACATTACAAATAATTAAATGGGTTCGGAGTTGTATATGAAATCTAAAGCATGGTCCTTAATAAATAAAAAGAAACTATTGAAAATACACTACAGATATTGCGACTTATTCGACTGTTACGGTTACTGTTAGACTGTTAACAGTTCTGCAATGTAAAAAGAGCGGTGCCTGCTTGGCTGACAGTTAGAATGAGAGGCCTAGTACAGATCATGATGGAATAACATCAGGTGGTCCATTCGTAACAGAGTCGCTCTCTCGCTTGTCCCTTAATTTGAGTGCGTTTGAGTCCGCGTTTCATGTGCTATGCCCGTCTCACTCGCACTTGTCGCGACCACCACTCTCACTTGTCGCGACCACAAAATAAGGAACTATAGTTTGCGGAATAGACCACCTTATGTTATTCCATCATGAGTTGGTCCATGACATGATTAAATTAATAGTGTTAGTGTCATCAGAGAGAGCGCTCTCTTTTTTCGGATACCAATCGGGTAAGACCATAATAGAATCATGATACAATAAGTAAAGGTAGTCCCGTCGGCAGCCGACGCACACACGATTTGAGCCCTTAGCTTCAGTTCATGTTTGCTTGATGACGCGAGAGGTTGTGTGCGCACGAATTTTTTCTGAACGATTAACCCTTAAGCGGACACAAAAAATTGTGTTACTGCAAAACTTGCAGATTTTCTTATTTTGTTTTATAGTTTTATAATGGGCTATTTTAGAAACCACGGACTAGTCTATGGTTAATCAACATACTCTACAGTCGTTTCGCTTACACTCACTGTAAAGTGTGCGTTTCACTCGTACTTATTGCTAGCATAGCTAGGGGCTCACATTTTGCCGACGGGACTACCTTTACTTATTGTATCATGGATAGATACTGTTAATTCTATCATGAGTTGGTCCATGGTGAAACAATAACAAGGTGTTCTATTCCGCTGTGGCGACGTACTTATTTTACGAAGAGAGCAGTGAGCAAGAGAGAGATAAGAAAGAGACAGCTATGACTTCATATACCGCACTGTAAAAAAATAAGTACGTCCAAAGAGAGCAGGAATGCGGAATAGAACACCTTGTATTGTTTCACCATGAGTTGGTCGAGTCCATGATACAATTACAGAAGGAAGTCCACTCGGCAGCAGAAGTCGTTCGGTTTTTGGTCCCCTAATTTCAGTGCGTGCCTGCTTTTCGAACTGAAAGGTTGTGTGCGGATGAATTTTTTCCAAGCAATTAACCCTTGAGCGCACTCAAAAAATTTGTGTTACTGCAAAATTTGCAGATTTTCTTATGTCTTATGATTTTCTTTCAGCATTTTCATTTATTAATACTTGGCGGACTTATTAAACAGTCTGACTAAACTAGTTGCTAACTCAAAATTATTAAAAATGAATCTATTTACCTCTTTGTTTTATAATGAGCTACTTTAGAAAACTCGGATCAGTTAAGGGTCAATCAACATACTCTACAGCCGTTTCGCTTAAACGCACTATTCAACGCTCTTTCACTCGCACTTATATTAAGGGACTATAATTTTGCCGAGTGGACTACCTTCTGTAATTGTGTCATGGTCGAGTCAGTTGCTAAGTAAAAATGGTCGGTGTTGGCTGCACTCAGTGCTGCCAACTTTTGTTGAGCAAAAAAAGCCAGATAGGCGAAAAAATAAAGCAAAAAAAGCTATTTACATACAAATGATACCAAATGACTCGCACAGAAAAAAGCTGTCCCATACAATATTTGAAAATTTTTCCCGCAATCGCGTTTTGAAAAAGGCCAGATCTGGCCGGTAAAAGGCTAAGTTGGCAGCACTGGCTGCACTACTGATCAAGCGCGAGTGCAAACGTCAAATTTTTTTTTTTTTTTGTCTACCGAAAATGCAAAATGGTCGGCTTTTTTTTTTAAGTGGGGACTGTGCGGCCGTTGCCAATAAAAGAAAAATATTTTAATGCAGCGAACAAAAGCATAATAATCATACATATGTATGGTGAGTACTTGATCTTTGTATATATGTAAATACATATATATTTTTTGTATTATAAAGCTACATGTACAGAAAAACGTCTGACGCATATAATATACAATATATATACATTTATGTACTTATGTACATATATATACTTCGACTCGTTAGGCTTAAGCTTATGTACCAAAGTATATATAGAGACAGAGAGAGAGAGGGCAATCCGTTATATTGCTCTCTTTGCTGGCCGCAGCCTGCGAGCACGCGAAAATAGCAGAAGCAACGAGCTTATGTTAATAGATTCTATGTTCGCTGTTAGCAAAAATGTTGTTTCAACTGTTAAGCTGCCAAATTATGAAAACGCATAAAAGCTTAGCTATGTTTATGTATATGTGTTGCGCTGGTGGTGGTGTTGATGACAGTTAATGAATTATCAAATTACTTTGTGTTGAATTTAACTTCTACTTTAATATATTAAAGATTTACTTAATCAAAATTGTTATTAGAGGTTTTCACACGTAAGTTGTTATTCGTTATTCGTTAAATTTGTTAAAGCTTGCCAACTGTGAAGACTCCTTTTTTCAGTAGTTAATCGTTAATCGTTAAAATATTTTCAACACAGTTGACATTGCCTTTTATTTCATTTCATTCATTTTCATTTTTTACCGAATAAAAAGTAGTTTGTCGGGGCTGCCAGCTCGTTAAAGTGTTATTCGTTAAGCCGGCATTCTGTTAAATTTACAAAAACAAAATACATGTAAAACTTTAACGATTAACGAATAACAACGTTGCGTGTGAAGACCCCTATTATGTTATGTTATGGTATATTATGGCTGTATGCTGGCTAAAAAATCTCTAGAGAAACACAATTCTTGGGCAATATGGCAATGCAAGACAATTTTTGGCATAGAACAACAAAATGCAAAGAGAACAAACATTTCTATTTTAGTTTTTGTTTCGTGTAAAGGCTAAGTAAAATTGTCAAGAAAATCATTAAGTTAAAAACCTCATTTCATCAGCAGTCAGAGCTGCAGCAGTGCCTTTGCGCCCCGGTAGCTTCGGCACATAAAAATTGATTAGATCTTTCTTGCCGCTGCTCAGCAGTGCCGCCGGGTTGAGAGCGGCCGTGTTTAATGCTTGCGCTGCATTATTTAATGCGGCTGGATTCAAAGCAGCGTTTATCCTATATATATAGAGTTAGTACATAACAATAAGGAAATAAGGAAATACATTGAAAAATAGTGTATGGGAATGAACTAATTTGCTTATCTACTTATATGTATATGTATGTATGGAAGCTCTTCTTATACTGTCAACATACATACATACGTTCGCCTCTACCACCAATATGTATATTTGTCTTACTTCACTAATTCCCCCGTACCGCCGTTCACCCATATGTATGTGTGTATGCGTGTTTGCGTGTTTGCGTATCCAGGCAGCACCGATTTAACGGTAACAGGTAACTGGTCCGGCAGGGCATACTATGTAATCACACATACATATAGACGCGCTTCGATTTTGATCGATTTTTTTGGTTTTTCATGTTAGTTTTGTATTCACATTCGATTCGCTTTCAATCCCTAATCTTGTTTTGGCAGTTTTTTTTTGCAAAACTTTTAAATTTCGTTGTCAAGGTGAGAATTTGAATTTGAAATTGTGTGTGGAAAGAATGGTACTTACCCTTTGCTCTCCCAACGTTCCTTCTCGAAACCCTTATGAATCGATTGGGCTATTGAAGATTCCATAAGATCGACGTATCGTACCACCAAAGGTGCAAAGGTATCACGCAAATGCTGATGAAATCGTCCATTACGCAAGTTATCTAGTCGATTTTAATTTCGATTTAATTTTTCATACTCTATTTTGTATACGATTGTTTTTTGCCACTTACCATCCGATCTTAAATAATCGTTAAGTATTTGAAATAACGGAAACGAGTCCCAGGTATCGGGCGCCTGCTCGGACAATACCCGATCCATGTCCACGGCGAACAGAGACCAGAATATTTCCGCATGTTCAACTAGAAGATCGCTAAACCAAGCAAATGCCTAAAAACAGGAAAAAAAAATAGCAATGAAACCTTTAATTCGATGACGAAAGACATTTATATGTATTTTATGACTTGGTATGACCCACGATACGAAAGGTGTCCAGAGAAAATACTCGTTGGTAAATTCGGAATTAAAAAAAAATTATCATAGAACATGAAGTAAAAATCAACAAAAATATAAATCATATCAAATATTTAATTAATTTTTCACTTATAACTTGCAACGGTCATCGTTTTGCTCATGGCTTATTAATCGGAAATCAAATCTTAAATTGTTAATCTGGCTCCAGATATAGTCCCGCAAGTTACCCCAAACGTATGTTTTCTGTACAATATTATTTTGCTGCATGCATTGAACAAAGTAATTATAAACCGTGATCGTGACACATTGTATAAATTATAGTTGAATGTATGTATGTATATTGTGAGAGGCTTAATGTATGAGTGTAAATTTTGGGATACGTCAGTGTCGATTTTGTTATGCAAGGATCGCTGGTTTGCAGATTTCAATAGACATATTAGTATAGTATAGAGAGTTGATAGACAACAACCGATTACAATAATCAACAACAGAGAGTAAAGGTCGAACGACAAACATGCATGGAAACACCAATAAGAAGAAGGACAAATTTCGACATACTATACATATAGTATATAAACCGTATGATAAAAAATGAAAGTAAAAATGAGGAGAAAGCATAGGGTTTCCGTGTTCATTAGGTTATCGTTAGTAAGTTCGAAAATTGAAGATAGAGACGGAAAGGGAATAATATAATGCAGAGAGACAGAGACACATTAAGAAATAGAGGAGAGAGAGATATAATATATAGTAAACAGAACTAACCCACCATCAAATTATAATATAATAATAATAAAAGTATATACATATGACATTTTAGGCATGCCCCATGCCCCATGCCTCTGATTGTATCTAACTTCTGGCACATGCATTTCACAATTTCACAATAAAGTTGCGACCCTAAATCATCTTTTCTCACAAGAATTCAGTTTTGTTTTAGTTTTAAATTTGTTTTCTTCTTTTCCTTAACCTTGCAAATGGCTCATTACATAATAGCTGTCTGGGGAGCTAACGAATCGCCAACGATTCGTCAACGATTCGTCAACGGCTGAAGGTTCTGAAGGTATTTTATGTATGTATGTGTTAGATGTACATATGTATGTAAGCGTGTAACTGCACAGCGAACGATTGTTGAATGTATGTATACAAGAGAGAGTGAGAGAGAGAGAGAGATAGTAGGGGTACGTGCCGTTGGTACTGGCGATGTATATACCGCATGGGTGGGCATACAGTAACGAAATCGAGGAGGTCCAGCAGCAACATCCAAAGCAACCTCAGACGATTCCTGATTCGTCGAAGTAGAATCAACAACAGGATTCTCGCCGCATCCTTTGGCCTCGCTGCTTTCCTTTATTGTCTTAAGTTTATCCTTTTTGTCATGAATGCGCAGCTAAATGTTGTGTGTAAATATCGAGTACATATATATATATATATACATATTTCAAAATTCTACTGCATAATTGTTGTAATACTATTTCATATTCGGTTCGGTTCTTCGCATCTTCGCAAAAATCAAAAATTTCCAAAAAAAATTAAATTTCTCCTACAGAAATCAACAAAATCGAATCGAGCTAAGGTTTTCGCATTTTTACATGCTTTTATTTAACTTGACTTGTTTGTATGTTTGTCTCGGAATCTTGTAATCAAATTTTCACCAACTTCCCGACTAGCTAGATCTCTGAAATTTTCACCAAAGATGTGCTTCAGATGACAATACATGTTTTTAAAGTTTTTGGCACGATAAAATATGTAATATCATGTAAAATTGGCAAGCTCTGGTAGCAAGGAAGACTGCCGCTTTACAGGCCGAAGGTCGTGAGCTCGGATTCCGAACGTGAAAAACTTTTTTTATGTTTGTTTTTATTGTACATATAAGCTTTTTTAAACTATCCCAATAAAGATTTTCAAATCATATTTTGGTGATGGCAAGAAAGCGTATAAAAGCATGTCTTCAAAATTATTTTTTTTTTTATTTTTTACTTGTTTCATATTTATTCCATATAGATTCTTCTGTTTGTATGTTTTTTTTTTGTGTTTTTGATTAACTTTTTCGAATATTTGTTGAAATTTGAAGTTTCGAAATTCACAAATACATATATAAAGACACTCATGTATATATACACATACACATACACATCAAGGGAAATAATAATAATAAATTAGGATAAATTAGGAGATTCGAAAGTTATAAGTTTTTGGTTAAGAGTTAGATAGCGCATAATAATAAAAATATAATTATTACTATTTTATTATAGAGAGCTGTCCACACACAATGCATAAAAAAGGAAATCGGAATAGGTGCTGCAAATATTTCCACGAAAATGTATTGGTTTTTTTAAGGGCTAAATACACATTTAAACAACGTCTAAAAGCAAAAATATTTTTTTGTAAATATACTTACATTGAGACTATTTATATATAATAATAACTACACATTGAAATATATATTGTATAAGTATCTGTGTATGTATGTTTGTTTAACTGTGTATTTTCGATGACGTCAAACTTACTTCGCCGTAATGCTCCTCGTTTTGTTGCAGCAAATCAACACAAAGCTCAGCCAAATGTATTAGATCCTCGAGTTTTTTTGGTGGCGGCACAATCAATTCGCCACGTAGATCCTCTATAACAAAACTATATAGTATAGTTACAATATATTTAGTAGATCGGACCGACCTTCAATTTTGGCCTCAGCCGATAATCGTGTGTAATTAACAAGCGCCGCAGTCTCTAAGCTCTTCTTGATCATATGACGAACCTCTTCCGGCGGCACCGGCGTTACAATATCCTTCATTAGGACCCGCTCGAGTAGCGACAATGTTGCCTTCAATGCCCCTTCGGGCCGACCGAAGGGAAAACAATAACGAAAATTTGTTATTTGATATTCCAAAAGTTGTCGCAAACGATCTTTGATTTCCGAAAATTTCTCCTTCTCTTCATGCGTTATGCTGCCAACGCCATCGGGTCTGAATTAAAATAGAATGAGTATTTTGTTGGGAGTATTATTATAGAGAGAGACTTTACCTATTGCCGTGGACATGGCTCGCACAGAACGCAAACGAATAGTGTATCAATGTAGGATCAATCATGTGCTCCTTTTCGGCGCGATCCAATAGATCGGACAGATAGCACAGATGCCTATAGCAGCCACGAACGCCGTACCGAGCGCAATATTCATCTAAAACAAAAACTTGACCGGGACTAAACCAACCCTGTCGAAACACAAAACAATATAATCAATGGACAATCAATTCAATTCCCCAAAAACCTCTTACCAGCGATGCGTACGGATCATTTAAACGATATTCGAGCGTCAAATTTTGTAAGGTCTTGAATAAAGTGGCATGATCGAATGTGCATGGATCTGCACTTATATAATCTTCCATGCCATGCTTGCGCGCCTTATCCGCATCTAAATAAGATGTAGAACGTGTTAATAGTATAAAGGGGAATCCCCGAAGAATAGTTCCACTTACCGCCTTGAATTTTGGACATTGCCGAATTCTTGTCTTGGGTTATTGGCGGCGTTGGCTTGTGCGATTGCCCGGTGGCCCGATACATGGCCATTACCCATAGACTGCATTCGTTCTCGTCATCGCAAGCGAATGCAATGCTATCGCCTTCGCGCACCGCATTAAAGAAGAACCGACCGCCATTTAAATCGATGCCAAACATCAGATTTGCTGTATGGAAAATCGAATTGTATCGGATTGCAGGTAACTCTCTGGACCGAAACTTACCGCTAGCCGCTTCAATATAATCCACGGTATAACCATCCAATTGCATCATTTCGGAGGGCTCCGATTTCTTTTCCTTATAGCTGCACATTGCGAAAGTGTATTGCGAAACTTGCACCAAAACAAAGTAACGTCGCTTCCATTTCTTCCACACCGATTTGCCAATTGCAAAGAGATGGCTAAATAGAAGTTATGATTAAAAGTGGTATTATGGTATTCCGATCTCATATTCGATACATACCCACAGTGTTTCATATTTAATGGTTTGTCCAATCTGCATGCGATTTTAATTCGAACATCCTGATCGGGCGTATTTTTAGGTACAATCATACGATGCCATTCAGGTGACTAATCGATAATAATCGATAACTATATATTAATATATCGATAGAAGGCTGTGTCTCATCACTCACCTTGGAAGAAAGTGGTGTCGGCTTAATCGTTACTTTGCCCAACTCTTTGTCCTCGAGCGCCAACATTCCCGGATTTTCCGTATACAATTTAACTTTGACAACCGGCAATGGGTGCGTTGTTGTAAAATCACCCTGTGTATCCCACCTGGGTGTTAAATTAATAATAATTTCATTTCAATAGAATTGGTAATAGAATCTTTCTCACATTGGTTTCGAAGCCTCGGCCTGATCGGTTTGTAGCTTTTCACCATTTTCCACTTCCATTGTACAGTAGACAATACGATTGGGTGCCAAAGACTTGAGACCCTTGACCTCCATAACAATCACCTCCAATTGAAATGTTAGAACAACATCGAGCTTTGTCAACTGAGTTGTACCATCTTCGGAATCGCCTTCGAGCTTGGACAAAGATCCATGCGAACGCAAAATCATTTTTCTATAGAAAATTACATTATAAAGATATTGTGTAAGGGACATTGACATTTTGTGCTACGGGAATACCGTTACGGGACAACCGTTACTTACAAAAATGATGGTGTGCCGTGATTATAACGTTTCAATTTTTGTAAACCATATTTACTGTCCATATTGCCTTTTGAGACGGGAAGCGATTCGAGATTGGCCATCAATAGATTTATCGATGATTTCAATTCCTCAATGTAGAGAGATTCCATCTCTTTGAGCACAAACTTTGGCATCAGCTTGCGATTCTTTTCCATTTCGCCGACACGCTGCATTCGGCCATCCAATTCGCGTCGAATGGCCGCTGCCTGCTCGTCAGCCGAATCAAGCTAACAAATTATTTAAAAATAAATTGAATAAGTTCAACAAACTTATCAAGTTACTACTTCTTCTTACCATCAATGCATTGAAAAGTATTTGATGCTCAAACTTTTTCACCGACAAAATCTGTTGGAACATATCGAAAAGTTGCTCCTTGGACAGAATCAATTCGCTATTCAATGACTGTTGCATACGCGACGGTCGCTTTGTGTCCTCTTCGCCGCTACCCTTGAGTATAATATCGAATTTAGCCATCCAAGAAGTCAGCACTGTTTCCTTGCTCAACCCATCGATCTCTGGCAAGGATCTGTCAAATATTTAATGGGAACTTTGATATAATATGATATGATATGATAATCCCTTTACCTGACACGCTTCTCGATATTATTGCGGAACACTTCGCGAAAATCATGCTGCGAACATGCGCCGGATTGAACCATTTTTGTGACACGTTCCGATTTCAAAAAAACATCATGATAGCTTTGCACAGCATTTTGAAAGGCTTCATCGGCCATTATTTGCGTTTCTCCCTTTAGAAATGCCTGAAAAGAAGAATTTCCCTTAGGAAATTTCCCCCTGTAGGAAAGATTCGTTTACCTGAAATCGTTGAGTGATTATCTCTAGCTGCTGCTTTGTGATCTTTGGCTGCCTTTTGGTCATATCCGTCGGTTGCTTGGCATTAAACGGATACGATATGCATCTCGATATAAAAACATACAATTGGATGCGACGCTTGCGATCTTCTTCCTCGCGTTCGTGCTTTTCGTGTGAATCCCCGCCAGCATCATGATGATGCTTGTCGCTCACAATCGATGGCGATGGCGATATGGGGCGTGGCAGCGAATTAGCACGCGACGATCCCCCGCCGCCGCCAACACTTTGATTCAAAGTCTCTTGCGAAACGCCGCTAGACAATTGCAACATTTTATTGTTAGTATTACTTGGGTTTAGTTTCGAAAAGGAAAGAGGAGCCTTGGATGATGCTGATAATGATGATGTTACGATCTGATCTTGATATCTATTATATATATTATAATGATTTTGATTTTGATGTTGATTTTGTTGTTGTGGCTGTTGCTGTATTATAATTCTACTAGCATTTTTATAGCCGCGCGTTCTTCGAATGTTTTTTTGGTTTAGCCAATTTTGTTGAATTTTGGGCAGGGGCAGGCGGGCGGGTGTTGGTGGTGGTGGTAGGGCCAATTTGTTTGTTGCCGAAAAATGAGTGAAATTTCAAATGAAATGCGTGTAACACGGATGTTATTTACAGTACGACCTCGCTCAAAGCAACCCTCGCTCGTTATGGGACAAATTTGAATAGGTTGCGTTGAGCGAGATCGTAGGTATATATCATATATCTAGTTCTCTATTTGTACAAACCTTGGTATTCCGTTATTGGGGACCTCGAGGCTGCCGCCGCCGCCTTCGCCACCACCAAGTTGAGCTTGCTGCTCATTTTTTGCAAATGGAGGTCCACCGCCGCCGCCTCCGTTGTTACTACTATGCCCTCCTCCACCACCTCCTTTCCCTGCAGCAGCTGTCTTTGCTTGTTGATAATCATTTGAACCATTTTGAATGTTCGAACCGCCGCCGCCGCCGCCAGAGATTGTAGGCACGTTTGATGTTGTTGTTGCTGTTGTGCCCAACGCTGATTGTTGTTGTTGCTGCGCTGAATTTGCGGATGTTGCGGATGTTGAAGGACCTTTTTGTTGTGGCGGACCGCCACCACCGACACGCCCCCCCTTATTGGGTAAAGTGGCAACGGTATCGTCGTCATTATCTTCTTCACTCGAGCTGGGATCGATCATGGTCAGACGTCAAGGCGTGTCTTCCTCAGTTAAAGATTTTTCAACCAAAAATCTAAATATATTGTAGCTGTTGAGGCTTCGCTGTGAATATTCGAAAATAGAACGTTTTATAATTCGCTTAAAGAGTTTTAAAGAAAATCGTTGCCTAAAAGAAAAATTCGTTGTTTTTTTTTTAATTTTTAATTTGCAATAAGCATAAATAACAAAAACTTGCCTACTAGGGGCATTATAAAGAACGCGCTATTCCGCTGCAGCGTAAATCCAATCTCCCTCAACCGTCTGCACGGTGTATATACATATATGTATATCGCATGGTTTGTGGGCATTCTCCACATCCAATCTCAATCTTGTGTTTTTTTTCTGATTGAACCAAAATCGCATTGTATTATTATATAGGAAAATGTCGTTCGATATAATTTGAAGTTGAAGTTGCTCAGAAGTATCTTAACTCTATTTGCAATGTATTTATTTGCATCAAAGTAAAACCTACTTTGATATTTGGCTTGATATCATCACACTTTTTATAGAGGCACATGGCAAAAGGCAACGTAGCGACAACCCCCTCCCCCCCCACGACCCCCTCACACCCGCAATCTACTACTACCTTGAACCAGTTTAAACCATGTGTTAATAATATAAGGGTGGAAATTGCGACGAAAACAGAAAAGCGAAAAGCTTTCGACTTGAGATTAGCGATTTGTTAGCGAGCTTTTGTTAATTTTAGTTATGTTTTATATTCGAAACAAAAAAAATCAATTGTCAGCCATTTTTAATATTTTATAAACAGTTATCCAAATCGAATATTTAACACACACACACACACACCAACACAATGTGGGTGGTTGGGGTTGGTGTCACAACACACACACATATGCAAATATATATATATATATATACCACTTTGTATAAAATGGCAAAACTTTATAACAAGATTCTTGTTATATCTTGTTTTTTTTTGTTTTTCCCATTAATTTTTCGAAAACTTACGCATATTTATTGCAAACGTTTTTTATTATTTTTTGTTTTAGTTAGCGTTTCATACGGTTCCCCAAGAGTCGGAACAGTCGGAATGCAGATTTCCGAAATCGTTTTGGGGTGTTTTTTTTTTATCTTATGTTAAAAATTAGTATTTAATGTGGGGGCTCAAATCCCACACACATTTGATTTTCGCGTTTTATTTTATTTTTTTCAATTATTGTCGCATAACAAAACACTCCATTTTTGGTTTTTTTTTTTTTTGCTGCGACAAAATACTGATATCTAACGTTTATTCATGCTCGCTCTTTTGATATGCGTGTCGTGTCGTGTGGTGGTCAGCCGATGCGTAATATCGTTTAAATTTGATCGATATCGATTATTCGGTGGCAAAGTGCTAACTTTTTTCTGTACAGAATATGCATACAGGATTTCAACTATTATTATTATTTAAACATAATGTTCAATGGGTTTAGTTTCCAACGAGTTTCATTTGGGCGCCATGACGTTGCCACTTTGGCATTTGTTGTGATCAGCTGTTTGGTAGAAATGTGAAATGTTTACAGCTCGTTAACATCAACAATTCTGGGATGACAACTATCAATTAAGTAGGATATGCGCAAACTGCAATCTGGTTTCTTTACCAGTGTTGAATAACGTAGTACTTTAAAGTGCAAGTATGGCAGCGCTTTTGTACTCTTTGGCCACACTGATTTGCCGAATGAAAAATTGTGTATTAAAAAGTAAAACGTTGTTAATCCCAATTAAATTGCCAAAAAATATTAAACTCTTTTGAATTAAACTGTTTCAAGTCAAACGTACAACTTTGCTTGCATGTATGTGTGTGTGCGTGTAAGCGAAAAACGAAAACGAAATATGTTTCTAATAACGCAAACTGCTTGTGCTGCTGGCTGCATATGTTATTGATAAACGGTACGTGCATACACACACAAAGGCATGCACGCCTTCTGAATTTTTGTATGTATGTTTGATTGTTATTGATAAATGTGTCTCAATAAATATCGATAGCTACTGCTAGCAGCATATCTGCTTCTTCGTACTGAAATAATACCATTAAAAATACTATTTGTATGTATGTGCATGCATACACATACAAATAGATTTTTTTGGGCTATTAATTTGATGAAACATATTGATGTACCTACAAACATATATGCACGAGTTAATTCAAAGTGTTTTCAACCGAAATGATTATAATCGCAGTTTTTGGTTGAATGTGGCAAACGCCAAGTGACGGCAAACGCAGCAGACTTAATACAACGACAACAACAAAAACAACGCCGCGAAGTAAAAGTTTAGAGGAATGCACAACTTCTGTTCACAGCAGCCAGCAAACCAATCATAATCATAATCGAATTAAAAATGTATTGAGCTTTAATATACTAAGCGGCCTGTGCGGACGACGGCAAATAACGGTGAATGCAGCGACGACGGAAGACAACGAAAACGCATTCGATGGCTGCACCTCCTCTGCCGCCCTCACACACCCACAAACACAGTCAAAGCAGGAGCACAGAGTGGGAACAGTAACAGCAGTGGGAACAGTTACAGCAGTGGGAACAGTAACAGCAGTGGGAACGGTAACAAGAACAACAGGATCATTGCTGCTGGGCGCTGGTGCATTCGATCGATGGTGTGAACAGCAACAGCAACAACAACAACAAAAACAACAACGAAGAAGCGGCACACCAACGCCACCCGTCGACAATCTAAACATATATATTCAACAGAGAGAGGAGCGAGAGAGAGATGCCACAACAAGGAAGAAGGAAACAAGGAAGAGCATTAAATGGACGACGAATCGAATGAACAATCTAAGCGATGATAGCGAATATTACTACAGGTACATCGACATCGATTCATCATCATCGTCATCGTCAGGTTTAACAAGGACCGCCCGATCGTTGGACAATACGCAAAATCAAAGATTTTGGACCAATAACCAAAAGATCCACCACAACAATTATTGGCCACGACGAGGCCGCCTGGAACATAATAATTTATTCTGTTTAACAACGCCAAAGCTGTTGATTAATGCGGCGGTTGCCAAGCATCAAATCGATGACATTTCCCCTCTTGCCGAATCCAATCCAAAATTAATCGATAATCAGACATCTTCGACGTCATCGCGTCGCTATCGATTCGAACGCCAATCTGAAGTTATTGCCCACGACAGTCGATTGTCAACGCAAAGCAGCGAACAAAGTTACGGGACAGCAATCGAAGAGCTACTAGATGATCCAACACCAAACGAAGAGGAAGCAGATGAAGAAGAAGTAATGTCATTGCAGCATCCGCAGCAATCCCAGAAGAACGTCGTCGCCGTCAATCCTCCTCCCCCCACAAACCCATTCTGCCCCATGCTGCAGCAACATCACCACAAATCCATTGAAGAATATTATACAAAGAGAACGCGTGAAACTTTCTCAGATCCTCAGATAGCGGCGGCTAACAATAATCATTATCCACAAATTCAACAGAATAATAACATTTTGATTGATATTATGGTTGGATCACAGCAGAAATCAACGAACGCCAGCACCTTCACCGGCGGAGACTTGAAACTAACGGAGAACAATCCCCCAACAACAACAACAGCTTCCCAATCATCTTCGCAATCTGCCGCCATGCTGAGTGTATCACAAATTCGAACCAAAACCGAAATGCAACCAAATCAATCGACGGCGCCATACTTTAGCAGCAGCTATGATCCCCAACAACACCAAGAAGAAGAGAACCTATCCTCCGACTATAAGATGGGCGATAATTCAACGATCGATGGCCTCGGAATCTCGCGAACAATTCAAGGTATTTATTTGAAATACTTTTCCTTTTCAAAATTACTTTACTACTCTACTTGTAGCAAGCTCTCTGCCGAACGTAACATTGGATGGATCTTCGCTTTCGCTCAGCGAAAATTTCACCTTTCACGAACAAATCATTATGTCCGGCCAACAGAAATGCGCACTCCAGGACAAACTAAAGGCGTTGGTCGTATCGCCGCAACAAGTCATGATCCTCTATATGCACAAGTTGACGCCATTCGAGCGAACCGAAATCTTGGCCTATCCGCATATTTACTTTATTGGCGCAAATGCCAAGAAACGACCGGGCATCTATGGACCTAACAATTCGGATTATGATAACGAGCAAGGCGCCTATATCCATATAGCGCACGATCATGTCGCCTATCGCTACGAAATGCTGAAGATCATTGGCAAGGGCAGTTTCGGGCAGGTGATCAAAGCCTACGATCACAAGACCCACGAGCATGTCGCCTTGAAGATTGTGCGCAACGAAAAGCGGTTCCATCGGCAGGCGCAGGAGGAGATCCGAATCCTGCATCATTTGCGACATCACGACAAATACAATACGATGAACATCATACATATGTATGACTATTTTACATTTCGCAATCACACGTGCATCACCTTCGAACTGTTGAGCATCAATCTGTACGAGCTGATCAAGAAGAATGGCTTCAAGGGCTTCAGTCTGCAGTTGGTTAGGAAATTTGCCCATTCGCTCCTGCAATGTTTGGATGCTCTGTACAAAAACGAGATCATTCACTGTGATATGAAGCCAGAGAATGTTCTACTAAAGCAGCAAGGACGCTCGGGCATTAAGGTAAGAACGTAACGTGACCCCTCAACTAAACCTCTTTTCAAACCTCTCAAACCAAACCTAAAGTCCTGTTGTCACATACAACGGAAACCGAAACCGAAACTGATTTTTGGTTTCGGTCGGTGGCTGATTTTGCGTAGGTTGCCACATACAACCGAAACCGAACGGAATAACGGAATATGCCAACTTCAACCACAAATGATTTTTGTGTTCTGTATCGCGGAATTTAATGTGCCTCACGCTGTACAAAGCTTTGTTCGATTTTACGAACTCTATCAACTTTTCCTTATCCTCCAGACTTAATTTAACTTTCGACATTTTTGATATTTTCTATTGTTTACTCATAAAAATCATACAGAAATGACCAGCGTTAAGTTGGCTGCGTTTCTAGAAATCAGCTGATCGCAAATCAAAGGAGCACAAAATAAATAATCGATAGGCAGCAACCGAATAAAGGCAAAAATACTTGTTTCGGTTTCGGTTTCCGTTGTATGTGACAACAGGCCTTAACCTCTCACTACCGCTATAACCTAACATAACCCTAGCCTAACCTACTTTACCGAACCTCTCACTACCGCTCTAACCTTACCTAACCTAGACTAGCCTAACCGAACCGAATCTAGCTTAGCCTAACCTCTTCGAACCTCGCACTACCGCTTCAACCTTACCGAACCGAACCGAACCTAACCTATTGTTATTCCTATTCCGACAGGTCATTGATTTTGGATCTTCGTGTTTCGAAAGTCAGCGCGTCTATACGTATATACAATCGAGGTTTTATCGGGCGCCCGAAGTGATATTGGGCGCCAAATACGGTCGGGCCATTGATATGTGGTCCCTTGGGTGTATTCTGGCCGAACTGTTGTCGGGGCACGCCCTGTTTCCGGGCGAGAATGAGAGCGATCAGCTGGCGTGCATTATTGAAGTTTTGGGCATGCCCAGCAAATCGCTGTTGGCCAGCTCGAAGCGTGCCAAAACCTTTTTCAGCCCCAAGGGCTATCCGCGCTATTGCACCGTTCGGACCATGTCCGATGGCATGGTCGTTTTAATTGGCGGACAATCGCGGCGGGGCAAGCCACGCGGTCCGCCTTGCTCAAAGAGCCTCTCGAAGGCCCTCGACGGCTGCAAGGATCCCCTGTTTCTCAACTTTATACGCGGCTGTTTGGAATGGGATACGGAGAAACGTTTGACGCCATCCGAAGCCTTGAAGCATCCATGGTTGCGTCGCCGCTTGCCCCGCCCACCAAGTAGCACAAGTGGCGGAGGCAACATTGGAGGCAGCATCAGTGGCGATCAATCCCCGGTCACAGGTTAGTGGATGGATTTTTTGGAAAGACTTTACTAACTGATTTGTTAATTGAAGGTAAAAATACAAGCTGCGGGGGGGTTGGTGGCATCTCCGCTGAGGCAGCTACAAGTTCCGCGGCATCCGAAAGGGAGAAAAGCAATTGCAGCGGACGCATCAATTATGTTGGGACCAAAGCAGCAGCAGCAGCATCTCCCGTTGCACCCGTTGACCTTCTGGCGGACATCATAAGCCGAAGCACATTGGAGAGCAGCGTCGCCTCGGCATTGGATGTGTCAACGAATGGAGTAGGATCGGCGGAACGACGTAATTAAAATGCGAAACCTATTGAGTTGATTTAAGATTAATGTTGGAACTTCTTCCTTTGTAGGTTCTTTGAATGGAGCAACGAAATCATTAAATTCTCATTCGATTGCCGATTCATTTGCTGCAACAACAACAACAACGCCGAACAACTCGAAGGCCTTGGCGTTGGACATCGAGTGCTATACTAAAGTATTTAAAGTTGACAACAACAAACTGATCAATCGAACCTTAAACCATACCCATACCCATACCCATACACACGCACACACACTCGCACACGCACACCCACACGCTCAAAAGCAAAGCTCAGCCATTTCAAAGGATATTTAAGAAATGGTTGCTTAAGCGCGGGGTGGGGTTATACGTATGTTAATGTTGTTGTTGTTGTTAGTCAACACTGCCATTACACACACAAGTGATAGACGTACATACACATACAACTAACTGTAGGCACTGAGAGAGAGACCACTCTCTCTCTCTTCCTCTCTCTCGCACGAAACTCTGGAGGCAACGATCTCAACGCAGGCTAAATACAAATACATATACACACACACCACACACAGACACAAAATGTGACATTTAAATAATACAAGAAAGAAATTAACGCTTACATTTAAACATTAATTTTCAAAACAACAACAAAACAAAGAGAATTTTTCAAATATTTATAAATACTTATTTTTTAGCCAACTTGCTACAACGACTGCAAAATCAAATCTATTATTACCAAAAAATAATCCTTTTGTGACTGTGAACAAAATTTCATCCAAGTGTCTTGAGAGAATACTTGAAATCATATTATTTATTTTTCTCAGTGTTTGATTGAATTGTAGTAAGCCAAGGAGATATTTTTTTTTTTTTTTTAAAGCTTTTATTTGTCGTTTTTTTTTATGATTTAAAGTATTTTCTAAATCGATTCCCATTCGAAATTGTTATTATCTATCTCTACCTAAACAACATTCCTTCCTGTCTGATCAAGAATCTATATATATATATATATATATAAATATATAGCTTATACCTTATGGGCTTGGGAAATGCATCCTACTTCTTTATGCACCTTTTTTTTATTCTTTATATTATTCGAAGCAATAAAAAAAGAAAAGTCAAAAAGTCTTTAAAAATGTGTTAAAGTGTATGTGTCGCGGGTACACTAAAAAATATTTGTACACCTTTTAAAAAGTTTGGAAAAAATAAAAGTGAAGTTGAAAGAAAAACCTATAGCTAACGGAAGTCATACATAACATAATATCGAATTAAATATATACATATATATATATATATATATATATTTCGCATCGTTCGCATGATTGTGTGTGTACTTTATATGTGTGTGTGTAATAGTAAAATATGAAGATTATTAAAAAGAGAGAGAGCTTGAAATAATAATAATACAAATAATATGCGCTTCGAAAAAAATATAGGGTAAATCGGAGCTACAATAAGTTAAATAATAATCGATCTAAGTGATATATACAATCTATATATAGTATATTTCGAATTAATTTCAAGCAAAAACGAACTATAATCTAATGCATTTTATAGAAAATATTAAACATGCCTTTTGTCTTGCATTGCATTCGATTCGATTCGATTCGATTCAAAGAAAATTTGCTTAATACATTTTGTTTTTGTACAGTTTAGTTCCTTCACACACACACACAAACACATAACATATAGTATCTCAGTTGAACTAATGTTAGCTTTTAAGTTTTAAGTGAAGACAAAAACAAAAAAAATTTTAAAAAAAAAAAAAAAAAAATATTAAGTATTGCATAATCTAGAATATTTCAACGTTTCAAATAAAGTGTTAAAACTAAATCCTGTGCAGAATTTTAATATAGGAATCTCGAAAAAAAAACGAGATTCTATTGAAGAAAGCTCCCGCTAGCAAAAAGCGAAAATATGTACATATGTATGCAAAAGCTTAGGCATTTTGTTCAATGCTAAAATAGAATCTGTTCAGAATTTCCGAACAGTCGTCGGTTGAATTTTGTACAGGAAGCTTCGTTCGGAGATCGGGTTCTATATCTATATGGGATTCGATTTTTCCAAAACTTCTCAATTATAAAGTAAACCAATAAAACGAAAATTATTTAAATTTCATTATTTAAATTTTTAACTGAATTTTGTCCAGTGGAGAATATGAAATTTTTGTTGTGCCGAATAATATATTTACATACATACATACATATATCACTTACAACAGTGTTTCTTTGTGAATACTCTTTTTTTACACACATGCATACATTTAAAATGGGTTCACTGTGTTCTAAAAATAGTACTTGGTCTAAAAATAGTAGGAAGAGGCATTTCAAGATTGCAGCCGCAGCCATTGTAGCAATTTGAATGGAAAAGGGCTGATGCATCTCTCTCCTTCCATTCCGCCAATTGCCGAAACGTTACTCTCCTCGCGCCAGTGTTCGTTCACACGCACAAGTATAAGTAGGTTTCTACACCTATACGCAACATTTCATATATTCGTATGTATGACCACTGAGCATATATTAATATATGCTCAGTGGTATGACGAAACCGCATACAAATACATACATACATATGTATGTATATGCACGTATGCGTATGCGTTGTGCCCGAATTCCGAACAAATATGTATTTTTATACTGTGTACATATATTTAGGTCTCAGGTAAAATTCATATGTATGTGTGTAAGTAAGTACATGCAGAAAGCCTGTGTGCTGTTGCATTTATGTATAGCGTATGTATCTATATTAACGCATATGGTGGAGTGATTCTGTGTATTACTATATGTAAATATTAGTTCATGTTTATTGTAGGTTCGCACTGATTGACCAGTTTGCCAAAATGGAAACGAAAAAGGTATGCCAAACTCAAAAACATTAGCTTTATATTAATCAATGCTTAAACATATGTATGTACATATACTTACAGTAAATATTTACAGTTACTGCTCACTCCCCAAAAACCTATTTTTCTCTCATCACAATTTACAGCTAGTGCTCTCTCCTCTGGGCTAAATACATATTTACAGTTATTGCTTTCTCTTTCCCGTAAACCCATTTTTCTCTCATCACAATGAAATCTGTAAATTTAGTTGCTAGTTTGCTGCTTAGCGAAGTGTTGCAAAATAATTGAGGTATTAATAATTGCTTATTTTTTTTGCAGTATAAATCTGTTATTAATGCGGAGGAGGACCATTTAGTTTCGAAATCTGTGAAAGCTACGAGAAAAGTAACTAAAAAGTCTCTGAAAATTACAACCAAATCCGATTCTTGTGAAAGTACCGAAATCAGAAAGGAAACGCAGTCAAACAACAACAACGGTTTGGAAAATGAAACGGTTAAATCGCTTGCAGTCGCCGCCGCCGTTGCTCCAGCAACAACAAAAATCAATCCAATAAAATCTGAAGGCAATGACATTATTGTAGCTGCTATCCCAGATGAAGTAAACATTAGTGCAACAACAAAAATCAAAAAGAGCAAATCAAAAAAGTCCAAGAAATGCGAATACGATAATCAAAATATATCTGTGGTGAGTCTGATGAAATATCTAATACTCTGTAAAATGCATTTAATTAATTTAAATAATTATTAATTGTTGTGTTCACAGAAGACGAGTTTTAATAAGTTTGACGCCTTGCAAAAGCGCAATTTAATCCATGTACGTTCAAGCGATTCTAGTAAAGCACAAGAAATCTTCAGTGTAAGCAATAAATCATTTATTAATCCAAACATTTTTTTATAAGCCGCCATTAAATTTTATTTAACACAACACAACATTACATATCGAGATGAAAAGAGAGAGACATGTTCTTAAACAAACAGTAAATTGTACATATGTATTTGTTTAGTGGACACATGATGTTCAGCAAACTGTTAATTATAATTTCTGTCTTTGAATATGTATATTCAATGCAGAGTCTTCAAGATGAGCAACAGACAAACTGCCGATTATGCACGAAGCCAGTATACAAAATGGAAGAAGTCGTCGTACAATTCAAGACGGACAAAGGTATCTATCACAAATCGTGCTTGCGATGCAAAGAATGCGCCAAACAATTGAAGTACGTTTTAAATACATTTTTAAATGCTTTTGCAAATCTTAAGACAATTTATTTTGATTGTCCTGCCTCGTTTGTAGATCCGATAGCTACCAGAGTCACGAAGGCAACCTTTACTGCAATATACATTTCAAGTCGTAAGTTCCAATCGACAAAAAAAACACAAGCAACAAAGGTGTTAAGGTTTATTTTTTTTGTAGCCTCTTTGCGCCCAAAATAGTTGAGCAAACCGATGATCCCGCCCGGCCGCGCCGAACGGAGCTTATAATTCGTGAAAGTCAGCCGACCGAGCTGCCGCCCGACGTCGTTCGTGGTGAGTTTCAAATAAATTTGTGTGTGTGTGTGTGTTAAACATATGCGTGTTTTTATTCTGCAGCATCTGATAAACCGGATCTCGGACTCGATGAACTGCATCAACTGGACGTGCGATCGCGTTTTCAAGCATTCGAAAATGGCAACCAAATCAAACTTGAGGAGGAGAAAATGCGAATGCAGCAACGGCCGGTGATAAAGCGCAGTACAAGTGTTTTGGAAAAGTATCGCTTAAATAGCGTCGATAACGATAGCGTCGATGATAGCGATATCGATGAATTGGATGAGGAGGAGAACGAGGATGCGGATCTGATGCGTTCGAAGAGATGCACTCAAAAGAGAGAGCGGCCTGTCGGCATCGGCGATGCCATGAACGACATCAAGACAAAGTTCGAAAAGGGCACAATGCTGTCGAAAGAGGAGCGACGCGAAGAGCGAAAACAAGAAATCCAAACCATTCGCTCGCGCCTGTTTATGGGCAAGCAGGCGAAAATCAAGGAAATGTATCAGCAGGCCGTGGCCGAATCGGGTCAAGGCATCACATCGATTGGCAAGCAGCCGGACATTGAAATCGCCGGCGATGCTGCGCGCTCGATAAAGCAACGTTTCGAGAATGGCGAAATGTTCAACGACAAGGCGAATCGAGATCGAGATGGCCAATCGTCATCGGCGACGACTATCGGCAACAGCAACGGACTATCGGAAGATGCCGATGTATTTGAATCGGGTATGTTTCGGGTATGGCATCAAATATTAACTACGAATATTTATTTGTTTATTTATTGTTCCTATTAGCCATAAGCAAAAAGTCACGTAGCATTTTTATGGAGCTGGATGCAAACTCATCGAACGCATCCAAGCGGGAAATACACAAACAACCAGTAAATCAACCGACTAGCAAAAGCGCTAGCCAAAACGTGAGTTCTTATACCATCTTCAAAATAAATAAATAATTAAATCTCTCGTTCCATTTTGCAGAACATTGTCGACGCTGATGTTGTTAAATGCGACTCGAAGCCCGAAGATGTCAAAATCGAAACAGCCGAGTTGAGCGAAAAATTCAAATTTTTCGAAACCTATCGTCCCAGCGAGGCCGAAAAACGACGATTTCGCATAACGCCGCCGAGGGAAGGTGTTGTTAAAATGCCATCGCCCGATTCGGATGCGGAGCAACAGCAGCAAAACAATTTAACATTTAACGATAACAATGTGCTACAGAAAACTCAGACGACATCAATTATGCTTAACAAGTTTCGTGAAATGGAACAAAATAAAAGCAAAGGATTGGAGCAAAGGGAACCAAGGCCGCTTAAGTGTTTCACACCGCCGCCACCGGACGAGAATCGGCGAGCTTATTATACGGATAAATCAAATAGCGAAGAGGACGATGATGAGGATGATGACGAGGATGACGACGAAGACCAGGAGGACAGCGATGATGATGAAAGAGTTCGAGCTATAAATTCGACTAACGGCGACGAATCTCTCAAAGAGGTACAAAATTATAATAAATTCACATTTTACGACTTTTAACATTTCGAATTTCGATTTCAATTTCGATTTCGTTTGGCAGGCACAAGGCGCTGCGCGGGCCAAGCAATTGCGTGCTAAATTTGAAAAATGGCAGGCCAACGAAATTAAACGCGAACTTATCGAGGGCTGCGTCGATATCTACTCCCAACACGTTTCCGATGATTCAACAATAGAAACCGCTAAAACGTAAGCTTTTATTTGTTGCAATTATATTTTTGTTAAACTAACAAGAATTGTCCATTCTTTTAGAATACGCGAGCGTTTCGAAAACTTGCAGAGCTGTGAACGTAAATCGCCAACTGGTCCACGATACCAGGTTAATCGTTTTGTGGTTAGTATCTTAACTCTTACGTAGATATTTATATGGTTCCATTTCTAATTCTCTATCTCTTTTCAGTAATCCCCTTTGGCGGCAACGAGACAACGCAAAACCGCAAAAATGGATCAAAAAGCAAAGCAAACTGAATAACCACAACAAATTATCGAAATCAAATGTTAATTTTTATTATAATAATACATAGTAGATTAAGCTATAATATTAGAAGTTAAACAAGCATGCGTTATTTACCACATTTCTTTTAACATGCATACATAATTATTTTTGTTGTCAAAATACAATTCAATAAAATTGCAAATAAAATTTCTATCATAGCAAACTAATTAATAAATTATTTATTTTAATTACCAGTCAAAAATTAGCTCGCTTTCATTAATTTCTGCGCATTTTGGGTACTTGAGGTGCGATTTTGGCTCAAAACTTACACAAACCTTTGGGCATTTTGGGTGCTTGAGGTACGATTTTGGCCCAAAATTTACACAAACCTTTGGGCATTTTGGGTGCTTGAGGTGCGACTTTGGCCCAAAATTTAAACAATCTTTTGGGCATTTTGGCCCAAAATGCTAGGGCAATGCTAGGGCAATGCTAGTGCAATGCTAGGCTATGCTACCACCCCATATAAATAAAGGGCAAAAACGAAAAAATTCATTTAAAATAAAAGGAACCCGTATTTGGCCGGAAAATAATAGAAATAATTTATAAGCAGATTGGAGTAATGTGTAACGACAGGGTTTTTATATATGTAGGCATTGTTAATTTTAAATATGACAAATTATTTATATTATTCTATAGCTTTATCCATAAATTCCAGGAATCTTTTGGCATATTGTTCAGGATCACAAGTTGATATTCCGTCGACATTACTGCCATATTTAACTGTTTTTGCTGCCTTCGCTGCCTGCTTTTTGACACCATACTGAGTAAGGACATCGATAATAGCTATGAAGTAGATTTCTCGTCTCTCTGCAAATAATGATGATATTTGTTATTAGTTGTTATTGTTATTATTGTCTAAAACTAACCTTCAATGCTTGGAATGGCATAAATGTCGACTTCATAAACAACTTCCTTGTATTGTGCACCTCGGGGGGAATCGGGTGGTGTGTTATACGTCCAGCTATAAAATTTTTAATATTATTTATTATCAAATAAATATAATATATCTTATAATATTTTTGTTTCAATTACCGTTCACCACTATCGCATTCTTCGCTCTCACTGTTTTCGCTGCGACCCGTTGCCGGAGCGCTGTCTCCCTGCAGGGCCTCCTCTTCAGCCCGCACGCAATCGTGTATGCCAACGAGCAAGGAATAGTCCATTATATGCAGCTTGGTAAGCAGCTGTTCGGTCGATTCAATTTGAAATTTAATTTTTCAAGTCAGTTTTAAATTATGAGATCGCTATAATGATACTTACATTAATATCATTGTTAAGCGTGTCCAAAAGTTTCTTCTTGGGCTCATCACCAATCTCGAGCTTGACCTTTTGCTTGATGAAGTCGTTGTCCTTAAATGTTGGTAAAAGTTTCTCAAGTTCTTTTTCTGATGCTTCGCGATCAACCGTGCTGCCTTTTAAATCGAATTTTCTAAAGGAAAAACAAAAAAGAAAGTTAAATAAATGAATTTCATTTGAGGTTCAATATTTAATTACTTACTTGTGTATGGTCAGTTGAGAGCTGAACACATTTCGCATAACAACAAAATAATACTGCACGCTCTCAACAGTAATCCGGTACATGCCCAAGTATTGGGGCAACAGTGTTTTGCCATGTCGCTCAACAACATACTAAGGAATAGAAATAGATTTTGCGTATAAGTAAAAATTATTGATTGAATTTAATTGATTTTTACTCACCGGATGATAATGTTTGAGAAAGGCATGCATGCGTTCAATTTCCTCGGATGTGAGACTTTTGATTATAAAGAATTTGTCGTAGCTCTGGTAAAACTGTGCGCCCGACTTGCCCGACGAGTCAATTCCCAGTGGCTGCGATCTTGTCAAAGACTCACGATAGTCAACGTCGTCGACGCCGAACCGTTCGCGCAAATTGCGAAACACTAATGGGCAGTACTCTTTAACTTTAAAGTGCGATGGCATGTTTTCCCTTAATAAATATCAAATGAAATTAAAAACAACATACTCTTTATACCAAGAGAGACAGAGAACAAGCTAAAGCCATTTAAACTTACAGTTACCAAAATTAACAGTTATGCTCGCACTCATACTGACACCAGCACAATAAACTGTTATACAAAAACAAAAAACATACTCCTTCTACTATTACTACTACTACAAAAGAGAAAGAGACCAAGCTAAAGCCTTGTAAATTTACAGTTACCAAAATTAACCGTTATTCACGCATACATACTGACACCACTGAAGAGAATGACACCAGCACAATCAACTGTTATACATACATACAACTTACAGCAATTGTTGTTGTTTTAAAATATTACAAAATTCTATTCGTTTGTTAAGTTGATTTAAAGGCAACACACACTTCACTTACTTGTTAAACAAATGGTTATCGACTTTTATTTTGGAGTATGCCCGAAAGTCATCAGGCAGAAGCATAACTGGTATATTCACATGACTCAACTCGTTTATCTGAAAATTAATTAAATTTTATTATTCGAAAATATAGTACTTTACATGATGTAAAACAAAATATAGACGACATACGGTATGGTTTATGCCCCACATGAATACGCTTAGAATCGGCTCATTAGCTCGGAATAGCTTCACTTTCTGATGTTTGACTCGAAAATGCTTCTTTTTTAAAATGCGCGGCTGCGATGTAGACGAGATCTTTTTATCCATTTTGTCCGAGTCTTAACTTCGGCTAGTTGTCAAAAAAATACAGTAGTTCATAATGTGTTACAAAAAAGAATATTAAATTGTTTGACATTTTACACCAAATATATATAAATTGTAATACATATGTATGCACTGCGCTGTGTACAATTTACATACAAACATGTGTTCAAATAAATTTTACACTACATACATACACAACAATACATACATGTGTACATTTGTATGTTTGTAAATTTTAGACAGCACGCAAAAACTTGATAATTAATTATTAATTGCTACAAAAACAAATTTAAAATATAACAAAGATTATTTTTGATGAGAAATCAATAATTTTGTATGCACTTATTTACGCTTTATTTAACCAGTGACAAACAAAACGCGAATATTCACATTCATACATATGTATTCTCCTATGCACCTATGTACATACACATACATATACATATGTGTACATGCATATACACATGCATATGTACATTTTCAGTCTGTATGCAGAACGTACGAAAACAAATTTAGCCGCAACTGCTTGGCGTTGCGGATATAGGGCGAAATATCCAATAGAAAGTACAATTGCTTATGACATTAATTTAATAACGCGTTTGCACTTTAAACCAAATAAATTAATACTTTTCTTGTGGCAATCTCAATCACTACACAAGAACTTTTTCGACTCAAGGGCTATCGATATTTGTGCGCATACGATGATTGCTGCTAAATCGATATAAACAGCAATCTACTCTGCTATGTTTTCAGCACTGCTCACAATAATTTTAATTCAACACGCTCGCTTAGAAGCTGTGGTGTGTGTGAATTGAGAGTTTTTTGTCGATCGAATCGATTACTGGTGCTGCTCTCCAATGAGCCTGCCCTGAAGTCTCGTAAGACGCGTGTAAATTTGTGCAAAATGTGGTTGTAGGGTATCCAATTATTTCCAATCTATCAGAAGTGATCTTCATTTACATAAAAACACACAAAAATATAATAGGCTATATAAATCTGCCTTGTTTTTGTGTCGAAATTGACCCTGAAGAAGAATCAATCAATCCGCCCCGCCCCCCGCCGCCAGACACTGTGATCGTCGTCAAATTGGAAACATGGCGGAATCCGGCATAGACTTGGGCTTTGATTTGGAGTTTGATTTAAACTTAAATTTGCTAAACGATAGTGATTCAAACATGGATTATCTGCCCAACGTTACGTTAGCTGGCGGCAACACGGAGAATGTCGAGTTTTATGAGTTGAAGTCGACGCGCTCTCTGCGAACCGATGAAATGTAAGTACGAGTTGATACATACATACATACATATGTATGGCTATGGCTTTGGGTATGTAGTACACATAAATACATATGTAAATACATACATACACAACACAGTACGTCGGCGGTTGTATTTTCCGCATGATTAGCACTCTTTTTATTATCTTATCGGGATTCGGCTTTGTGTGTGTATGTATGAAGACATACAGTATTGGGCATAAGTATTTTGACAAAATACAAATCAAAGTAATAAACATAGTGACGACGTTAACACAGAGATTTCAAATCGCCTAAGAAGCTATTGCATGTGCTGCTGAGAGAGACCAGCCGAACGCAATGCGTTAAAATTAACATATGTATGTATATTAACAGACTGCTTGGTCTTACACTAACAGCCACTGTTAACATATGACAAAAGAGCAGTTTATTTCAAAGAGAGCATTTTGTGTGTGTGCAAGGCGCATGCCAATAAGATTGCCAAAATGTTCGATCACATTTGCACACAACACAAATAATGGGCATGTGTGCATACATAAATATAATCAAATACAGGGCTAAATCATTAATATTAAATAATAATATTGTTAATATAAATAAAATGAAGTATTTGAAATTACTATATTTTCCGAGACGATAGATAATAAATTCTTTTTTAAAATCAAGCTAAAAATCCTTCCAATTAATGGTCACCCATTTTTGGCAGCATATTATATATGCACACACACACACATAGATGTGTACATACAGATTTTTCTTACCGAATGATTAGATCTTTTCCGCATTCTTATTTCGGAGTGGTATAAACAATATTAAAGCTCCTCTTGTGATGCGTTTGTGATTTTTGGATATTATTCCTCATCATGTTTTCGTATTGGGCTAAAAAATCGTCGTTAAAGACTGCCGCGACTAAAAGTCAAAATGGAGAAACGAACGCCAGTGTTGGGCAGTCGTCATATAATACTAATTTGTTGGCGGAGGAGGGGGAGCGCCTAGAGGAGTTTCAACATTTTTTGAGGCGCGTCCAAACATTGCAAATGGAACCGGAACCAAACGAAAATGTTGAGATCGGTGTGGAGCCATCTGCCTTAATGGAACTCGATTTGCCCCCCGATACAACAAAACAATTAACCAATCGTAAAAGTAATAATACAACAACAAATATTCGTGTGACCGTTGGCATTGACAAAGATTTGGAAATGATACTCGAAATGGATCCAAGCATTGTTGATTTTTGTGGTGATACCGCCGCTGAGACGCGGGTTATGGGCTTGCCACCACTAATGGGTGGGTAGGTATTTTCCCCTCAAACAAACAGTATTCAATACTTTTAAGTTATTTTTATAGAATTTTAAATTTTTATTTAATTTGATTATTCTTTTATTTTGTTTTAGACCCACATTTAAAACGGCAACGCCAACATCTCGGACACAACTCAAACTTCAATTGCAACGCGAACAGCAACAGCAGGAGCAACAACAACAACAACAGCAAATGTTAACGCAACAGCAGCAACATGATCAAACAATGTTAAACAATAATTCGTTCGATATGCAAACAAACTGTTATGAATCGTCGTCGGAGGCGGCCATTGATAACAGTAACAATAACAGTTTGAGCAACTGTAACAGTAACAGTGGAGCATCGAGCTTGAATCAATCGAAGATTTCGAGTCCTGTTGCCGCACTCAAAGTACCGTTGCAAAGCATTGGTGTTGATGTACCGCCTCAAGTGTTGCAGGTGAAAGTTCATTATTATTATGTTTTTGCTCGACAATAATTACGAAATCTACTTAATATACTAGGTGAGCACAGTTCTGGAAAATCCAACGCGATATCACGTCATACAGAAGCAAAAAAATCAGGTTCGACAATATCTCAGTGAATCGCTGAAACCATCGATTTGGAGCTGTGACAATTTTGATGTAAGCATTTGAAAAACATCTTCATTATTATATATATAATCAAAAATCAACTATCTTATTACAGATTAAAAATAGTACAAATCAAACCTCAACATCTTCGGCACGAAATCTAATCCAAAGCGAGCAGCGATCAAACAGTTTTGCTGGCGCTCAGAATGTTGCTACCAAAAAGATTAACCATTCCGAAGAATCAAGCCATATGTTTGGAGTTGGCGGCGGTGGCAGTTCCAGTTCCAGTTTCTTTGCTACGGGATTGGAACATGATGGATATGACGGAAATGCGGCAAACCGCAAAACAGGTGTTAATCGTCAGACTAGTTTAATAAATGCCATGCGTTCGACGAACTTTTCGGGTGCGAGCACGGCAAGTCCTCTACAATCGACATCCGCTCCAATGTCGCCAAGTTTAAGCTCTGTGGCAACAAGTGCTTCCGAGGTATGTTACCCAAAATGTTACACAAATGTTTAAGTTATGTTAAAACTTCAATCCCGTTAATGTAACGTAACGTAACAAATACTTGACACAGCCGCCGCTGTGCGTCAAGCAGCTTTTGTCATTCTGCTGGTTTTTAGTATTTTTTTATTTGTGTGCTTTTTTGCGCCGATCGATCACAAAAGGGGTAACAATCTGGTATTTTTCCATTGAGCTGCCAACTTAAAATAGTCAAACAAGCAGCAGCAGGTTGTTGTTATTTACAAATAATGTGTGCGCCAATTTTTTTGTAGTATGTTGTAGTACCTTGAGTTCAGTGGGAAGCAGTGGAGTTGCAGTTTTGTCTGTTTCAAAAAAAAAAATTACCCACACACATACATACATACATATGAATGTATAGAAGGCAAACAGTATTAAAAAATTGTTATATGTGTTCGTTGATGCTGTTAAAGGATATTAAGGATTAATTAATACGTGATCTACGCATAACAATTCGATATGATCCGATTGTAAGGGGCGGTTCTAATGCAAGTGCTACCTTGGATAGCGGCTGCAAGTCGTCTGCAGGAAAGGCGCAGCAAACGTCACAGAATGCCCAGCAGCAAACCGAAAGGGGGCTTACACGAACGATCAAATCGACGTAGTATAACAACAACTATGCCGGTAATCAGCTTTATACCGCGCAGGCAACATAAGGTATGTGTATGTCTTTAGCATTGGCAAAAAAATAAATATTCATTGTGTACCTTTAATATTCAATTCGACAGATGAGAGTTAAGTTTCAAATAAAAAAGAGAGAGAAGAGACGAAATGACACAATTACTACGGTAAATGTAAAACGTAATACATATGTACATACAATATACAGTATGTATGTAGTACAAACATTGGTTAGATAAGTGGAGAGAGACTGTACACACGAATATGTTCAATTAATTAAAATTAACAAATAATTGTAAATATTTATTGATAATGGGCATTCTCAAATGCACATTGTTGTTGTTTCGTTTCGTTACGTGTACATATTGTTTTCGTGCTTTAATTCACTTGACACAATATTAATATAAAACACAAATATTTACAAAAGTGGTAGAAATATTTAAAAGTCCTTCAATTTGCAATCGTTCAACAACAACAAAAAACCGGTATAAATGTATTAATATATGTACATACATACATATATAACCAGTTAGCTGTGTTCGCCGGTTGAATATAAATACAATGTGTACACAAATGAAATATTAGGCAATCAAACCCCCTCTCCCCCCTCCACCTACCCGCAATGTGTGTGTGGTCTTCAATAGCACACTTGGAATGTAAGTAGATGTTTTTGACATATGTTCACATATACATACACAGTTATTATTTGATAAAGTTCTCTCTTATTATGTATGTGCATATGTACATACGTATGTCTGTATGCTGCTGGCGAGTTATTTATTTGTTTGTTTGGGCGTAGACGTAATAATGACAATAAGATTTGTTATTTTTGTTGTTGCCTTAGATTACGTGAACAAATTAGGTTCTCTTTTTATTATCACAAAAACCTTCAAATAGTAAAAAGAGTACGTAACATACAGAGTATTATTGTGGTGTGCGTGTTATATTTTGTACGTCATTAAACAAACTAACTGATCTATGTATGTATGTACATACGTAACAGTTGCTAACACACAAATAGTAGTGCCGTCTCGTTTCTACTAAGGCAGGCTACAAACGGAAACATGTGCAAGCCCCAAATTTGAGAGTAAATAAAAAGGTATGTGTGTATTGGCAGCCACCTTGAACCCCGAGCGCCCCAAGTCCTTTTGTGCTCGATGCGCGTTCACATTTGATTTTGTATTATTATTGTGTTATCTCTCAGAACATAAATAATTTTAATCGATTTTAAAGCCCTTTTCGAACTTTTTGACTTGCCTTAATGATATGCCCTAATAAGAGATTGTGACTGGCGGCGGAAGTGATTAAATGATAACAAATAATAAAAATAAATTTTTACTAGCTTTAATTATTATTATTTTAAACTTTAACTAAAAATAGTTTTCCTCTTTTTCTTTCAGCTTCCCTCATTTGACAGCGATGTAAGTGAATATTTATTATTATTATAAAAGTTTGCTCTTAGATTTGGTAACTTTTTAACATGAGGGGATTTGGGGGGCAGTGAATCAAAGCTTCCTAATCAGTGGAGCACGACTGTTTAATAATCACACTTCGCACTTACTGCCGTCTAAATTTGTATTCAAATCATATTAAATCTCTCTCATACCTTGAAAATACAAATTAAAATAACAAACAACTATTTTTTGTTGACCTGAATTTGGATTAATAATAATTAATTTCTATGTGATATAATAACAATTTTGCTAACAGTAAAACTTCCGTATAACAAAGTTTTCTATGTTAAGAATTAATTTTGAGAACCCTGCTACCTGGTACCTGGAATTTTCTCTATAACGAAGTTTTTCTTGTCCCCTGTGAGATTCGTTATGTACAAGTTCGACTGTAGATGGTTGAGATGACGTCACTCCAAAGATATCTGCATTAAATTTTCGTTTTCGTAATTGCAGGCAGACGATCTCTTCGATGACATTCTTCAAAATAACGATTCATTCAATTTCGATAACAACTTCGGTTCGGAGCTTTCGATTAAGCAGGAACCCCAAAACTTGACGGATGCCGAGATCAATGCTTTGGCCAAGGATCGACAGAAGAAGGATAATCACAATATGAGTAAGTGAAATTTTAAATTAACTAAACTTAATTTAACAAATATTCTTTTTTTAGTTGAGCGACGGCGTCGCTTTAATATCAATGATAGAATCAAGGAGCTGGGCACTCTGCTGCCAAAAGGCAGCGAGGCGTTCTATGAAGTTGTGCGCGACATTCGACCCAATAAGGGTACAATATTGAAGTCATCTGTGGATTATATCAAATGTTTGAAGCACGAAGTCTCGCGTTTGCGGCAAAACGAAAGCCGTCAACGCCAAATGGAGTTACAGAATCGAAAACTAATCTCTCGCATACGGGTAAGATCTTTCTTTCACATTTAGGCTGTTCACTTTGTGCTGTAAAAGTGTAAAAGTGCAAAAGTCTAAACAGTCCCAACAACAATTTGTACTGAATACAGTTTACACTTTTTGCTAGACCCCTGCCTATGACTACAAAATCGGTGTAACTAAGCAACGATTTCAGTTCTAAAGAATGCTACAAAAGTGAAAAAGTGTTGCAATTTTCTGGTATTTTTTTGGTGTAATTTTGTGCTTTAGGTGCTAAATCAAAACAAACAGCCGTTAATTATTATCCCGCCAACTAATAAACTTGAATTGAATTAAAAAAAAAAATAAAAAACTAATGGACTAGTTTATTTGTTGTGTCGCTTCTGCACCTTGCATAAATACAAATCGTGTCATCAACAAAATCATCCCATATTTCGTCCAATGCAGAGTCGGCCAAGACATGGTCAGAAACACCTGCAATAATTTTTAGCTTATGTACTTAAATTACCACATAATGCATTTCAACCTATGTTTAATATACCTTCAATTTTTTCAATTTCCATTATTGCTTGCGATGCTGTCCACTCTAAGAGTGATGGTTTAACGCTTTTAAAAGCCATTTTAATATATTTCTTGCAAGCAAAATAAATAACAAAAATTGGAAACGAATCTAAAGCTGAAACGATAACGAACAGATTTTTGTGCAAAGTTACAAGACTTGTGTCGTTCAATTGAGTGTTCACAACAGCAGTGTTGCAAAGTTACACTTTTACACTTTTACAACACAAAGTGAACAGGCTTATTAAATATATTAATATTTATTTATATATTGTACTTGACCTTTACCAGGAACTAGAAATACAGGCCAAAAGCCATGGCGGCATATCCCTATTGGACTACAATTTGACATCAGTATCGGCGCCGACACCAGCCCATTCGTATCTTAAATGCAATGCTGCCAGCAGCAGCAGTCCAACACCGTCGGCTGCACAAAGTCGTCACACTACGACGGTTTCACTCATGGAGGATGTACTTGAGGGCAGGGTATGTTGCAATCGGTGTCAACTCAATCAATTGCTAATCGAAAACTCTCTCTTTCTCTCAGCTAACGGTAATGAGCAGCGATCCGGGCGGCATTGGCTTAAATCAAATTGATGAGCTCATGGAGGATTGCAAGCATTTGGTTCAAGGTGGCGGCGATCCAATGCTCTCTTCACACAGCAGCCATTTGCTGCAATCTCCAACAACAACAGCACAGCTGCACGCCAAAAATTTTGGCTCTCCGAGCGGCGCAAGTTCAGAAGCTGCTATTTACAGTGAGCAAGAGCGAGACGGTCGCTGTGACGAGATTGAGAGCAACAGTGCTTGCTGTGGTGTTGTTGTCCAGCAGCAGCAGTCAGAGCAGCAGCACTGCCAACATCATCGCAGCACAAGAAGGCAGCTGCTGCTGGATCATCATCACAGCCACCACCACCACCTGCTCAACGATTGTGATGAAACGAGTAGACACGATCCGTTGCTGTCGTCTTCGCATCAGTCGTTGTCATCGTTGGTAGACGATAGCCATAGCGAGCCCATGTTGTTGGCATCGGATGCTTTGGATATTGACCTTTAATCCCGCCGTTAGTATTGGTATTATTACTTACTTGCACCGAAAAATGCAAGAACGTGTTTATAAAAAAAAAAAAAAGTATTAATTGAAAGAAAAAAAAGTGTCACAATTATGTTTTGTCGCGTTGCGTCGCAAATCAGTGTTAATATTTTACTTCTACTGAGTCGTAGTTCCAGCTGTATGTGTATGTGCGTGCGTTCATTTTTATCTCTCCATACAAATGCATTCCAATGCGTTCCAATTGTCAGTTAACTGTTGTTCTACACACACACACACACATAAAAATTTTACAAAGTATACATTTCTATTTTGTTTGCAATATACATTTAAATGTAATTAGTTGACTACGTTATACCTCTCTTTTTATTTACATTTTTAATTATGTTTTTGTTTGTATTTAAATTTAGAGAAATTTGTTTATTAAAAAAAAGTGTTACATACATATATAAAGAGAGCAAACCTGTGTTAAAAGTAAAGCTCCTGCAATGGTAAAGAAATAATAATCAAGTACGTTGACATTTGGCTTATTATACACATACATATATAGTAGTATTTATTATAAGAATCTAATCAATAGTAATTGTTTTTAGTTTTTAATACAAAACAAATTCTAACGCGCGCTCAGTTTGAAATTATTGCTGTGCTTCTTGTTGTTTTAAATTTAAAATCATTTTTTGGCCAATTCAGCTGACAGCCAATCTAGTCCCTCATACAGGCCATGTCCTTGAGTCGCGCATGTTGATTGAATGAACCACTAAATAAAAAAAACAAACAAATAAAAGATGTCTCTTTCAAAACAAAGAACAGGTATGACATACATGGCGGTTCCTCAATTGATTCAGATGCAACTTGTCCGTTAGTTCGGCCGCACTCATAGCATTCGGCAGATCTTGCTTATTGGCAAAAACCAGCAGAACAGCGTCTCTTAGCTCATCTTCTTGAAGCTGTGGGGAGATAAAAGTTAATTGATAATAATGTACATAAAATTAATTATTATTAATTACCATATTTTGTAGTTCCTTTTCAGCCTCATTAATTCGATCGCGATCGTTCGAGTCGACAACAAAAATTAAGCCTTGCGTATTTTGAAAATAATGACGCCAAAGCGGGCGAATTTTGTCTTGGCCGCCGACGTCCCAAACGGTAAAACATATATTTTTGTACTCCACCGTTTCCACATTAAATCCAATTGTTGGAATGGTCGTAACAATTTCGCCCAGCTTCAATTTGTATAAAATGGTTGTCTTTCCAGCTGCGTCCAGCCCAACTGCACACAAAAGAGAGATAAAACGTTATACGTATGTATGTATGTATGTACATATATGTGGAGGTACAGTGTATAAATGTTGGCTTGGTATGGTGGTTATCACAAAAAAGAAGCACCGAATAAGCAAATACATATGTACATATGTGGGTAAGTATAATTTATATACATACATATATATATGTATATTGCGCACTTGCTGCGTGGCTGCTGGATTCTGAGTCGCGTAAAACGTGTAATTTTCATTACGTATTTGCGTGGCCAGCGGCTAATTAATGTAGCATCAGGACTAAACCTTTTTGAGCTTACCCATCAGAATGCGCATTTGTTTTTTGCCAAATAATCGCGTTAGTAAACTGGATATTGTCAGTCCCATATTTCCGTGTTTTTGCCTCAAATAACTAAAATCCAAATTTTCACACTACTGTCACTAAAAACTTGACGTGTAACGATTGCTGATAAACTGATTGCTTCATTGTTTTGATCGATATATCGTAAGCAAAAAAAAAAGAAGTTTGTTGCGTACATTATCATCGTGATACTTGTGATAGGTAACTGGTATTCAAGTAACGCCCATCCCTAGCTTACATATATACAATCTTGCATATCAACACTTAACAACAACAACAACAGCAGCAGCAACTGTTGCCTGTTTCTGATTTTGTTTAATTAGTTTCCTAATTATTTTCCCATTGTGCTCTACAAAAAGAATGTCGCAGTCCACGTCGTCTGTGCCAAGGCATACTTAAGTATACCTTGGTCTGTGCTGTGTCTCTCTCTCTCAGCTGTTACTTGTGAGAGAGAGCCTGATGTCGGCGATGCTTCCCATTTACAGCTATTTTTTTTACCCTTGCACTTATTTTCGCGTTCTATGTGCTAATGCTTTGGCGCGATCGAAATTTTACACACACTGTTTAATCACTGCTCAGCTGCCGTTCGCTGCAGTGCCAATTAAACTGTCCTTACTGCAAGTTGCTGTGAAAAACGAAAATAAAAAAAAATGTGTATTGGTGGTTCATGCGATATCATTGGTGCTGGTGTTGCTGATCTCTGTGATGCCTGTCGTTTGTTGGTGCTTGAACTGTTGCGGGAGCAAAACCATAAGCTTAAAGCAGACTTCATGGAAGTGATCAAGATTAATGCAAGCTATCTTGAGATAGAGGCAAAGCTAGTTGAGACGCTGAGGGCAGAGAAGACGCTTCTGGAACAGCATTTGCGCGATATCGAGTCGGAGTTGATGAGGATCAGCATAGAGAAGAGGCACTGCTAACGCATCGAAAGGAGTGCTGCCTCAATATCTGCGGCGACAGTGATTTCGGAAAGTGTTAATAACAATTCAGAATTTTCCAATACAATAAAAGTAATCAAATAATATTATTGTAAGAATTTATTTCGTAATAATAATTAATACGGCAGAAGTGCTGTATTTTGCATGCAATCATTAATTCACAGCTGCAGCTAGAACCGCAATCACAACTGTTGTATCAACCGGCCCCAGGGATGCTGAAATAATCGATACTTCTTTATTGATAATCGATACTTCTTTTAGGCGCAGGGCCAAAGCCTCCTCCTCCACCAAAAACTGAAAACAAGCCGACGCACATGCGCATAGATATATTTGATTTTTGCTATTGTTCGCGATCCCTCCCGCCACAATCGACAGGCCGCTGAGAACAAACAGCACACAGACGCACACATACGTACGTACGTACACACCACCACTTGTTTGATTTAATCGATAAATGTAGCGTAGTTGTTTTCCGCTCCACGCGCTCCATTTGGCAGCAAAGTGCGCGATTTTAATTTATTGGTGTCGGATTTTGGTTCAAGTTTTTAATTATTTCGTAATGTGAATTTTTCAAGTGTTTAATGAAGTTAAGCCTTATATGGTGGTGTAGCTATGTTCAATGTTCCAAATGCGGTAACATGCCGCCAAAACGGTGCTCTCTTCTCTCGATTATGGAGTTAAGTTTCTTGTGCAAGTCTTTCGTTTAGTATATTAACCAATACATACATACATACATTAATTTGCATACAAAAATAATGCATGTGTAAAATAATATACTGTACAGTACAATATGTGTACTTACACTAATACATACATACATACATACATACAGACATGACATACATATGCTAATATGTATGTACATATATCGACGTCAATAACAGAGTTGACAAAACAGTGTTTTTGTTACTTTCAGTCGGTGAGCAACAAACCACAACAACAACTACAACAACGAAAGAAACAAGAAAATCCACAAAGTGCGATTTCGCCTATAAATAGTGGTAATTCTAGTATGGTAGTTTCAATTTGGCGTTCACTTTCGCTTGAAGCGGACTTGTTTCTGGTCGGCGCTCGGATCCATCGACCATTTAATAGTGTTGTTGTTGGTCAACGCTCGATCGATCAATACTTAACGGTGTTTTACAACAATAATAATTCGACAAAATGCATTCCCTTCTAATTGTTTTCGCCTTGGCCTTTGTAATGGCCCCTTCCATTGGCTGGGCTGCTGAAACATCGGCAACAACAACAACAAATGAAGAGCAGAAAGACGGTGAAATCAAAATTTACAAACGCCTTATTCCAGCTGATGTGCTCCGAGGTGAGTCATACTAGTACTTGGAATTGTGAAATCTTTTGCCTGAAAAGTTAAAAAAAAAATTAAGTCGCTATTTCTAAATCGATGCTTGCCCATAAATACATGCATATGTATATGCACACACACATACATATATGTATGTAATAAAAAAGTTTTCAAAGTCGTTGTGCAAAAACCAAAGCCAGTTTGTTGCTCGACCGACAATGGCCTAGTCACTTTTGATAAATGGTAGATTCGCTTGAGCTGTTTTGAAAGTATTCAAGTAGATAATTTATCTTTTATTTAATACTAAACTAAAAACATCTGAGATGTGAATTGTGTACATACATATGTGTGTGTCTGTAGTAAATAAAATCAAGCTGTAAATATGTATGCATGTTTGTATATAGGCATGCTCTTTCTCTTTCATTAATCCAAACTCTGATTGTGTGTTGGCGGGGCTGACGAATAAGATTCGACAATGTGCCGTTAGCCGGTGCAAATGAAAAATGTAAGATGTGTAAACATACATACATATTCAATAACAAGCAAATACCAATAAGATTATAATTTATTGGTTGATTTTGTTTTTATACTCGATACCGAAGGTAAAGAGTATATTGGGTTTGTGCAATGTCCGTCATGGTGTCTGTCCGTCTGTCCGTCTGTCAGTCTGTCCGTCTGTCCGTCTGTCCGTCTGTCCGTCTGTATGAACGCAACTTTTTTCCACACCCTTCAAGCTAGAGACTTGAAACTTTGCAAATGTCTTTATCTATGGCCGGGACAGATAAAGTGTCAAGATTGGGGTTATACGATAACTGGGAGGCTGGCAAATCGATAAATTCGATAACTCAAAATCGATAAATCCACCGTTTCCGCACACCCTTACAGTTAGAGCTACCAAATTTGGTAGGAAGATAGCTACTGGCATCCCCGAAAAAATTGCAATCAAAAATTTTGGGGCCACGCCCACCCATTCCGCCCCCAGCCCCCCGCAGTTTGAAATCAAAAACGCCTATATCTACCTCAGTTTTTGAGCTACAGCCACCAAATTTTACGCCAAGATAGGTGATGACGATCCCCAAAAAACTGCATCAAAACTTTGGATGCCACGCCCAGCCATACCACCCTTGCCAACCCCAGCCGCCCCAACTTTTCGTTAAAAACGGGAATGCGTGTATCTTTCATAGTGTTTGAGCTACAGTCTCCAAAATCGGTAGGAAGATAACTGGTCACGATCCCCAAAGATCTGCATTAAAAATTTTGGGGCCACGCCCACCCATTCCGCCACCAGCCCCCCCGCAGTTTGAAATCAGAAACGCATATATCAACCTCAGTTTTTGAGCTACAGCCACCAAATTTTACGCCAAGATAGGTGATGACGATCCTCAAAAAACTGCATACAAATTTTGGATGCCGCACCCACCCATACCGCCCTTGCCCACCTCAGCCGCCCCAACTTTTCGTTAAAAGCGGGAATGCGTGTATCTTTCATAGTGTTTGAGCTAGAGTCTCCAAACTTGGTAGGAAGATATCTGGTAGTGACCCCCAAAGATATCTTGGCGCCACGCCTACCCCAAGCCCCCCTTCCCCAACTTTTAAAAACTTTGAGCTAGAGTCACCAAATTTGGTAGGAAGATTGCAATTGGCATTCCACAAAGATCTGCATAAAAAATTTGGATCCACGCCCACCAAAAACGCCCGCAGCCTCCTTCCCATCCCTTAACAATCTTTGAGATAGAGTCACCAGTTTTAGCAGGAAGATAGCTGGTGGTATCCCCATCTGTATCAGACAATTTTTGATGCAGCGTACACCCCGGCTGCATCCGCACCCCTTTGCAATCAGGCCTCTTTTTACCGGTTTTAATACTGGTATCGAGTATATCGCAGTCGGTTGCGTCCGACTGCAAAGTTTCCACTTGTTTATATTTATATTTTAACAATTTCAAATGTATTTCTTTTAGACTTTCCGGGAATGTGCTTTGCATCGACTCGGTGTGCCACTGTAGAGCCTGGAAAGACGTGGGAGCTGACACCGTTTTGCGGCCGTTCGTCTTGTGTGCAAAACGAGGAGAATCCAGCAAAGTAAGCAAATTAATTTACAACAACAATACAAATCAAACAACAATAAATTAAACTTATTTTTCGTTTTTTGTTTCAGGCTCCTAGAACTTGTCGAGGATTGTGGTCCTTTGCCGCTGTCGCTGGCCAACGATAAATGCAAGCTCGACACCGAAAAGACAAATAAGACGGCGCCATTTCCATTCTGCTGCCCAATCTTTACCTGCGAGCCGGGTTTCAAACTGGAATACCCTGATGTTGAGAGTGGTGCGAACGATAACGATAAAACTAAGCAGCCTTAAATTTTTATTTTCTTCTGTATATTTGATTTGTTGTTGGTTAAGAGTGCATACATTTTTTAAATAAAATTAACGTATTTTTTCGTTACGTATAACGTAGTATGTGTGTATGTAATTGATGTTGGTGTTGGGTGTAGAGAGAGAGAGCCAGTGCAATCGATAAATGACTTCAGTTTGTGCGCTTTATCGCCAGGTATGACAACACTGCTTCGGCATCGGACCATCGAAAAAAACCAATTAGTTCGCATTTGGAGATCGGGAAAATTGTTGAATATATAGAAGCGAGAGATCGTAGAAACACCCTTAGAGATATACGTAAGTAAAATAATACATATATTGCTTAATTAATTTTCGCATATCGATTTTATATCGATCCTATACACTGTGTCCCGTGCAAAACCGGGCAATATCAGCTAGCTTTATTTATGAATGTGTATTAACATACATAACGCCATCTTGTTTCTACTTAAACTCCTCCTATGCAACCAGTTTTACTTTTAGTCTGCGCCACATAAATAAGTAGTTCGACTCGCAAACGTATTGAATCCATTTATAAAGGTACGATCTCTTAAAGAGAACAACTCAATCACATGCACATAGATTTACTGACCCAGTGGTTCCGGTGTTACATGAGTGACTGCTGAAATAATGCACACCAACTGCTGAAAATGTAATGGGCTACATTCGATGATTTTTGAATAACGCATATCGTACCGAACTAAAATGAACAACTTTAAACTTTTTCAATTTGAAAATGCAGCATTTCAAAATAATTGCCCCAAAATCTAACAGAATTTGTACAAAAACTCATTACTGATTATGAGATCTGTGCGTCGGTGGACTGTCTCATTTCGATGCATAAAATTTGTCTGCTGGGTAATAAATCCACACAGATGCTGCAGGTTAAAATGTTCATGTATGCGTACATACATACATACGTCTTTACGGACGACTCTGAAATAAAGTTCGATTGGACCGGTTTTTGTTATTTTGTGTTTTTTTTTCGTTTTGATAGTTGAGTGCTTCGCCGAGCATAAGCATTCACAATGGAATGTCTTCATTAGTGATGTACAAAATTGCTCAGCTTGTCATTTCATGTTCAACTTTAAATACCCTAACTGGTTAGCTTTTTGAAAAAAATTAAGTTTTTATTCGGTTAGCTTTTTGAAAAAAATTAAGTTTTTATTTTGTTTTTAATATTGGGAATTGACCAAAAGAAATATAACAAAATATAAAAAGTAATTATGAAAAATATAAAGATATACACAAAACCCACTGCAAAATATTCTGACACCAGCTTGCTATGCTTATTCTAGAGGGATGGGGGGTGGTGAGTGTGGTCGTCGATTACGATTTAAGGAAGCTAACACTAGCGCAAATTATCAATTATCGATTTTAAATCATTCACATCTCTTACTAAACGGTAAACGGCACTTTAGTCAAGCGAAAATTTACTGTGTGTGAGTGTGTGTTAAAATGTGCAAGAAAATTAAAAATTAAAGGACAATGATTGATAAAACAATTTTTGATTGTACAAAAATAAAGTTTGGACAAGTGGCAATACGAAGTCCAATACGAAGTCGAACTTTAAAAACGGAAATTAAAGCATTTGCCTCTGGTAAAACCAACAAGCATTCCTGTACAAATATACATACATACATACATATATATAGATACATATGTATGTATACGCGGCTTGTAATGCATTAAGAGCACAAAAGTTTTCTTCATACCTACGCATCAATTTACATACATACATACATATGCGCGCATATATGAACGAACATAAATGTGAATGTGTGAGTAGAAAATAATGGGAAGCTGATGACGATGACTGTGATACGATCAGAGACTGAGCTGTGCGTGTGTGTGTGTGTGTATGTTTTGCTAAAGGCGCACGCACAGACGCCGAATCTTTTAAAAAAAAAAAGAAGACGGACACGCAATATTCACTGCGGTTGGCCTTATAAATAGTAATGTCTTCATCAGCTCGAGAAGCGACAGCAGCACGACGCAAGATGCGGCGGCCGATGGATATTGCTTGATTGGATCGGGAAGGGGGGGATACGAAAGCGGCGAGGTAAGTAAAAGATATGAAAAAAAGGAGCGAACGAAGCGAATTGAGTGAGTGAGAGAGTGAGAGAGGCAGCTCAGGGAAGAGAGGTGACGATAGCTAGCGATTGCATCAAATGGCGGGAGGGACTTACTTTAGCTCGCCAAAGCCGAGCCGAGCCTTAAGCGCTCCTCGGCGAGGAGTTCATCGGCATGGGCCGATTCAAACTTTTCTTCAACAACAACAACGCAAATCGACAAAATTCGTATAAATGTGTTGACTAGCCCTCGATATAAAAGTCGACGAAAGCCACAATTTGCCGTTGTTGTTGTTGTCGACTCTCCAAGCATTAATATACATATACACACATACATACGTATACAACATAATTGTGATCTTCTTCGAGATGATGCTCTTTTCATGCACAATACGCACAAATACATACATACATACATATATGTTCCGTATACAAAGTTTGTATGTATGTATGTACTAGGTATTTTGTGTAAAAGAATATATCCGTTTTTTTGTTGTGTATATTGCCGCATAATTCGAAAAAAACTGGTATTGGGAGAGTGAGAGTTGGGCTTTATTCCTCCCCACCCCCGTTGACTACCTCGTGCTTTGGGGCTTCAAATGGAAGCCTGACTAATTAAGCCCTTTAGATCGCGAGCCAGGTCAGCTTTTTTCAGAGCTACAAAACATTAAAAATAAAGTCATTTGGACGGACGTCTGCGTGTTTTTGTCAGACATAATAATAAGAGCGTAAAAGATATTTTTAAAAAAATAAAGACAATGTATATTTCTGAGCTTCGTTGCAAAGTCCCTAAAACAAAAAGACGAAAATGTAATTGCAATTTTTTTTTCGATTTATTTGTAACTGTAAAAATGACCGCCATGCTGTCTGTCTGTCATGAATCCCTAACAAAAGCTAACAGATTTGCAAAAAAAAATTAAAATTTAATATAGAAAAAGGTGTGGAAATTGTAAAATTTGCTGATCCAAGCCAAGAATATTATACTTTTGTATAAATATGTATGCATGTACATATGTTTGTATGTATGTACATACATACAACGAAGAAGCAGAAGTCTTTGTCGACAACGTTTTCATTTACGTTGCTGCCTTTGCTGCACTGATGTTGAAAATGATGCTGGACAGATTTGAATGCAGATGCAAAACCTAAAAACTTAAAAATACACACACACACACATATACATACATACATATGTATCTGGTTTTTATGTTGTTTCCAAGAACCGACAGAAGTTTCCTTGTTAAATAAGACGAATGCGTGTAATTGTGTGTGTGAGTGTGAATGCTCGTATTCACAGTCACAGTCGCCGCCGCCGCTGCTCGCCTGCTCACTGCTCGCCCGCCTGTCTCGTGAAACTTAGAAATGACTTGAATAAGACGTTAAATTACAAAAGGAACACACATAATGAGAACGCAGCAGCAGCAGCTAGTGCTGACAATTTAAATTTTTGGCTTTTTTTTGGACTAAAAACCAATTCCATTAAATAATATTCGAATCAAATTTAGTGCATTCACCCAAGCATATGTATTTTTAGGCATTATTTAAGAATGAGTTTAAATATTTAAATATTTATACATACAAATATTATAATGTTAGAGTTTTTTTATTTTGTAATTTTTCGTACCTTAATTGTCAGCACTTTTGTTCGGGCGTACGAACAGATGAGTTTTAAAAGGATCGTTTCAGTTCCCGCTGTGTTTCTCTTTCCAAAAATCTAGCTGAGCTCAGCAGCGTCTCGAACATTTTTGTTGCTTTTGCCTCTTGGTTTGATATATTTTTTCGTTGTTGTTGGTTTTTGCTTTTAAGATAGTTTCCCTCTCCGCAGGTTACCAGCGAAGGTTTTGCCTTCGATGACTTCGCTTCTCTAACTATCTTTTCAACCTTCTTCTTTTTGACAAATCTCAGTCTGCAACCATCTACAGGTACTTTTTACCAAACCAGATACAGAATCCGTACAGAGACGCGTTCATTTATTTCGCGCCAAATATACGTTAAATTGCCAAATAAACCACAAAATAAAACATCCTGGAATGTTTTCGATAAGTTATCGATAAATTGCCTAAGTAACGGTTGAGTGAGGTTTTACTGTAAAAATAATCCCAAAGTGTTTGGTAAAAGTCTTTAGATTAGATCTTATATTATTTTGAATTATCTGTAAAGCAAATCATTCATAGAAATGGTTTGATTTACTTTTTTTTTTTTTATAAGTATTTTTTGGTTGGAAGCTTTTGAAGAATCGCGATCTAAAGTATTTAAATGCATTATATTTAGAAATATATTTTATATATTAATATATTTTCTTCAAACTTAAAAAGTAAATTAATAAGAAAGTATTTATAAAATGTTTCTGAATATAATAGTGTATTTAAAGGTAAGTTCAAGTAGTGAGATCTCTGTGCTTATTAGCTTTTCACGATAATTTGTCGATTTCTTCGAAAGGCATACAAAATGCATTTCTTATTTGTGTTTATATTCGGTGGCAGTTGACATAGTCAAAAAAAAAACATCTCTCCTACTCATCACTAAAGAGATGATAAATAAATATGTGCATACGTTGTACAGATACATATTTACTTTTGCAAATATCTCCTGTATCAACTTTGTAGTCAACAAATATTTTGTCATTAAGACTTTAGTTGTAAAATGTAAGTTTTCTATACGTATGTGAAAAAAAACAAACTCGTGCAGCCTAAAGGACAGAAGAGGATCGTTGGTCATTTCTTTAAATCACGTAGTCTGGCCATTAAAAAAAAACAACAACAACAAAACCCGGACACAGCCGGGTAATTTCTTTATAAAAAGAGCATTTTGCTGCATTAATTGAGCACTCACGTACACACACACACACGTTAAAGTAGACATTCTACTAACGTCTCTGTATGTATTTATATGTAAACAGTGTACAGTATGCTTCTTTTTTTTAATGGTAGCAAGGGAGATAGAGTAGAGAAGTTCGAGATATACAGGATGACAACCGTGTGTGTGTGTGTCTGTGTGCCAGTCACAGCCAGCGAGAGAACGAGAGTGAGAGAGAGCGAGATAAAGTACGACAAAGAGGCAGACAAAAGAGAGCGCTGTGCGCAGACACAATGTGGGTGCGCCTAAAAGATCGTCTCTGCACGTCGTCTGCTACATAACAAGTAGCAAGTTGTTGTTGATGAAGTTGGTTTCGCCGACGCCGAGCATACATACACACACACACACACGTATGCTGAGTAGGTATTGTACCTGCTAGCAGGTCTTAATTCAAGAGAGAGAGATAGGAGGAGAGAGACCCAAACAGCTTTATTATTGCTGTTAGTGCTGGCACCTATTAATTCAAACAAAAATTAATAACTTAATAAACTGTTTGACTAGAAATGTTAAATAAAACAAATAATTAAAACGCAGTAATTTATAATAAAATTAAGAGTAACATTTTTAGTTAATATTGAGAATCGAAATTTCTATAAACGAGATAGTGTATTTTGTGCTGTTTTTTGTATTTTAAACACAAGAAAGTGACTTTGCCAATAGTAGCTACATACGTTGCGCAGCACACACAAGCAAGATAGAGAGAGAGAGAGCCATCGTGATTTGGGATGGCCATCTTCAATATGCGCCTTCTCTCAATTTTTGGGCTGTGATCAAACAGAGGCAGAGCAGATCGTGACCTGTGACTGTGTGTGCACTTGTGTCGTTTACGTGGACGTGTGTGTGTGTGTATCAGTGCCTGGCTGAATCTGTACCAGTATCTGTTTGTTTTTTTTGTCAGGCATGGGTGTGCGTGAGCGAGCGCGAGCAGCGTGCGTTGCTCCAGCTAAAGCAACCGAGGCATTGCAAGAGCTGCTGCTGCTCAGTCCGCTCGGAGTAAACACGGCAGTAAGACGCCGTACGTACACACGCCCGCCCGTTTATTGACTTTGTCACACATAATTTAGTTTTTCCGCCTCACAGTTAATTAATACACAAATTGAGTGGTTCTATGGATCAAAAGTCGTCGAACCTTTGAAGTGTGAAAAATATATACTTATCTATATATAAATAGATATAAATGTATACTACATTAATTTCGGTAAATTTTAATAATGCTAACAAAAATTATGCTAAATGCATTTTGTGAAAAACAACAACAACAGCAACCACAACTTCCACCATAACTGTAAAAGTGCTTGGAAATACATAGAAAAATTCCAGTGGAATACGAATAACATTTTGTTTGCCATAAGTTTGTCCATTTATCTAATACATTCACATACTATATGCATAACCAAAAAAATAATAATTGTGTGTTTCGAATGTGTTCGTGTGTGTAAAATTGTTTTTGCATTGATCAATATACAGTTAATAAAATACAAAAACAACAAAAGCAAGCTAGAGCAGCAAAAGTACCGACGGCAGTTTGTTTTTGTGGCCGCACAATGTATGAATGCCGCCGCCGCCGTGAGAAAAGACCCTCATAGCCCCCCAAACTGATCCTCCTCTCCTGATCTCTCGAAATCAGCACAAAATCAAAATGGATGCCTACACATTACCAACATATTTTCCATTGGCGTAAGTAAATAACAAAAAATATAAGCATTTAACCCTTTTAACCTTTCCATGATTTCCATTATTATTTTTATTTTTTTTTAAAGTCAACCAAGTCATTTTAGTATTTTTTAATATTTTTTTTGTTTTACACTAAAAAATTATAATATTTGCAATATTATTAGGAACCAACCCACCAATTTAAACTCCATTCATTAACAGTTTACCCAGAATCTAGTGTAGCTTAGTTCTCTAGCATCTTGCAAACTTCTTTTGACCTGAAAATTGGTCCTAATAAGTTCCAAGACAAGATGGCAAGATGTCTCCATATTCCGATAGTCACGCTTTAAATTAAAGTCCTCTCACCTCCCGAAGGCAAATTCAACTCGCAAGACCAGAGCCTGTCATGAGATAAAAATCCATTGGATGGACCTCTTCGAGAGAGATTTTTAGTTAAGACCATGTGTTCAGCTTTCATCTCGAGGGGAGTTCTTCACCTGATAAAACACTATTTTCTGAATCTTCTTATTGGCTTAGAATGTGTTAACTTCCGCCACCCGACTCCTTTTACGGACATTTGATTCCTACCCAATTGCCAGTTTGCGCAGTGAGTTTGCTGTTCCTTGTCGTCTCTGAGCCCTGAGCATAAGTCTTACTGCCATTCGGCATATTACTTAGGCTAAGATCCATACTCCATACAGCATTCAAGCCATTCGATCCTAAGTTCAAATTTAAGAACTGACAGAATTTTTCTTCATCAGATGGAAAGTTTACTTAATAGATCATCTTTACTAAGTAGTATGCTCCGAAAATATATATTGTAGAAGTTGATAAAAATCCCATCTTGTGAACCAAGCTCTTTTGGTTGCAACGGGACAATCTTGTGATGATGCCGTAGCCCGTCGGAATTTTAGAAGAAATCAAAACCCATCTACTTGTTCTGTCCAGAGGACTGTCATTGTCTTATTACCAAATTTCGGTTGTGGGAAATATATGTTGTTATCGACATTTCCTAGCTCCCACGGAACCCAATCTTGAAACTGTAACTCTTTTTCGCCCATAGAAATAAATATTTTGGCAAAGATTCAAGTCTCTAGCAAACTTACAATCCCTACCTTTGGTATCAGCGTTACAGCGTTACGGTAACAATATAAATGAGGTCTATGGATCTAAACGAACGACTTTGGGTTAGTCCTTGTCCTTCCACCTTAGACCACCCTAGACGTCCTCAACTTAAAGTTCAAATTTCAAGTATTCAAACCAAATAATAACACAATAAACCAAAAGCAATATGATATGCTGATATGATGCGTTCCAAAGAATAAATATATTGTATATAATAAAGAATTGGTATTCATAACACACGAAACAGTTTTGTGATCGACGCGTCGACGCGTTGCCAAAGCTTTATTTAAGTCCAAGTTTGATTAAATTGTGCCTCAGCCAATGAGATGAATTGCGTAACCAACTCAAGTAGCAAGTTCTCATTTTATTGGGCTTAGTATACATAGTATATAGGCTTATAATCTGATCCCTACAACCACACAAAACCCTATAGCCTATATGGTTTGTTGAGCTACTAAGAAATTTGTAAAGTTACATTCGATTATCAACTGTAGAAAGATTTCAATCAAAGCTTTCTAAACTATTTCATTTTTACATCGAAACCGAAGGTATCTCTCTCTTTATTTTTTCAACACATTTAAAGCTAGAGACTTGAAACTTTGCAAATATCTTGGTGCATCAAAGTGTCAGACAAAGTGGCAAGATGGGAGCGCTTCGCTCACTCGGAAGCTAGGAAATCGTTTATCGATAACATGTTTTCGATACACCGATTCGAGGTGCAAATCGATAAAACTAAAATCGAATCACCAAATCCAAAGGGAAAAGATGCTGGCGCAATTGTCCCCCCCCCAAAATAAGATTGTTTGCTGTTTTTTTCTGTGTTCCAGGTATACGGAACTGCAATTTTTGGCATCGAGGCGTGCAGCGGCTGCTGCTGCTGCGGCAGCTTCGGCAGCGTCTGTCTCACCGCCCACAACAACAACAATAACAACAACAACAGATGTTAGCAGTTCTATTCCCGTTGCGGTGGTTCCGCTTCCCCATTCACCCATTCCGCCCGACTCAACGCCAAATGGAAATCCTCATGCATCATTACTCGGCGGTGGCGGCGGCGGGGGTAATCTTCCAGCTAATCATCATCATCATCATCATGTGCATAGCCATAGCCATAGCCATAGCCAGCCGGTGGCGCCACCGCCGCAGCATGATTTTCATCCAGCCTATCGAATCCCAAGCTACATGGAACAGTTCTATACGCTGCAACGAACCAGTCCCACGGCCTCCTATCACAGTAAGTAGATCCTTACTCAGTTCGAATAACTGAGAGATTGACTAATTGATTGATTGATTTACATTGACACAGATCCCTATGCCAATTGTGCGCCAGCATTTCATCATCTGGCCGGTCTGGGTTTGGGTTCGGGCGAATATTTGGTGGGACGTGGCGGCGGCGGCGGGGGTTCCCTAAGCGAATTGCATCATGCGGCGGTTGCCGCCGCCGCCGCTGCGGCTGCTGCTGCAGCTGGTTCGTTGGCCAGCACCGATTTCCATTTCAGTTTGGATGGCCCGGGTCCGCCACGCCCTGGCGGCGTCGGGGGCAGCATGCGGGCAAGTGTGGCTAGCCGCAAGCGCGCCCTCTCCTCGTCGCCGTATTCCGATTCGTTCGATATCAATTCAATGATTCGCTTCTCACCCAATTCACTGGCAACGATCATGAATGGCGGCATCGTCGGTGGCGCCTCGCGGGCCTCCAGTAGCGCCGCGAGCGGCTCTTATGGCCATTTGGCGGCGAGCGCCCTGAGTCCGATGGCTGCGGCGGCGCATGCCCATCATACGGCGGCAATGGCGCCGCACTTGCAACAGCTGCAAGCACATTTGTTGCGCGCCAGCGCCGGCTTGCTGCATCCAGCTGCAGCCAGCTGTGGCGGCTATGTGGCCATGAGCCATCATAACATTGGATTAACCGAAGCCGCCGCCGCCATCAAATCATCAAAGGAAATTTCAACGCCAACTTCAACATTGATTGACGAAATGACGTCCACTCAGCAGCAGGTAAGAAGAAGAAGAGAGAGAAGAGAATTTTGACTTGATTTAAACTATTTCTAGAACTTTGACGAAGTAAAAAAGAACAAAAGCAACAACAACAACAAAAATAATCATCTGATCATCGAACAACCCTCGTCAACATCGGAAAGCGGCGTTCTACAGGTTGAAGCAGATAGTGCAACGGCGGCGGGAAATCCCTTGCAACAACGTAATAAAGCCTCTCTTCCGTCGGAGGAATATAATGATTATGATTGCGGCGCAACGGCGGATACAACGGATATTAAGGATGAGCCCGGCGATTTTATTGAAACGAATTGCCATTGGCGCAATTGCAGCATCGAATTTATGACCCAAGATGAGCTCGTCAAGCATATTAACAACGATCATATTCAGTGCAATAAGAAGGCCTTCGTTTGCCGCTGGGTCGATTGTTCGCGTGGCGAAAAACCCTTCAAGGCCCAATACATGCTCGTCGTCCATATGCGACGTCACACGGGCGAAAAGCCGCACAAATGCACGGTAAAAGCCAAATTCATATTTAAATGTAATACAATTATTAACTTTGTCTTGTCTCTTTGCAGTTTGAGGGTTGCTTTAAGGCTTACTCGCGTTTGGAGAACTTGAAAACCCATTTGCGTTCGCATACGGGCGAAAAACCTTATACGTGCGAATATCCAGGTTGCAGCAAGGCATTTAGCAATGCCAGCGATCGGGCCAAACATCAGAATCGTACCCACAGCAATGAGGTAAGTTAAGGCATGGTGAAAAGAGAGCGCAGTGGTGAAGGTGGGAAAATAGGAGAGAGAGACAAAAGCTCGATAACATTGTGTGAGAGAGCTGCCATACAAAAGCTCGATGGCACGGCGCAAGAAATGTAACTTGGCTTAGTTTGTGTGAAAGAGTTTTATACAAAAAAACCTATTAATTATTATTTTCGAAATTTAAAACCCACAGAAACCGTATATTTGCAAAGCGCCTGGTTGCACCAAACGTTACACCGACCCGAGCTCGCTGCGCAAACACGTTAAGACTGTGCACGGCGCCGAGTTCTATGCAAATAAGAAGCACAAAGGCTTGCCATTGCACGATGTTGGCAACTCTGGACTGGACAGAGAGACAAGACAGCAGCAGCAGCAGCAGCAACAGCATCAACTACAAGAACAACACATTGATTCGAGGAGTCCTTGCAGCGATAAGGCTGTGAGCGTATCGAGTCCAAGCATCAAATCCGAATCGGATGCCAATTCACCGGGCTCTCAACTGGTGGCTCACCACCACAACACGGGTGGATCGTCGACATCGGATTGTTTGATGCATTTGTACAGGCAACAGGATGATTTACCGACCTTGGACGAGGGTTGGCCCTACGATGATGATGTCGATGCCGCCGATTTGCCAATTGTCCTGCGGGCCATGGTTAATATTGGTGGGAATGGTAGCAATGCTGCGTCCAGCTGTGCAACGGTTCAACGTCAACGTTTTCGCAGTCGCCTGCAAACGAAAGTAATCAACTCGTCGAATTCGATGCTCTCGAATATACCAGAAAGCCACAATAATCGTTCGATTGGCATCATCGAACTAAACCAACGCATTACCGAATTGAAAATGGAGCCAGGAACCGGAACCAACAACCCAGAGCGATCAATTCAGAAGGCATCGTCAATCCAACAGCAACAACAATCGCGGCGTGATAGCCAAAATTCGAATGCCAGCACATATTATTGTAGCATGCCGACGAGCAGTCGTCGCAGCAGTCAATCGTCGCAGCTATCAACGATGTCAACGATGCGACCGGCCAATAATAATAATTATAACAATAATCCGGTTGCATCTCTATACGATCCGATATCGCCGGGTTGCTCGCGCCGCTCCAGTCAAATGTCCACAATGGCAATGAATGTTGGAGTTGGAATGAATACGAATAATTACAACACCAATCATACAAATTATATTTGTGGAACTGGAACGACGAGGAACGGCAACAGCAACAGCAGCCTGCCGCCACCACCATCCTCCCATTTGATAGCCTCGCATTTGCAACGTTTGCAGTCAAACGATATGAATTGCTATCAAACGGCAGCTGGACCCGGTCGCTATTCAATTCCTAACGCTGTACTTCAAACGTCCCACAGTAATTCCAATTATTATAATGCTCCCTACGAAGGAGGAGGTAATTCGCGACGACAATCGGAACCCATAATGATGGCAACGCCGAGTTACCCGAACAACAATCGAAATCATCAACGTACCAAGGAAGGACCACCACCACCACCTACAACAACAACCGTTGGTGAACATCATCCCAATGAGAAGGTCAATTTGGATGAGGTCGAAGAGCTAATTCTACCCGATGAGATGCTGCAGTATTTGAATTTGGTTAAAGAAGCTGAAACAAAACCAAATCAAACAGCAGCAAACCCCACACTACCCCATAACAACAACAACCCAACAAATTGTCCTTCGCCGCTCAACCAATTGATAATGTCGCCACAATCGGGCCATACAATGTCGGCATTGGGCAGTCCATATTCTCAGCGCAACTTTGACTATAACGATGCCAGCCACCAAACCCATCGCCATCATCCGCACAACACAACGTACCCTATGAATGGGGCAGGTCAGGATAGTCAGAGACCATTGGTACCACCACCACTGCAACAAAACAATTTTGTATCAAATCCGAATCAGATAATTGACTCCTCAATGACCAGCCTACCGGAACTAACAACAGTTCCAACTACTACTATCTCAAAAATGAATCTCGCGGAAATACAATGCGGAGTTGTGAGCCAATCGCAGTTATCACCGACTCCGAATTTCCAAACGACAAACAAAGCACGAAATCAAAATCATCCCTGCTTACCAATCGCAAAGCTCATTGATACGGAACATCAAAACACCAGCAGCAACCAGACTATGCATTCCGACACATATCAGCGAACTCTTGAGTATGTGCAAAGCTGTCAGAATTGGATGGAGAGCAATAACAATAACAATAGTGCACCGATAGGTGGCGCTGCGCAACACTCGACAATACTCAACACAGTGTGGCCAGATGTAAGCAGCTCAACACATCCAACGCATCATCAACCGCCCAGCACAAATATGATTATCAATGATATGACAACATCGTTGAGCTCTCTCTTGGAAGAGAACCGTTACTTGCAAATGATGCAGTAGTGTGCTAGCTCTCTCTCTTACACTTATTTATCGTCATACACATTTAATAAATTGGCAAATCCAATTCATTCACCAACACACACACTAAGACATAGATGTACTTATCTTAAATTAAGTTTCATTGGTATGTATATTTTCTGACTTTTCTTTGTTTATTTTATTTGGGCATAAATATACTACATACATACCAATATGCTTATCAAAAAGACTCAAATGAAAAGCTATTTAGTTTCTAGATAAATTACTGAAGCATACTAAACACACATACACAATCAAGCTGCATTTCTTTATACATGTAAGTTAGCTTTAATACGATCAATAAGTCTTCCCAAATTTTAAATGATTATTTTGAATATTCGCTCTTATAAATAAAAAAAATTAAAATACATTCGCCCATTGTATACTATATGCATGCGGGTAATCGATAATTGTTTTTAAATTCTAACATTTACCAATTGTGCAAATAGAGTTGTCAAATAAAATAAAACAAACCCGTACATATTGCACTCGTTTTCTGCTGCCTCGCTGGCTCTCACATAACAGAAGGAGAGAGAAAACCAGACAGATGCACATATGGGCTACCAGATCGATGGAAAGAGCAACGACTATCGCGATACCCGCGCCACGCTGCATTTATATCGATACTTTGATGGGCTATCGAATGTGCATGCGCGCTTCATAAACTATCGGCGTGCAATCGATGGTGAACACAGCGATGTATCGATTGCGGTTAGTTTTTTGACAACTCTTTTATGTGAAAGTATACACTTTTTTCCACAAAATGTGTGCGTGTGTGTGTTTGAGTGCCTAGAGTTTTATTTAGTTGCTTAAAAACCATATTTGGTTGTGTAAAATCGCGCAATGTAATGTAAATGCTAACAACAAAACTCGAATCGAATATCCACCATTATGAGATGAACAAAAAAGGGCCATTGGTAAAGCTGGCAATACCATTGTTACAAGTTGCACAACTCTCTCTTTGCTTCTCCACCATTCGCCAACTCCACTTCCTATGAGAACAAAAAAACACCATTTTGAATTCGAGCATACATTGACAAATACAAATACATACAAACGTGAGGAAGGATGCTGCTGTTGCAACAACAACTGAGCCGTCAGCAGCATTGCGCTTTATTCGTAATAATATTTAATGTCGTGCAAATAGTAGGCAGCATTAAAATTGATCGGGTGGCGGCGACAACTAACAGCCAACAAAAACAGTTCCCTTCCAGTGATATTGTTGCCCAGTTTGTTTTACCTGCAGCTGTTGGTGGAGGAGGCGCCGCCGCCGCAACGTCAACGTCAACGATATCGAATTTAGCAAATCGGACTGCCAATGGATCCGCCGGAGCGGCTGCATCCAAAAACTATTTCACACATTTAACCTTTGATAATACGCATAACGTTTTGTATGCGGGCGCGACAAACAAAATACTTAAACTCAATGAAAATCTGCGAGTGCTTTCGGAGGCGGTAACGGGGCCCAAGCACGATGCGCCCCAATGCCATGCTGGCGGCTGTCCGGAGGATGTTGAGACAACGTTGGTCAATAATTATAATAAAATATTGGTCGTAAGCTATGCCCACAACGATGGCATACTCATCTCATGTGGCAGCATCAGACAAGGTAATAATATTTATTAAAAATCAAATATATAATATTAATTTGTTCTTTGTTTTTGGTTTAAAGGTGCCTGTGAAATTTACAATCTCTTGCGCTTCCCGGCGGCGCCACAATTTGTTGCTGTGCCTTTGGCTGCCAACGATGAATTTGCATCGACATATGCCTTTGTCGGCCCCGAGCGTTATTCGTGGAAGAAGGAGGATATCCTGTATGTGGGCACAACGTTCACGAACGTCGGCGATTATCGACACGATGTTCCGGCGATATCGTCGCGCCGCCTGGATGACCTCAACTATGCTGAGTTCTCGATACAGCAATCGATAATCAATATTGATGTCAAGTATCGAGATCATTTTCTGGTCGATTATGTGTACGGATTCAATTCGTCGGAGTATGCGTATTTTGTGCTCGTCCAAAAGAAATCGCATCTCGCCGAAGAGGCGGGCTATGTGACGCGTCTGGCAAGGATCTGCATAACGGATCCAAACTATGATAGCTACACGGAGATAACGATAACGTGCACCGCCACCGACGAGCATCGGGACTATAATATATTGCGGGACGCCAAAATAACGCATGCCAGCCAAAAGTTGGCCTATCAAATGGGCATTAAGCGGGACGATCATGTCCTGGTCACGGTCTTTTCGCCATCGAAGGAGATCAGCGATCAGCCGGAGAGCAAGTCGGCCATGTGCATATACAGCTTGAAGGATATCGAGGACACGTTCATTGAGAACATCCACATGTGCTTCAATGGCACGATCAAGGACCGCAATCTTGGCTATATCTCGGGCACCATCAACGACGGCCGCTGCCCCATCGTCGGCTCGCTGGGCAACATTTATAACTTTTGCAATGTTGGGCTGAAGATTAGTGGCGTGGCGCCGATCCTGGCGCATGCCCTCTTCCATTTTGATAATGTTTCGGTGACATCTGTGACAGCAACAACGACAACAGATCAACAGCATTCGCTGGCATTCCTCGGCACCGAGGCGGGCACCATCAAGAAGGTCCTTTTGTCGGGCCAAAAGCCGGGCGAGTACGAGGAAATAGTCGTCGACGCAGGCAGCCGCATCCTGCCCAATACCATGATGTCGCCCAAAAAGGATTTCCTCTACGTTCTGTCAAAGCGCAAGATAACCAAATTGCGCATCGAACACTGCTCGGTCTATGCGAATTGTTCGGCCTGCCTCGAGTCGCGGGATCCCTTCTGCGGCTGGTGTTCGCTGGAGAAACGCTGCACAGTGCGTTCCACCTGCCAAAGGGATACCTCGGCGTCGCGCTGGCTATCGCTAGGCAGCGGCCAGCAATGCATCGACTTTGAATCGATTGTGCCCGACAAAATCCCAATCAATGAACTAACCCAGGTTCAGCTGATCATACGCACCCTGCCCGAACCCTTCAATGCCAAATATCGTTGTGTCTTTGGCAATTCGACGCCCATCGATGCCGAGATACTCGAACATGGCCTGGCCTGCAATACGCCGCCAATCGAACAGCGGCCCGCCATTGCCAGTAACACGGATCATGTCCTTGTCCCACTGTCCGTGCGCAGCTCGGAGACCAACAAGGATTTCGTCTCGCGCTCATTTGCCTTCTTCGATTGCTCGCACCACGCCAATTGTCAGACGTGTGTCCGCAGCTCTTGGGGCTGCAATTGGTGCATCTTTGACAACAAATGCGTCCATCGAACCGAACAATGTCGCAACATGGAGAGTGCCATCGCTGCGGAGTCGCAATGCCCACATCTGAAGCGCAGTCGGGAGCCCATCCTGTTGCCCGTTCGTGTGCCCAAAGAGATCCGGCTGGAGATCGAGAATCTGCCCAAACCGAAGAGCGCCCATGCCGGCTATCTGTGCACCATTCAAATCGAGGCGGCCCAAATGCTGCTGCCCGCCCACATCGAGTCGAACAAGATCGTCGTTTGCGAGAAGACGCCATATTTTTACGAGCAGAATTCGCACGAATACGAGGCGAAAGTCGACGTTATGTGGAATCGTCAGCACTATGTTGACACGGCCACAATCGTCCTGTACAAATGCGATGTCCTTGGCTCGCATCGCGAACACGCCGATTGCAGCCTATGCGTAACCCGCGATCCCAAATACCAGTGCGCCTGGTGCGGCAGTTCCTGTGTCTACAACGAGACCTGCGATGCCGGAAGACATCATGGCTACGATGAGGTAAGTGTTGCAACCCAATAAAGAATGTCCGTCTTGACATATTCCCTTGGATTCACAGAAATCGATTAACCATGTGCAGCTACAAAACGAATGTCCACGTCCAAGGATTGATATTATTAAGCCACTGTCCGGACCCATCGAAGGCGGCACACTGGTCACTATTGAGGGCAGTAACTTGGGCATACGCGAAGAGGATGTACGTGGCAAGATCTCGATTGGAACGGTGCCCTGTGAGCTGGTCAACTATGAGATATCCGTGAAGATTGAATGTCGAACGGGTGCGGCGCTGCATCAGATGTCGGCACCCATTAAGGTTGCCAACGATGCTGGCTACACCGAATCGAGCGTCCAATTTCACTTCAAGGACGTCCAACTAACCGGCTTGTATCCAACGATCGGACCCAAATCGGGCGGCACCCAACTGTCGCTGTTGGGCAAATATCTGAACATTGGCTCGAGCATTCGGGCGTATCTCGACGAATACGAGTGCCACATAAACGTGACCCAGGCATCGTCGTCGCGCCTCTCCTGCGTCACCTCGGAGGCAACGCAACCCGAACCGATACGTTCGCTGCGTTTGGTCGTCGATGGAGCGAACCGCACGTTTACCTGTTCGAATGTAGAACAATCGGCGGGGGGACATCAGCAGCTGCGTTTGAATTATGGTTCATATCATCATTATAATATGCCGCAACCGGCGCCGCCGCCGCCTTGCTCCATCTTCAATTATACCCAGGATCCGCGCATTATGCAAATCAAACCGCTGCGCAGTTTTGTCAGCGGCGGACGCATCCTGACCGTCCACGGCATGTATCTGGATTCGATACAGAATCCGGAACTCGAAGTATTCTTCGATAGCGAGCGGGTGAACAAGACCTCGTGCTCGGTCATCAATTCAAATCAAATGGAATGTCCATCGCCGCCGGTCAATTCGCAATTTCAATTACTTAAACGAACCGGTACGACGGAGCGGAGCAAACGCAATGCCAACTATAATCTGTATGGAACGGGTTCGACTGCGTCGAGTTATTTGGATGTCGCCGCATTTGTCAAGGTCCATGAAACACAATTGAATCTACAGCTGAGCTTCGTCATGGACAATGTGCAATTGGTGCGGGATTTGAATAAATATTTTCACGACATTCGCAGCACCATCGTCTATCTATCCGATCCCAAGTACCTGCCCTTCCCCAACGAGGTCAAGCTCTACAAGGGCGATACGCTGGTCATCGAGGGGGAGCTCCTCAACCTCGCAGCCGATGAATACGATGTGAATGTTACAATTGGCACCGCTCAATGCAATATCACCAGCTTGGCCCTCACCCAACTTTTGTGCCTGCCACCCGAACAACAGCCAGGGGCGACCGATGAGAATGGCGTGGAAACTTCGGTAGATTTGCCGCTGGTTGTTGTCAAAGTTGGACGCAACTTGCGCTACGTCATCGGCTATCTCAAATACGATTTGAACAAACCCTATTCGATCTCCCATGCCATGCTCGGCATTATCCTAACCGTCGTCTCGATTATAATCATCTTGGTGATTGTGTTGATTATGTTCCGGCGGAAGTCGACGCAGGCCGAACGCGAATACAAACGCATCCAGATCCAGATGATAACGCTGGAGAGCAACGTGCGTTCGGAGTGCAAACAGGCCTTTGCCGAACTCCAAACCGATATGACCGACCTGACCGCCGATCTGGAGAGCAGTGGCATACCAACGCTCGACCATGTCAACTATATCATGAAGGTCTTCTTTCCGGGCGTATCCGATCACCCGATCCTCAACTCACCCAAGATAGGACGTGGCAACAATCAGCACACGAACTACGATGCGGCAATGATGCAATTCGAACAATTGATTAGCAACAAATACTTTTTGTTGACATTCATTGAGACGTTGGAGGCTCAGCGTTCGTCCTTTTCGATACGGGATCGTGTCAATGTCGCCTCCTTATTGATGATCGTGTTGATGGGCAAGATGGAGTACGCCACAGATATATTGAAATCGTTGCTTTTGCGTCTAATTGACAAATCGCTGACCAGCAAACATCCCCAGCTGATGCTGCGTCGCACCGAAAGTGTCGTCGAAAAGATGCTAACCAATTATCTGGCGATTTGTATGTACGATTATCTCAAGGAATATGCCGGCTCGAGCCTGTTTCTGCTCTTCAAGGCGATCAAACATCAGGTGGAGAAGGGTTTGGTCGATGCGATAACCCACGATGCGCGCTATTCCCTGTCCGAGGATCGTTTGCTCCACGAACAGGTTCAACACTCTGTCGTCATATTGCATATCCTCCAGGACGATCTGGACGAGAAGGTGCAGTGCCGCGTTAACGATTGGGACACAATATCCCAAGTGAAACTCAAAATACTCGATGCCATATTCAAGAATACCCCCTTCTCGATGCGCCCAACGGTGCACGAAGTCGATCTGGAGTGGCGGCATGGACGCGGCGGTCATCTAACCCTACAGGACGAGGATCTAACCACAAAAACCATCAACGGTTGGAAACGTTTAAATACCTTGGCCCACTATGGTGTCAAGGAATCGGCGGTGATGTCCTTGATAGCCCGACAAAATGATGGGTACAACAATATGCAATATGGCAAACAGCATCAACTGGCGCATCAGCAGGCACAGCATTATCACAACTGTAAGTAGTAAATTTAACTGTTAACTTAACAGAGTTGGGCTCGCTTAACAGTCGCAATACTCAATTCACAATATCTATGAGTAATGTTAACTCTTAACTTAACAGAGTTGGGCGCGCTTAACTTTAACAGAGTTTGGCCGCAATATTCAAAAATTCAAATTTCTTCCATTTTACACAGTTTATTATATAAACAACTCGCAGAGTCACATTATAATCAATAATGATATCGAATCGGGACTGCAGCAGCCAAGACTATATCATTTGGTTAAACCCATAGTGCCGGATCATTATATGAACATTAAAAATTCAGCAATGTCAGCGACAACGGGAGGAAATCAACATCAAGGCGGCGGTGGCGGTGGCGGCGTCTGTGGCAATGGAATCGAGCGTGCCAACAAAACAATACCAGAAGTGTTCTTAACTCGCTTGCTCGCCACCAAAGGCACAATACAGAAATTTGTCGACGATTTCTTTGCCATTATTCTAACCGTTAACGAGGAGCTGCCGCCGGCTGTCAAGTGGCTATTCGATCTGCTCGATGAGGCGGCGCGACGCTACGATATCGCCGATACGGATATAGTGCATGCCTGGAAATCGAATAGTCTGCCGCTCCGATTTTGGGTTAATTTCATTAAGAATCCCGATTTCATATTCGACGTCAATAAAACCTATTCGGTCGATTCGTGCCTCAGTGTTATTGCCCAGACATTTATGGACGCCTGTTCGACGCAGGAGCATCGTTTGGGCAAGGATTCGCCATCGAATAAACTTTTGTTTGCAAAGGTAAGTCGCAAATCTCTCACCAAATCTTTCGTCAATCGCCAATTTAAATTTTCTTTTTTTTTTGTTACAGGATATTCCGAATTATCGCACAATGGTTAAGGAGTTTTATCGAGACGTTGCGCGGCTGCCACAAATTAGCGACCAGGAAATGAGCACGGCCATGCAACAGCTGTCGGTGCAACAAATCGATGAATTCGATACGATTTCCGCCCTCAAAGAGCTATACATCTATATAACCAAGTACAAGGAGCCGGTGAGTACTTGGGTCAAGGGTCAATCCAATCCTTTTACTCACTCTCTATTTTTGTAGATTATGGACGCTCTTGATGCGGATCCAAATTGCAAAAAGATGCATCTGGCAAGCAAATTGGAAAGCGTTGCTTGCACCCTCGACGGCGAGGATACATCAATCTGCTGACACTGACAATGTCAATGTCCTTGTCAATGCAGGTTTGTTCAATTTAATTTTCATTTCATTCGATTCATAAACCATTTTATCTGAAAACTCCAGGAACAATAATTATTTTATTGTTCAGTTGATATTCTTATCGAATCTTCTGTGTTCCGCTTTTAAGTTCTCACATCTATATATCATATATATCATACTATCTATCCGGATAACATTTAATGATCACAAGTCTGAGATTTAACCATTCGCAATTTTGGTTTTGAAATAAGTTTTTTACAATCTGCTGCCACTGCCAACTTTGATTCGCTTTTAATATAAATTTATAAATCGAATAATGCTTGAAACGACATATTTTTGAAATTCATAAATGATAAGCCGATAAACTATTGCAAATATTTAAAAAAAAAACAAAATGGGTTTTTTTTGTAATAAATATGAGATTCTTAATACCGAAAGTATTTACACGACATCGATACATAAATTTAATTGACTGAAAATTGTACAGAGAAAAAAAGCCCAAAAAACCAAATTTAAAAACAGAAAAAAAAAAATGTCTGCTAGAAGTAGAAAAGAGCAAAATTTGTTACAAAAAACAAGAAGGCAAATTTTGATTGCTGATATATTCTATTTTGAATTTAGTTAAGGCTAGAATTATAAATTAAATAATAATATATTAATAATTACAATATTATAAACAAGACTTAAATTGCTTGCGCCAGCAATTAATTTAATCGTATATCGAAATAATTCCACATGTGCACTAAAAATATATATTTATAATCGTAGCAGAGAAAATAATACTTAATATATTGAACAAAAAAAATAATAAGAAAATCACATAAAATCGAATCTTCTGCAATCGTTTTTTCATTGTGTCAATTCGCAACGGTTCTAACTTTTTCTAGACATAAATGTGAAAACAAAAAAATATTGAAAATTTTCTCAATTCATTCAGCTCGAACAATGTATGGAGCTTAGTACTTTAGGACATGTGATATACTATATGTACATTTATTATTAAGGATTCGTACAGTTTTTCTTTTATTAAATTGCGATGATTTATTTCCCATATACATAAATACATACATACTTATATGTTTGTAATTGTCCGTAATTAAACTGTCACACATAAAAATTTACAAATTAATATAAAACAGAGTTGCATTCTAAGTTAAAACAAAAACAAATGATGTAGACACAAAATAGTTCATCTTTATGTATATATACTAAAGGTACTTTAACATTAAATATTTGATAAGTGAATGTAATTATGTATTAATATACTATTTCAAATAAAGTTCATTTAGTTCTAAAATGTGATTTTTGTTCACTGATCGCGTGAAACATAAATGTGTGACTAACAGTTATCGATAGTTTCATCGGTAAAATATTTTGTATCGAGTTAAGCTAAGTATTGTTTGCCAAATCGACGCGTGTGAAATTTTGCCACCATAAGAATCCTTATTTTAACGCACAAGTGAAAGTATTACTTTGATTTTAAGACTTCGGAACTAAGGGTGAGTAGATTCGAGTTTAATATAATGTATATAATTTATTGGAAATCAATTAAATACAGTGAGTGCTTTGCAACAAATGAATAGAAACACGAACACATACATATGTATGTAGAAATCCTCAGTGATGGAACTCTACATTTTACCCCGCCTTCTGCCGAAGTTCACGGCATGCCATATACACACATGAAAACACATAGCTTTCGGTGAGTAAACACATACATACATATGTATACAAAAGAATTTAACTGTTTACATAAGCACACAGTCTCATGTTAAAAGCATGCATTTGTTAGTGTGCAACTAATTATGTCTTACAAAGGATGTTTACATTGTAGCTCACGCACGAGATTCTTTTTATGCTCCAAGCCTATTCAAATTGGGTAAAAAGAGTCTTTGAAAAAGTACAACAACAAAAACACAGCACCATCATCTATGTCCGTTTTTATGGAAGTCCTAGGTTGTGAGTAGGCCAATTCCACAGACTACCTCAAGTTTTCAGGGAGTTCAATTGACACTGTAAAAAATTAACTAGTAGCCATTGTTGTATTAATGTTAATTTGCATGGGATGTCAACGATGTTTCGATAACGATCATGACTAAAAAAGTTCACCTCGATAGTTGACAAACTGAGAAACTAGTGTTAAATTACATTGCTTCAAGTGTATACACATGTACATGTACATGTACATGTATGTCAGCCAGTCATGTTAGTAACTAAACATGCCGCCGCCGTCTTTATCGAAATGACTCAGACTGTGTGTATCTAATTTGTGTGTGGGCGTGAGAGAGGAGAGAGAGAGAGAGTATGAGTCTGTTTGAGTATTGCCGTTGGTTGAGCATTTTAGTCGAATATGAAGCGCCGCTGAACGAACAGGTTTCTGTCGTCCGTGTTCGCTGCGTTGTACGTTTTGGTGTACTATATTTTATTGATGAATGCGATTGCGATTGAATAATGGCAGAGTATAACTGACGCGATTAAGTGAATCGGAATTTATTAAAATGCCAATCGAAGTAACTAGTATGTGCTGTAATCGAAAGTCAATCACTTTTTTGACTCGGAGTTACGCGTTTCTAAAATAAATACACACACATACATACGAAGCCACGACAGCGAATGCAAAAGCAGACTTATGGATAAATATACAAACAAACAAAATTTAAAAAAAAAATTGATCGCCCAGCATTCAAATTGTTGAATGTATTGTGGAGGCGGCGGCCATGTGGTATAAAAAATGAAAATACGAAATGAATCTGAATCTAAATCTAAATTTGAATCTGAAAACAATACAACAACAACAACGACATTCCAAAATATTATTTGGAACTGGAAGAAGAATACAAAGGAATATATATACATATATGTAGATCGATTTGCATTTAGTAAATTATCCCAATGTTGTTTATTGTTACCCCATAACCAATGTATCATACATTTGCAAGAATCATTATTAGCAACAGCAGCAGCCGCAGCAGTCGAGTACAAACAATAAGCTGTTACAACAACAACAACAAAGATTGTTCGGATTATGTTAATCGCAGTGTAGCCACATACTTATTGTACAAATTGATTGAAATATGTCTGGTCATTCTTCTGTTATTATTGCCATTCCTTTTATTAACATTAACATGCTCCTCACTCATACAAAATGCAAATGGCGAGGATGTTCCGTTATTATCAAAGCCAATGTTAAATTCAAACAACAACAACAGCTTCCAGGCTAATTTTGCTAATCCCGTTGTCGTCGTCAGCAGCAGCGGCAGCAACAACAACAACACACACGGCAGTATTGTATTAAAGAAAACCCATAGCATAATAACAAAACAAAACAAAAGTCTATTATACGAGTACAGTCTGATAATTCTAAGTCAATCATCTGCTAAAAATATGCAATATTACGATTTAGCCAAAAAGAGTCAAATAAGCACAAATACAAATACAGATACACATGAAATTAGTACAATATTGCATGCACCACCAAAGTCAACAAGTAATTCAATTCTGCGCACCAAAAGAAACACATATACAAATACTATTAAATCAACCTCAAACGCCGCTGGCAGTCAAATATTTCAAGTTGCTATTGAGGAAAAACCAAACAAAACAAATCAACATCAACATATACATATGCACAACCGAATTATCAATAAAGATAAACTAACCAAACTAGTTATGAACGGGCTTGGATTAAAAAAACTCCCGGATATGAAAAAGGTGAGAAATACATTATGTATGTACAATATTATGGGTTAAAGGGCATACAAAGAATCTTGTGTGTGTGTGATCATTTTTTGTGTGGTTGCTGTAAACACATGGCCAGTGTGTTTCATTGAAAATATAACAGATAATTAATTGCACAACAACAAATGCATGCTTTTTACATGAAAGACTGTGTTTTTTTAAATACCACACAGCTACATAAGTATGTATATGTAAACTTTTTTTTTTAATGCGATTAATTTTGAATTTCGGAAGGGGGGGGGTAGACCAGAAAAATCCCGGATGATTTCAACATCAATTTAATTTTTTATAGCAGACCGATAGTGATCGTTGCACTATCGATAAGTGTGGCGATGTGACTTTCTCAGTCACGCGACATTTGTAGGCAAATCTATAATTTGTATAACACCAGTCGACTCTTTTCTGCACCTTTGCGTGAGTATGGGTTCAACTAACATGCATTTATTTTATTTATTGCAGGCAAACATTAGCCAATTCGAATACTCTAGCAAATACCTACAATACTTGGCACGTCTACAAAATAATAATCATGAAGGCGGCAAATTTGGCGAATCACTTAAAATATTAAGCATTGCAACAAACCGATTTGGTGACATATCGCAAAAAAGATGGCGTCGTCAAAGACGCGCAGCTCGACGATCAAAAAGCCGGGTCAAAACAAAATCGCATGATCATATCGACAATAGTGGCGGCGATAAAACAAATATTCTGCTGCATTTTCCATTGGCCATTAATGGTAACGATTACAACTACGAAAAAGTCGATGAAGCCAATGTTCGACTTATGTTGCTGTATAATCCAGCCCTGGCCACTCAGTCGACTGGAACAGTTATGTTTGAAAGGAGAAGAAAGGTTAATAAAAAAAACTGCGCAAAGAATCATGTGATTAGCAGTAGCCCGAACCAATCGAAACCGAACGGCGCTCGCATGCGCAATAACATAATAGTTTTGAAAGTCTTTCAGCTGTTGGCAAGGCACAAGCGGCGTCAACTGGATGCGCGCAAAATCGAGTTTGAGCACAGTAGAAACTCTGCTGAGGAAGAAACTCATAGTCAGTGGCTTGAATTCGATGTTACCGAATCAGTTCGCAGCTGGTTAAATAAGACCCATGAGAATCTTGGCATCGAAATTCAATGCGACAAATGTAAGCGAATCGGTGCTCGTATTTTAAGCGAATTTTCCAGCCCATCAGAACAACAACAGCAACGGGAGAGCAATGGCGGCGACGTCGATGACGAAATTCACAATCGTTTTCATCTGACGCCAGTTTTAAATATCATTGGCCACGTCGGACACCGCACAAATAGTGGAGTCCATTCGCTAAACAATCAAACCAATAATAATTATTTTTCTCATCGCTTAAGCCACGCCAACGCCGCCAACAGTAAGGACTCTCAAAAGTGGCCAAATAGCTGCTATAAAGCGCATCAGCGCTGCTGTCGCCATCAACTGGATGTGGCCTTTAAGGACATAAAGGGATTCGAGTTCATCATTCAGCCGAAGACATTCGACGCGGGCTATTGCCGCGGTCGCTGCCCGCCCAGACACAATCCCGCCCATCATCACGCTTTGTTGCAAAGCCTAATGTGGCAACAGGACCACAATCGTGTGCCGCGACCCTGCTGTGCACCTTCGAGGCTCACCGAACTGGAGATCCTGCACGTCGACGAAGACCACAGTGATAAGCTCAAAATATCAACGTGGAGCGACATGCAAGTTGTCGAATGCGCTTGCTCATGAAAATTCTACGACAAACTCTTATTTAATTTATTTTTCCTTTACTATTTACTTACTTTTCATATAATTAATTGCTTTTGCTTAAAGGTTTTATGTATTTGTTGTTTTTAGCATAAGAAAAAGAAATAAATAAAAAAAAGTAATAGAAATGCCAACACTATTTGTATTTATCTAATAGTTTACTTCCCTTTGTATTTGGACAAAATCGCGGCTATGCTAGGCAATGCTAGGCTATGCTAGGGCAATTACCCAAAACAGAAAATAAAAAGAAATATATAAAAAGCATATTTTTTTGTTTATTCTTTAGCAAAGATTATTATTATGGGATACATTTTTGCAAAATATAGTTCAAAACATAGAAAAGAATCATTTAAATGTGTATTAATATTAACAATTGCTACATAGTATGTATATATAGCCTTTTAACAAGAAAGCAATACTTTTTACAAACTGTTGATGGTTGATTTTTGATATGATTGTAAATAATCTGTGTAGAAGATAATTCCTATATTATGGGGACGGAAGTGCTGCCTTCTGTTGAATTTGTTTAAATTACGGGTATCGTCCATGGAAATTATGTGTTTGTTTGCATTTTAAACATATAAATATTTTGCAAGGGTTACATAAAATAATCATTTGTATCTTATTCGCCTATTCTTCTGGTTATAATTGTACTATATGTTAGTTACAGTTTTTAAAGTTAATCTGTGTGTGTATGTATATGTGATTATAAGTACATATACATATACATACGTAGTACTTTGTTGCCACTACTTATACGCTAAACACATACATATACGACGACGTTCTCAATCAAAAAGCTATGCATATGGCGTTTAATGTATTTATACCAGGGGGTGGACACAGACTCTCTCTCTCACTCTCTCTATATTTTTGTGTCGCCGCAGTTTCCTCAGGCCCCGCACACATGCGTGCAAAAACAAGGAGAGATAAGAGCGTCGAGCTGTGAGTGTGTATCAGTAATGCCAATATTTTTTTGAAAAAAAGGACAAAATGTCCGTAAAATACGGAAAAACAGGCTGAAAATCTAAAAAAAAAAGGACAGAAAACAGGACAAAAATTGTTCTGTGCAATTTTAAGCTTCTAGCATCAAAATTAAGCTTCCACAATTCCGTGAGGTGATTATAAACATAAACATAGCTAATACAGCTTCCTGGTGACAAGATTGGGGACAATCCGCCGGCTTAAAACAAATTATGCTTTTATGTGCGAGGCACGAAGCGTTTTGCATATGTTTTTTTTATCGCCATATACGCGCGAATGGGATCTATTTTGCTATTAAGACTGCATTTGCAGTATCTGCAGTATGCCTTATTGGTTTCCGCTTCATCGCGGCTTATCCAATCTTTAAAATCTGGCTGCTATAGCCAGCAATCACACAATTTTTGTTTGAATCTTTCGGCATTATTTAACTTTATTTTTCACCTTTGCTTTACGTTAGATTACAATTGATATCGAAAATACATACAAAGTATGTAAAAAAGGATGCCACACTGTTTTTAAAAGATCGCTGTTTTTAATAGATCGGATGCCACACTGTTTTTAAAGAAAACTTTGAAAAAAAAGATTGAAATAAATGAATCAAATAAGATCTAAAAAAAGGCCAGATTTCCGAGTAGGGGATGTTTGACATTTTATCCGGACAAAGCACTTAAAAACAGGACAGATCTGTCCGGAAAAAGGCCAAATCGGCATCACTGGTGTTTATACATGAGCGGCGTCTTAAACCGGTACTTTCTAACTCTCTCCACCCACTGATATATATATATATATATACATACCTACACATATATATGTATTTGTCATTTCCAATGGATTAGTATCAGATATATATGTATATGTATATATGTATGTATGGTTGCCATGTGCTGAATTAATTACTGATTCGCGGATTACTTTAGAGTAGTTTAAGAGTGTGGATGGTGTAAGTTTTATATATGTATATGTATGGTATGTATGTATATATTAAAAGCACATTTACATAAAATTGATTTTTAACTTTTACTTGAATAAACGGCACGGCAAACACACCCTCATCATATCCTCATATCCATATCCATATTAGTTGGCCGATGAAAACATATTGGTGTTGTCCCATTCAAGCTGGTTGATGTGAGCGAATCCATCCTTAATAACTATAAAATAAACAAACATGGCGAACGTTTGTATGTATGTATATGTGTATGTATATTGCGCTTACCTTCTTCATCATCCGAATCAGAGTTGTCCGAATCGGAGCTCTCTTCTGACGCGGCGGCGGCATCTGTTTGCATTGGATTTATTGTGATGGTCAGCGCCGAATCATCCCAGATTAAACCTTCGTCAGCGACCTTAAACAAAAATAAATAATAAGGGTGATATACATATATGAAAGAAGGCTCACGGCTCACCTTTGGGCACGACTGATGGCGATCTGTGGTATATTTTTGGTTATTTTTGAGACGTGCAATCGAAACGCCACAAAGCAAAATGACAAGAAAAACGCATATTAAGATAAGCAGCATTGTTGGATGCGTAGCTTCAACTGTAAATACAATGACAACAAAATAAATAGGGTTAATAAGGTATTTAACATAATTATGTAGTTTTTACCTTTGTGTACAATCGAATGTACGTGAGATTTGGGCTCTTGAACGTCATTGGTGTGAAGCAGAGAATATGAGAAAAGCTTCGTATCTGCAATGGGATTGAAGGGAATTGAGAGAGTTGAGTTAACAATACAGTGAATAGAATTTTAACATAGTCGATACTGTGTTTGCTGTTAAATGCAAAAATGTTAAATTCTATTTCTGTTGAGTGGAATCTGGTTAGATTGATTGATTGATTGATTAATTGACTGACCTTGATTGACTACTTGATCAGATAGATAATTGTTTTCATTAGCATCGTTGTTGCCATTTGTTTCGGAACCGGATGTTGGCGCATTTGTTGTTGACTGTTGCTGTTGTTGTTGCTGCTGCTTTGGATGTAGAACGGTCAGGATCAAAGTATATTCGACGCTTTTGTACTGCGAGTTGAGCTGCGAGCACGAAAGCTTGAATACTCGATTCAAATAGTATGCCGGCTTCTTGTTGCTATAAACGAGTGCCCGCAAAACACTCAAATAATTGCGTATCGAATCGGTTCCAATCATTTCGACGCCATCCTTGTTGATGTTCGTCCTGATGTCCATGGTTGAGGATAGCGATTCATCTCCATCGATTTGTATCTCCTCGTGATCGGGATTCAGCGATGGAAACACAATCACGCTGCACGAATCCAATAAATTCGAATTCGAATTTTTATTTGTTTTCTCGTTTTCGATTTCGATATTGACTTTGTCCAAGATATGAACTCCCAATTTGATTTCCTGATACGAAACCAATTTGTTTTGCGTTCCTGTTGAGAAATTAGAAGAAATTAATATTTTTCGATATCGAATTAATTCATTTTCGATAATTACCCGAAATAGCAATTTTGCTGGAAAACTCTTCTTTGAGTTTATCAAGTTTATAGAGCGTTGGTGTAGCCGCTGCCTTGGTGCTCGTCGGCGATGTTGAGTCCTGGTCCTGGTCCGAAATATCCGTAATATCGGGCGACCGTTCGATGGGTTCGTTGACCATTATATAGGTTTCGACTGTGGGCAAACGCATTGGGGCGGCGGCACTCTGATTGCTGCACATCATCGTTGTGCGCACTTCGATGTTGCGTCGGCCGATTGTCGGGTTCTTTTTGACATTGATATATTGGATTTTGCGCATAAGTTGTTCGATTTGATGGCGCCCCGGCGCCTCAATGTAGATCTCATTCATTTTCGCATTAATTTGCACTTGAAAGTTGTCGCTCGAAGAAGATGTTGCCGCTGACGGTGCCGGCTCCGGCAACAAATGCTCCGCGCAGCTTGTTCCGCATTTGATTTCGTCGGGCGTTAGAGCCGCGCTCAGCGATAATTTGACGACGGAAATGTCACCGTTGAAGCCATGCTTCAGGCGATTCTCGGAGCTCTGATAACAGGCGCCAACGGCCAACGTGGTATTTATGCCATGCGCTGCATGCAGCGGCCAATCGTCGATGACCTCCGGATTGGCGTGACGATCATTTACAGAGCTTTCAAATCGCGCGCCATCAATAAAGAGTTCAACCTTGGTTGCCTGATCCTGATCCTGATTAATCACATTGATCACATAATAATGCCATTCGTTGTCGCAAACTTGCGGGATCTTCCAGCGCCATTCGGCGGGGCTAAATATATTCAGATCGCCCTCGTTGAAGTTCTTGCGCAGCAACAGAATGAGCCGGCAATTGCGTACAAATATCGCCATATGATGTCGATTCATTTTATGATCATCGGCGCTGCACACAACATGCTCCTTCACATGCTTGTTGCTCGGGCTTTGGCTGCCATGGCGAAAAATGCTAACAATACTGAAGGAATGCAGCGAGAAATCGTGTCGGCCGATTATTGTTTCGGGCACAACAACGCCGGCGGAGCCATCAAAATGAAATATCGGCTCGGGGCCCTCATCGTAGCTCAATTCTTTGGTCCATTCGGCGGCACGCGGCAAAAGGTCCTTCAAATTCGCACTCGACGAACAATTCGATACATCCCGATCGCAGCCAAATGATATGTGTTTTGTCTGTTGGGAGTTGGTATATAAGTATATTAAAAAGATATATTATATAAAGGAATTTTTACCTTAAGAGCAATTGAGGCGTGAATGTTGAGATCATCGTCATCGTTGCTGCATTGTATATTGCATAGATCCAAGCGAGCATTAGGGAATAGCTGTAGGCTTTCAGTGCTGCCGGACTACCGGCGGACAAAAAACAGAAAAAAACGATATTTATCGAATTATCGACTTATCGATTACTTACCGTATAATCGATGCGCTCGGGTATGCCTAAAAACTTGGCATCGCACACACGTCGCACCTTAATGGTAACCATTATCGGGGCCGATTCCTTCATGGCACAATCGTAGGCCACAACCGAGACAATATGATTGTGCGATACTTTATGCGAAAGCGGTTCCGTATTCTTGATCGATCCCTCGTTATCGATAGTGAACGGCTCGTCGCTATTCAATATATCGTATTTGCAGACATCGCCAAAGAGTGGCGTGCAATCCTTGTCGGTGGCTTCGACACGAATTATCTCATTATATAGCTTGCCCTCGTCAACTTCGGTGACGTACGATGGCTGCAGGAAGGTCGGGGCATACTCGTTGATATCGATAACGGTTATATGAACGTTGGCCGGATTCGATGGCGTACCATCGCAATATATGGCCACGATTTCGAAATGATAGCTCTTACGTTTCTCGCAATTCAACGAGCGACGTGCTTTCAATATGCCCAAATTGTTGATCAATTCAATCTTCAAAAAATCAACCAAAAATCAAAATAAGTTCTCAGATATTTTTCGATATCGTCCGATAACTTACCTGAAACGGAATTTCATGATATGGCTTCTTAAGTATTCGAAAATTGCAAATTTTCTCTTCGTCAACTTTAATCAATGGCGTTATTTCCACAAGACTCTCATTTTCACGTATCAATCCATGGTAAGACTTTTCCAATATATATTCTAAGAACATAAAAATATAACAAATATGTTGATTTAATAAAAAATTATAAGCACGAAGGTTAAACACATTTGAATTAAATCGATTTTCAACTCGCAAGTTGTATCGATTTGTTATCGATACACAGTGCAAATATGTGCTAAGACGAAAAATATAAGACAAATCATATTTTCGAAACTGCGCTTACACATTAACAATAAATGTTGATAAGCGAATTCCACTTAGCTATTATTTATACATATTATTATTTCGAGCTCGCTTACCTCGCTGTGTTAAGTACTCGTCCTCATTTTCATTTGATGTTGCAGTCGAGGCGGCGCAAAAGCCAAGTATAAGACTCAGTATAAGAGCCAGTAGAAGAAAATTTAATCGTAACGACACCATGATGATTCTGATAAATGATTTCCGTTTCTTTCTGTTATTTTTATTGGGTACAATAAACGAAAAAGGATTTAATTATTTAATATATATCGACATTTTAAAATTGTTCCAGTTATTTCGGAGTTTTATAGTGCATACACATGTACATACATACATATGTATGAAAGTATGTGTGCGCATAAAATTTGATTTCATGAGATACACATTTAACGAGACACACAACACACACATACACATATGTACATGCATACGCATATGCATAGATGCACGACGGTATGCAGAGACACATACACATACATACATGTGTACATTTCTTGCACACAAATATACATATGTACGTATCCGATCATTTTTAAATACTTATTATTCGAAAAAAATTCAGTCAAAATGAATTCACTTGTACAAACAACATTCAATTAATGCTTGTTAAAATCTTTTTGCACAGCTATTGAAAAATTCATCTTAATTTTCTTTCATGCGCAGGATATGGCAAGATGGCAAAAATCAATATTGTTTGTTACCCACACACACTTTGCTGTTGTTGTTATATGTTAACTTGTAGTCTTTTAATTTAATATATTCTTTTAAGTTTCAACATCGATTATTTGGTATTTAATTTATTTTGTGTTTGCTTTGCCATTTAATAATTGTTTATCCGACATTTTTTTATGTATTTGCCAAGAAAAGAATCAGTTGTTCAACAATGGCCTTAAAAATACCAAATATTTTTGCTCTGTTGGTTGATAGATGTGTAGTTAGTTTTCATTTCATCGATAACAACGAAGTCACGAATTACACAATCTATCGATTGCGTGAAGAGTGCAACTGTATTTGCGTCTTTTGCCGTCAGAAGTTAAGGCGCGTTGTTTTAAAAGTTTTGTCAGAACGAATTCAATTTTGAAGAAATTATTACGTTTTTGTTTTGGCTGAATGGCAATCTTCAATCAAGCTTATTAAACGGCAACAGTTAAACATAGTTTTGGAAAATACTTAAACACAATAAGATGGAAAATAATAAAGAATAAAAATAAATTAATTAGCTGTTTAGGTTCGAACCGACAAAACCTTTGTTTTAACACTTTTTTGGCAACACCCGCTAGTTTGGCGGGAAAACATGCATACATAAAAAAAAGGCTAGATTTTGTAAAGTTTAACTGTGATATTTGTCGTTCATTCATTACAGCAGTCGCTATAGGGGATGCCGAGAGAGTGAGTGAGATAGAGAGAGAGTTGTCGAAGAAATTTCAACCCTTGGTGTAAAAGAAAGGAAAAACTTGCACCAATATTTGCATACAATTTCATTCATGGCGCAAATGTGTGTGCGCACATGTTTAACTTTTAACTATACGTACGTGTATGTGTGTGTGTGCAATTACATAATAGTATATACACATATACACAAGTAAATATCATCTACCCACGTGCGGACGGAGACGAGAAGAGTCCGAACGCTTCGCTTATTGCCGAAGCCCAGCGCTGGATTCCGAAGTGCACGCGTCAACGCGAAAAAACGAAAGGAAATTTCGCCAGGGACTCTGCTGTGTGGATGCTGTATATACATATATACATTTAGTTTGGTTTATGTCGCACATCGGAAAAGTTCATACATTCTACTCATAAAAAATATATCGAAAAAAGAAAAAAAAGCTACAAATTATTGTATGTATTGCCCCAATCAAAAAATTAAACATAGAAAATTAAATAGTAAAAATAATAATAACTGAAGTTAAAGCAAATAATGCGAATGTCGAAGAAAGCCCAAAATGCATATACATACGCCTATATATGTATGTATGTATGAGTATGCATTGGTATATATGTGTGTGTGTGCAAGTTTATCAATGAGTTTTTTCAATTTGTGTATCCATCCCACTACTTAAGCAATTCATCCCTGGACATCCAACCACCCCCCACCCAACCCAACGCTTATAACGGAATTTATTTTAATGTGTGTGTAAGTGTGAAGGCATTTGGCAGCATACCAAATGTAGTAAAATAGGTAAAGGTATTTACATATGTATGTATGCGCTTGCGAACATACAAACATATATGTATGTATGTACTCGTATTCTAACTGAGACATACATACATACATACAGAGGTGTGAAGGTGTAAGTTACATACATACATGTGTCTGCATTAAAATTGAATTTAATTACAAAGAAAAAACAAGTGCAAAATATATATATCCCAATTTCTGTGAATTTTTAATATATATGACAGGATTAGGATAAGAGTGAATTATTGAGACGGCAAAATAAAAAAAAATAAAAAAAAAATGGCAAGGAAAGCGCAACAACGAAAACGTGCAATGAGCCCAAGCCCAAAAATTGCAACGGTATTTGGTGACTATCGAAGGCGAACGCGAAGAAGAAGAGCGACTCACTTCGTCGTCGTGGAAAAGCCCATAAATGTCGCCATCAAAAGTAATTCTACAAGACAAATCAATCAATTCAATAAAATTCACGTTTAAAAATATAACAGCACTAATAATATTTATTGTTTGTCCACCACCTCTGCACCAGCACCAGCACCAAAAATTTAACATATGTATACTAATGCACAAGTTAACGAAGGCGGTATATGTATGTATGTACATGTATGCGTAATGTCAGCACACACACGAGTGTCTCTCTCACTGTTACTGATTTACAGTTATATTTCACAAAATTGAAGAGCACCTTATTAAAAATCAAATTAACCATTTCTCAATTTGTATATATGTATATGTATACTGTTAACAGAATTTTGTACAATACTCTCTCTATATTTCCGCATGTCATATTGTAGATAACAATTGATATTTTTTAATAAAATAGATATAACATGAATTACCATTTTGATAATTTTTATTTTATATGTGTATGTAGGAAATTCAACATATTTGAACAAACATATCAAAAAAAGAACAACAAAAAACATCAATTGTTGGTCGGCGGTATATGAATTATACGCATTATTACTGGAAACCACCACACTTAAACATTTTTTGCAAAGATGCTTGCGAACAACAGCAGTATGGTAAGTGTGCCAAAGTAATCGATCACAATATTTGTCGAATGCCGACAGTTGTGTGGTAGCACTGATCTCAATACACTTGTCGTAAGCCGATAGTTGTGCGGTGTAACACTATTGAGAGCGAGAAATTGCGTCAGCCATTTTAAATATACTTTTTTTTTGTTTTGGCAGAACACATATTTATTGCACATATTCATATTGGCAATCATAATTAATCGAACGCATGGAAATGGTAACTATTTAAATGGCTATAACAACAATAATAAATTGGTCAAAGGCGAAGATCGTTCAACTGGAACTGGAACTAATGCGGCTGCGGTCGTTCCAGCCGTTGGCGAAGTTTTCGTGCCAAAAACATTTCCGCTAAGCTCACAGGAACCAACATGCGAGCAATTACGTGCCATGTGGATGTAAGTATTGAGATTTATCTTAAATCTTGATTTTTTAGTAACAAAAATGATTTGTTGCACGAAAGATTTTCGAAGCGACAGTCGCGAGCCGCGGAAATCACTAATGAAATACCAACATACCGCGACCCCTTCACCTATAATGTTTGGGAGCCACTTTTGAGCAACTCAGCGAACTCGCGTATGCTCGGCTCCATTCGTATGGGCGGTCGGGAACGTGCCCGATCGCCCGTCTTCGGCCGTGTTGTTAGCCGCGAGCCAATCATTCCACAGCGTATGGCATTCGAGACGCGACAGCGACACGACGGCGAGGGCGGCCAGACTCGTCGACTCTATGGCGGATCGCCACGACGTTCGTCGAGCAATCGATATATTGGCGTAACAAGCACAAGTCCAAATGTTGCCAATGCCGCTGCAATCAACGATCAAAAGGGAAGTTTCCAAAAACTTAAAGAACTCATTTGGACGGAGCGGGCCAAAGAATTGACGCAGCAGCGGCGTGCCGAAGAGTTGGCGGCCAGAGCGGCCGTTCTCAAGGAAATAGCCAATGGACAAAAGTACTTAATAATATTTATTTATTTTGTATATTATTTTATTAATATTTCCTGTTCTTTTTTCAGTATTCAATCTTTGTATAAGCCAGCATTAGGCAGCCACGCCCATGCCGGCGGCGATTCGATATTAATGGATGAGAATCGCAGCCCCGATATGAATCAACAACTATATAACGAACGTCTCCCAATTGCAAATATACAAAATATCGAAAGTAACTTAAATATGAATAATAATAATAAAAATCGGCAACGCGGCGGAGGAGCATTGGCATCGACACGACGCATTGGTGGCAGTTCGAATGCGAAAGCTGGTTCAAGCCGCATTCGAATACCATCCACCGATTTGAGTAGCGTCGACGACGACGAAGATCGTCGTAAGGCGGGGCTATCGGCGGTTATTGGCGTACCAAAAACATATCCAAATCGACAATCGCATTTTAGGGAAAGGAATCGTTCGCTTTTAAAACAACAGGTAACACGACAAACCCCCCCTTTCGATGTGGGATTCCCCTATTTCCTATATTAATATTATATTTTTAAATACTTTACAGTACTCGCCCATTGATTACTTTCAACGAAATACTCGGAAAATTTTAAAAGACTTGAGAACCGATTTAAATGAGAATAATTTCCAAGAATATGGCGGGGGTTCCCCGGCTCTAACTAATGCAAATACAAATACTAAGGATCAGACAGATTTGACTGAAGCTGACATTGTCGCATTGTTGTTGTCGTCATCGAATCCTCCGCAAGAACCGAAATCAAATCAAAATCAATATGATTATGATTTCTACGATAATGCAGGATTTTATTAAATCGAAACGTATTATCACACACACACACACACACACATGCACACATGCAATCAAGGTGTGTGTTTGTCGTTGTTGTTGGGTAAAAATTGAGAAATTAATTAATGTAAATACTACAAAAATTAGCATGAACCACTTAACTTAACTAAAAAAGCGCAGGAGAAACACGGTTGTCAATTGTCAAATATATCTACCTATCGATATTTATATCGATAACTATATAAACATACATACATCCCCAAATACATTTTCGCATTTTCGCCATTTTTTAATATGTTATACAATACATACTATATGCTTCCAATATAAAACAATCATCAATATTCGAAAAAAAAAAAAAAAAAATGGCGTCGGGCAGCTCTCGATACAAAAATAAATCTATCGATATACTAATACAGCCGCCTAATAAGGAAATACCTAAGTACGTGCATACATACATACAAACATACATACATACATGTATGTACATATATGTATATACATGTATAAGATCAAACTGTGCCTGAACTTAAACATAAACAACAAAAACAAAAAACTTGAAAACAATCAAATTGAGAAAACCGCAAAACACAAAGCAAAGCGTAAATACAATATTCACTACCCCCCCTTGCACTCTTTTTGGCCGAAGTCCTCTATGGCGGGCCAATTTTACACATACATAAATACATGAAATAAATGTCAATTTAACATATCGAACTTATCCAAAGTACATGTGCTACCTATATACATATATATATATATATATATATATATACATATACTATATTGTGAGAGACTAATAATTGTGTACTAATCAACTATGTACAACATTTGGGCTTGAAATGAGTATCAAATACAAAAACCACAAAAATATCACTTATTGCAAGTATGCCTGATTTTTTTGTAACCGTTATTTAGTCATTGTATAGAGATATATTTGTGTGTAGAAAATAATAATGGCCGCCACCCGCACGGAAGGCCACACATACATACCTATACATACATATTTTTAAATACGCATTCATACATATGTTTGTATGTTTGTGCATAAGAAAATGACAATAAATAATTCTAGTTGTGAGTTCCGGACAATAAATATAATAACATTTTTAAAATACATATTTACGTTGTATATACAAATTGTAGTCTCTATATATCGTTAAATAACCAAAGTTAATACATATACTGAAATACATTTTATTACAAAAAATAGATTCAACTTAAATTGTCTACGCATGATTGATGTTTTTTTTACAAACAAAAATAAAAAAAAAAAACAAAGAAATATCTAAAATGTATTAAAATTAAGAGGTTATTGTGAATCTTATTGTATTGACATACTACTGTATATTGTAAACAAATCTTAAAATATAACAAACACGAAGTATGAACTTAAACGGTTTTATTCATTTCAATTAAAACAAAACAAAATCGAATTTTATTTATTTTACTTACTTTGCCATTACCGCCGCCATCTTGAAATTTAGATGCTCTGCCAAGGCTCCGGAAATGTTCGTTTATCCATAAAGAGTATAGCTTCGCACATATTTAACAATTGCTTTAATTCTGCTGCTTTTGCGGTTAAATATTAATTACACACAGAACTACTTTATTTATTTAACAACTTCCCTGCAGTTCGACTGGTATGAATTCGTTCCTTTTCTTTGATGAATCATTGATTCTTTGGAATGATTCCAGAATCGATCCAAAAGAATGCAGAAGAGAATGGATCGTTTGTACGCGGCAAGATATACATACATACTTAGCATGCAAGCCTTGCTCGCTCTCTCGCTCTCTAAATTTTAGTTTTCATTCAACCCTTATTTATTTATTTATTTATTGTCAGCTATGAGCAGCTGACATAAAAAAATTAATTCAAATTAAAATAAAATTAAAATAAAATTAAAATAATGAAATTAAAATTGCAATATTAAATTATATATAAATCTGAAAGTAAATTAAAGAAAAAATTTAAAAAGTTAACTTTAAGCTCTGGGAAGTTCAACAAGAAAATGAGTGGTCCAACATTTGTTGCGTGGATTGGGAAAAACCTAGAAAAACCCAATCAGACCAACGTAAGATTAGTGATAAGTGGTTACGATTAGATAAAGCGAAAAGAATCGATCAAGGAGACAAGGGAATAAAGCTTGTTATAGTCAGAACATATAACACGAAATGGTTCATGAGTTAAATAGTTGCTCAAGCAACGATCAAGGCTGAGGGGTAAAAAGTTACGTGAAGATCTAATTGGGACATTTAATTTAATTCAACTCAAAAGAACTGGTGCGTCGATTTCACCATTAAGTAGATTAGTAATATGTTGCGAAATGTGAATTTATATATATGTCGGAGTCGCAGTGGTTTCGTTGCGTCTCTCACCACGAGCAGCGAGCCCCGTGCCCTTTGTCGGTTCCATTTTATAATTTTGTTCTCGATCTTCGATGCGCTTGCGTCTGTTCACCTTGAACGTTCTGTATCAACTGCTTAATTCGATCGTTTCATCTAGCCAGTGATGTCATTTCCGCTTTTTTCCCGTCAGATCTGGCTTTTTTCAAAACGCGATTGCGGGTAAAATTTGAAAACAGCGGGCAGCGGGAATTCTAGATTTTTTTTGTAGCAAACTTAAGCAGCTTTTTTTAAATTTTACTTCTGCTTAACTTTGAGAGTTGTTTTAATTGAAAAATGCTGAAATGTTAAAAATGTAATTCCATCGGCAAAGTATCGATATTTACTTTTATCGAATAATTTCCCTCAAATATTCGCACCTAAATTGGCGCGTCTTCCATCGCTAACATTGTGAAATTCGTTTGCGAAAGAAAAGAAAATAAATTGACGATGCCAAAAGAAGTGTATAAACAAAAAGTCCGAGATGTCTGGCTGCAGAGCACGGAGTTTAAGGAGTGGATGAGGAAGGATCCCACAGACTTAACTCGGGTTTTTTGCAGTTATTGTAAATGCAGCATAACTGCAAAATTGAGTGATTTGCGTGCACATAGTGCTACAAAAAAGCACACCAGCTCAATGAAGGGCTTTGTGCAAAAGAATAAAATAAATTTTGTTCTATTGCCTACAAAAACAATTGAGCAGGAGGCAGCGCTTTGCCTATTTGTTGCTCAGCATAGCGCAATCGCCCCTAGTAAATTTAATTTTTTGTTATATAAGAAAGTTTGTCTTTATTGATGAAAAACAAACATCAGCTTTTTTCTTAACTTTTTTTTCCTCAGATTCCGCTTTTTTTAGCTTTTTTTTTTTCGCTGATCCAGCTTTTTTTGCTCAGAAAAAAATGACATCACTGCATCTAGCGTGTGCGTTCTTACTTTATTATGCCTGGCAACGCCGCAGCTTAAGAACTCTCTCTCTCTCTATCGCATATTCTTCTTTGTCCATGCACAGCATGTACCAGCAAAAGAACCGACACACCAGCAACGCAAGGCACGGGTCACACTCAGCGAGAGAATAAACAGTTAACTCTCTCACCGACTCTCGGCGATACTAGGAAACCAAGACGACAATAACAGTTGTTCTCTTTTCTTTATTATTCTTCTTACAATTTTGTGCATACAATATTCTGTAACCGTACTTAAATTCTTAAAGCAATACCAAATAATAATTCTCCGACACGGCCAATTCTGACAATTACACGTCCTCGTGTATAAATTTAGCAATGCATGTTGATATGTTCTGCTCAAATACATTCTTTTTTTTCAATTCAAATAATAATAATTCAATTCAATTCAAAATAATCTTCATAGACAAATTTAGTAGGAAAATCATACCACACCGATGAATGTTATATAGCGCACCCTGTCTACCTATGTTTCGCGAAGAGGCCTTTTGATAATGATGTTTATGCGTTTGTCTCGATGCTAGCACCCTCACTGGTACTGTCTCTTGCGCATGTTTCAGCGCCACCATCTGTACCCTCACTGGTACCATTTGCGTCTCTTTCAACGCCACCATCTGTACCCTCAATGGCACTGTCTCTTGCGCATGTTTCAGCGCCACCATCTGTACCCTCACTGGTATCATTTGCGTCTCTTTCAACGCCACCACTCATCATATCTTCATCCATCTCCGCAGAAACTGTCTCGATCGGTAACGCTCTTAAACACTCATGCGGGTATTTGTATGTTCGTCTGCTTTTTAAAGACTTCAAACAGTACCTGTCTCCTTCCAAAACTTCTATTATAACGAAAGGACCCCTAAATTTAGGATCCAGTTTTGTTTGATTTCTTTCTTCGCATTTGAGCAGAACATGATCACCCACTTTATGTTTTACAATCTTTGATTTGCCTTTATCGCTCCTCTCTTTGTCATAATGTGCATTATTTATAATATTGTCTTTTGCTTGTTCTCTTATGTCTACTAAATTACCATAATTTTCCTCAACAATTTTTGATAACATTCCTAACGGCCTTACGTCTTTTCCAATGAGGAGTTGTAGTGGGCTAAACTTGGTTACACGATTGACAGTACAATTTATAGCTAGCTGAACGTCTTTCAACGCCTCCTGCCATGAACGTTGACCTGTCTCTACAGCTGTTAGTAAATTCTTAAGCGTACACATTACACGCTCGACCTGGCCATTTGCCCGACTAGCTCCCGTGGCTATCAAATCCAACTCGATATTTTGTGCAGAACAAAATTCCTTAAACCCAGATCCCGCAAAACATCGTCCCTGATCTGCTATAATACGGCTTGGAACACCAAACATCGATATAACCGCTTTCACTGAGAATATACAATTTTCAGAATCTATTTTCAGTGTATGATGCAAATAAACATACTTTGGAAACGCATCTATAACAGTGGTGTCCAAAATGCGAAAAGTCGACCACGCGTGGTTGAAAAAAATAATTCTGCAGGCGTCGCGACATGTATAGAGAGAGGATATTGTGTTCTATAAATAGGCGCTTGGCAGCTTGTTCTCTCACGATGCGCGTGTTCGTGCATTTGTTGCGTGTTCGGCTGCATTTGCCCTCGCGACTCATGTGTTTGGTGAAGCAGTAAAACGTCTCGTTGCCTTCGTGTTTCGCTGCTTTCGCACACAAGCGCAACTCTTTCATTGTGTGCGTTTGGACACCACTGATCTATAAGGACAATGACATACTCCTTTTGGTCGTTTTTGCCACTTAGCTTACCAGTGATGTCTACATGTATCGTATGCCAGGGTATTTCGACTTTAGGAATCGGATGCATTTCTTGTTGAATCTTTCCAGACTGCGGTTTCGATAACTTGCACGTGATACAATTGTTTACGAATTTTCGTACATATCTCGTCATACCTTCGAACCAGTAACAACTATACACTTTGTCGAGGGTCTTTTCCCAGCCGAGGTGCATGATAGCCTCATGAATGTGATTAATGACAGCCCATCTATACGCCCTGGGAACTACAGGTAACCAACGTGTTCTACCATTTCTTTGAATTTTTCGATACAGCAAGCCTTCTCTCAATTCATACGTAGTGGCCGCACTCTCGTTTATTTCATTATTTTGTAATTTAGAGATTACCGATGTTATTTCATGATCTCGCTGCTGTTCTGCGATAAGCCAGGTGTCACATAATTCGGTTAAATCTACTCGCTTTTCAGGTGCCTTAGTTACAAGCTGGGACTCTTTCGGTATTGGGTTTCGTGAAAAGAAATCAACGTGCGCCATTTGTTTTCCCTTTCTATAAACAATATCAAACTCAAAAGATTGCAAATACAGCCACCATCGGTATACCTTGTCATCTAACTCAATCTTTTGTTGACTTGCCTTCAAAGAGTTGCAGTCAGTATACACTGTAAATTTGATACCCTTTAAATAATGTTGATAATATTTTACCGCGTTAAATACTGCCAAGGTTTCCAAAAGATACGAATTATACCTAGACTCAGCTGGGGTTGTACATTTACTGAAGTACTCGATAACATGGTTTTTATCTTTTATTTTGTGCATGATTATCGCACCATAACCCACTGAGCTAGCGTCTGTATGCAGTTCCACCGGATATTGTGGATCGAAAATAATTAATACCGGGCTACGAGTCAGTACAACGATTATCTGCTTTCTCACTAATTCATGACATTCTTTCCAGTCAAAACTATTATTATCTTTTGATGTTAGACAATACAAAGGCTTTAATGTTTCCGAGAATTTTGGCACAAATTGTCTAAAGTAAGATGCCAATCCAATAAACTGTCTAAGCTGCGTGACAGTTTGCGGCGGTGGCAATTCAACTAATGCCTCCAGTTTTCGTGGATTGGGTCTAAGCTTTCCCGCCTCTACTTCGTAGCCCAGATACTCTATCTTTGATTTTAAAAATTTGAATTTTTCGAAATTGAATGAAAATCCGGCTTGAATTAAGGTTTCTATTACTTTCTGTAACCTTGAAATTGCTTCATCTTTAGTTTCGGCCACAACTAATACATCATCCATGTAAACCACAACATAAGAATACGAAAGTGGCCCCAATGCCTTTATTATGGACCGCTGAAACACCGACGGAGCATTTTTTAAACCAAACGGCATTGCCAAAAACTCGAATTGCCCCTCAGGCGTAACAAATGCTGTGCGCTCTATAGACTCTGGATGAACAGGTATTTGATAGAATCCGCTGGCCATGTCCAAGCAAGAAAAATATTTTCCCCCACGCAACCTTGCAATCTGGTCTGAGATGAGAGGCAATGGGTACTTATTGGATATAGTGTTAGCGTTAAGCTCCCTATAGTCGACGCATAGGCGATCAGTTCCATTTTTCTTTCTGACCAATATAATCGGACTCGCAAATGGGGAGCAGCTCGGTCGAATAATATTTGCCGCCAACAATTCGTTAATTTTTGATCGAACGGTCTGCTTCTCATCTACGCTAAGCCTATATGGTCGCCGTTGTACCGTTTTGTGTGCATCTATTAATCGAATTTCCAATTGCCCTGTATTAACACTACTCTTTGGCACTCCAGAGATAAAATGTTCCATGTATGGTTTCAAAACGTTTATTAAGCGGCTCTTGTCAGCTTTGTCTAATTCAACATTTTCGTTAACGCAATCTTCATAAGTCTTGGATTCAGTTACAACATTAATAGATTTCACTTTATAAATGCAAAATTTATCTGACTCAATCGTCACTCCATAGCCCTGACTTAAAATTTCTCTGCCTATCATTACATCATGTTTCAAATATTTGTCCATAACCACGTGAAACAAAATTTCTAAAACATAATCATTAATGGTCACATTAGTCAAAATTTGCGTAGAGCTACAAACAGAATCATTTCCAATTCCCTTAAGCATAACTACATTAAGCTTAAGCATAACTACATTATGAGTGAGCACTCTGCTCCAGAATCGAAACAAAAATGAACGGACTCACCAGAGTGAATGAGCACACCTTTTGGTTCCACTACCGAACATATGTTAACTCTCTTTTCGGTGCTCTGACCAATTGAAGGGAAATGTGTCCAGCATTTCCACATTTGTAGCAGATTACATTGGACTTTTGCTCTTTCGACCTCATACCAGTGCCTCCAGCATGTACATTCCCCGACGAGTACGATTCTCGATTTATCTTCTGGCGGCAATCTGCAATTTTGTGCCCAGCCTTTCCACAATAATGAGAAGTGATGTCTGACAACTTCTGCTTCTTCCTTTCTGGACCCATGGTAGATTCTGCTCTCGAAGTCTCTTGACGCTGCCCGATTTCGTACACCTGCAGTTGTTGTTGTAGCTCGCTTCGCGACTTGATGTTTGTAGTGCACACCAGCTTCTTCAGTCTGCTGTCCAATTGTGCAGTATGGGCGAGTACAACTGACACCACTAATTCTTCCAGCTCCATGTTTTTCATTTTCGTCATTAACGATGTGACAAGTCGGCTTGCATAAGATGACATGCACTCTCCAGTCCCGGGGCGTCCGTTTAGCAGTTTCAGGAGTGTAGCTGTAGTCGTCTCTACGCCCACATATCTTTGCTTAAAAAGTTGCATGAATTGAGCCCAAGTCATGCCGGGAAAGCAGATTTGCGAAAGCCACGGTGATGCACTGCCTTCCAAAGCTTTGCTGAGTGCAATTACGAGTGCGCTACCCTCGAGTGGATTTTCAATAAAAATCATCTCGGCCGTCGTACTCCAAGCACTTGCATCAGAGCCCACAGCATCGGGATTGTATTTAGGTAGAAACACCGTTTTTGGCTCACGAGGTGCTGCGCTTGCCTGCACTGTTTGCAGCAATTCCATAAAATTTCGGTTTTGAATTTCGAAAAGTTGACGCCACTGAGAGTCAGGAGGATCCAATCCCACTTCTGATGTCGGAGTCGCAGTGGTTTCGTTGCGTCTCTCACCACGAGCAGCGAGCCCCGTGCCCTTTGTCGGTGCCATTTTATAATTTTGTTCTCGATCTTCGATGCGCTTGCGTCTGTTCACCTTGAACGTTCTGTATCAACTAGTGGTGGCAAACTATCGATGGCACTATCGATACTATCGATTGTTTTATACTATCGGCACCATCGATAGTGTTTAAGACTATCGTTGGTCGATCAATTTTTGTTTAAAGAAATTATGTCATCTCTTTCAAATGTGTCATCGCTTCTTTTGTGAAGCGTGGTTTATTTCCATTTTTCCCCATAATTTTAGTAATTAAAATAAAAGAAAAAACACCACTAATCACAGCTTTAAACTATATTCGCCCAGAAATTTTTGAAAGTTTGTATTTTTTAATGAAATTTAATATTTAGTAAAATTGGTCCGCTGACCTTGGAAAAGGCCGCCATTTGGCATACCCATGTAAGGGTAATGCTTTATTAGCTTATCCGCATAATTTTGTGCTGTTTTTGTTGTTTTTTTTTTTAGGAGAAAAAACTATCGATAGTATCGATAGTTTGTGAAAACAATCGCCCACTATCGATTGTGGCGACTATCGATAGTTTGCCACCACTAGTATCAACTGCTGAATTCGATCGTTTCATCTAGCGTGTGCGTTCTTACTTTATTCTGCCTGGCAACGCCGCAGCTTAAGAACTCTCTCTCTCTCTCTATCGCATATTCCTCTTTGTCCATGCACAGCATGTACCAGCAAAAGAACCGACACACCAGCAACGCAAGGCACGGGTCACACTCAGCGAGAGAATAAACAGTTAACTCTCTCACCGACTCTCTTTATTATTCTTCTTACAATTTTGTGCATACAATATTCTGTAACCGTACTTAAATTCTTAAAGCAAAACCAAATAATAATTCTCCGACATATACATAGCTGCAACATTGTTGCAGAAACATTATTTCAACAACTCGCTCTTTCTGGAAATTCACATATACATGCTTACAATAAGTACATAGATCTCTGGCAACATAACGGGATCTTTCTTGTGCGCATTGAAGCGTGGCGTCGTTATTGCCTTTGTTCTTTTTCTTATTCTTTTTCTGTATATGAAAGCGACAAGCTGTGCACATCGAAAAGAATATTTTACAAATATAAATTAAAGTGAATTGCATATTGAAACATAATCATTGTGTGTTTTATTTATCTGCGCATAAAATCCAATAGGTTATGGGCCCAGATAATGCTAAAACTACAAATATAATAAAAAGAAATCTTGAACAACAAAAATTGCTGTTTTAAAGTGTGTGTACGGAGACTCCAGTGGTGAAATTAGCAAACATAACCTACATATATACATACAGTCTGAAATTATTACTTTTATAAAGACATAGTAAAAGAATTTTATAATTGCAATAGTTAATATTGCTTGTGATTTTTGTGTGTGTTTGAGACTTCTTAAGCCGATTTTTTTTTGAGACTTCTTTGGCCGATTTTTTTTTGTTCTGCTAATTTTTTTTTGTCTAGACGCGCGCTGTGTGTGTGTGTGTGAATACATAGAACTGTGAGGTTGCGTATGTAGTAGTAGTATCAGCACAGCGACATATATTTTTGCGCATAAGTTCTTGGAATACGAACAAAGAGAGAAAATGCAAAAGGAGAATAAGCAAAAAAATATATGCCCGTTTAGAGGCGAAAAATACTCTGTCTGGAAATTTCGAATGAGATCGCTTTAAGCAGAAAATGATATTTTATATGTTATTGACAATGAATTACCAGAAGAGATAAGTGCAGAATGGGCTAAGGCAGAAAGAAGTGCAAAGTTAAGTGACTCTTTCCTTCTTTTCGCAACAAAGGAGGGTACAGCTAAACAAATTTTTGATAGTTTAGACTCAATTTATGAGCGCAAGAGTTTGGCATCTCAGCTCTCTCTCAGAAAGCAACTGTTGACTTTAAAACTAAAATCCGAGATGTCACTAGTAGTGCATTTCAATATGTTTGATGATTTAATTAGTGAATTAATTGCATCCGGTGCTACACTTGAAGAAATGGACAAAGTCTCGCACTTGCTATTAACCTTACCTCCCTCGTATGATGGCGTTGTGACAGCTATAGAAACTCTATCTGAAACAAATTTAACCTTATCTTTTGTTAAAACCCGGTTGCTCGACCACGAAATTAAATTAAAAAACAATAGTGAGGACACAAGTGTTAAGGCTTTGCAGGCAGTATCGACAAAAGAAAAAAGGGAAAGTAAGTCAAAAGCTTTTTATGCAAAACGAGGTACCATCTCAAAGAAATTTAAAAGCAATTTTAAAAGCAATTTAAAGTGCCACTTCTGTGGCAAGAAAGGTCATTTTAAGAAAGATTGCTTCAGTTTTAAAAAGAGTCTTCAAAATAATGAAAAAGGGAATCAGGCTCAAGTAGCAACTGCTCAGCCAGACAGAGGCATTGCATTTATGATTAGGCGAGGAATAGTATCAAAAAATATCGAGGATACATCTTTTATATTAGACTCTGGAGCCTCCGACCACATGATTAATAATATGCAAATGTTCGATGACTATGTTCAACTGGAACCGCCAACTGAGATCGCAATCGCCAAATGTGGCGAGTACATTTATGCCACAGCAAAAGGCATAGTTAAACTGAAGAGTAACATGATGGACAATATCACTTTGGAAGACGTCTTGTTTTGTGCTGACATTCCTCACAACTTACTCTCGGTGAAAAAGATGCAAGATGCTGGTATGACCCTTGAGTTCAGTTCAAATGGTGTCAAGGTCTCTAAGAATGACCAAGTTATTATTGATGGTATGTACAAATCTAATGTGCCGTTCCTTGATTTTAAAATAATAAATAATGCACTTTTAAATGGACCAGTTAAAGATAAATATCGTTTATGGCATGAAAGACTAGGTCATATAAGCAAGGGAAAATTTTTAGAAATTATGAGACACAATATGTTTGATGATATAGACCTTTTGAAGAACGTGAAATTTAATAATGAAGTATGTGAAGCCTGTATTAATGGAAAACAAAGTAGACTCTCTTTTGAAAAATTTAAAAACAAAGAATACATTAAAAGGCCATTATTTATAATACATTCTGATGTCTGTGGGCCTATAACACCATCTACCATTGATGGAAAGAATTACTACGTAATTTTCGTTTATCAATATACACATTATTCTGTTACATATTTAATGACTCATAAGTCAGATGTGTTTTCATTTTTCAAAGACTTTGTTGCAAAAAGTGAGGCCTATTTCAATCTCAAAGTTGAGAATTTATACATTGACTAGTAAGTGGCCCGCTTACTTCGCTGCGCGGATAGTTTATATAAATTTTAGCAACAGAAGATATAAAATAAATAATTCAGAAAATATTTCACAAAATATTAAAGCAAAGTAAATAACATTCTCTTTTCCACGCCACCATTGAGGTAGAGAATCAGGCGCGTCATTATACTCGATATCGAAGGTATAGAGTATATTGGGAGTATGTCCGTCATGTTGTCTGTCTGTCTGTATGAACGCAACGTTTTTCCACTTAATTCAAGCTAAAAGCTTGAAACTCTTCAATTCTCTTTATCTATGGCATAGTAAATTAAAGTGTCAAGATTGGGGCTTTACAAAAACTGGGGGGCTGGCAAATTGATAAATTAGATAACTCAAAATCCACCTATTCGGCACACCCTTACAGTTAGAGCTACCAAATTTGGTAGGAAGATAGCTACTGGCATCCCCGAAAAATTGTGGAGCCACGACCACCCATTCCGCTCCCAGCCCCCCGCGGTTTTAAATCAAAAACGTCTATAACTTCCTCAGTTTTTAAGCTCGATCCACCAAATTTTGCGCCAAGATAAGTGATGACGATCCCCAAAAAACTGCATCAAAACTTTCGATGCCACGCCTACCCATACCGCCCAAGCTAACCCCAGCCGCCCCAACTTTTCGTTAAAAACGGGAATGCGTGTATCTTTCAGAGTTGTTGAGCTAGAGTCTCTGAATTTGGTAGAAAGATAGCTAGTAATGAACCCCAATGATCTGCATTAAAGTTTTGGAGTCACGCCCACCCTTTCCGCCCCCAGCCCTACCGCAGTTTCAAATCAGAAATGACTTTATCTTCCTCAGTTTTTGAGCTACAGCCACAAAATTTTGCGCCAACATAGGTGATGACGATCCCCAAAAAACTGCATCAAAACTTTGGATGCCGCGTCCATAACTGGTAGCAACAGCCAAAGATATTTTGTAGCCAGGCCCACCCATAACGCCCACAGCACCCTTCCCCAACCTTTTACAATTTTTGAGCTAGAGTCACCAAATTTGGTAGGAAGATAGCAATTGACATCCAAGAAGATCTGCAGGAATAATTTGGATGCCATACCCACCCATAACTCGCCCAGCCCCCCTTGCCCCACCTTTAACAAACTTTGAGCTAGTGTCACCAAATTTGGAAGGAAGATAGCTGAAACTGTTGCTGCTGTGGCTGCAGCGGCTGCATATAAAACTGTGGCAGGGAAAGCATATAAAACTGTAGCAGGCAAAGCACCCCAATAATTTTGTATGTTCATTCTTGTATCACTTTTAGAAATAAAATGAAGCAATGCGCAAATGGCACACTAAAGTAAAAATTGTAAAATTCCCTTAGAGTGAAAGAGTTACTGTTATTTATGTGAATTGATCTCATCTACAGAAAAATATCACATTTTCATGCTCTTAAGCCAATCGCATTCCTCTTAGTCCTCCTTTGTTGTTTCAAATTCGTGTGTGCATACAACGGCTTATAATAAGCCTGAAGCGATCGACAAAAACAGCAACAACAAATCTTTTGCATTCACAGTTATATTTATACCCTGAAATGGGTAAAAAAGAGTATAATAAGTATGTAACAGGCAAAAAGAAGCATCTCCGACCCCATAAAAGGTAGATATATTCTTGATCAGCATCAACAGCCATATGCAATATGAAAATCATACCCAACCTGTCACATGTGACGTCACGCAAAACAGCTTTTTTTAAGCAATGCGTTATCGGTATTTTTTGTATCATGATTTCAGCTCACTCTCTGATGAATGCGCGCGCTCTGCAAGTCAAACAAAGAGCGTAATATCGCTGCCTTCTTCGCACGCACTGAATCAAATAAAAACATATCTAAGAGGCTGCAGTTAAGTACTCACACGTACTTTAGCCTTTAGCTTTGACTTAGTGTGTGCGGAGGAAGTAGGGTTATTGAACTTTATGATTGACATGCAAAGCGCGCACATAAAATATAGAGTGAACGTAAATGAGCAACAACAGAGGAGCATGATCGGAGCGAGATTTGAAATTATCTAATTATCATAAGAGCAACGCGCGCACTCTGTTAAATTTTAAGCGGCTCTTTGAGTTTGGGACGAACAACGTACATAGATTTGTGTAAAAACTAATGTGAACGGCCTTTGCTTGTTCGAAATTGTATATTATTAATGTAAGTTATACGTTTTGTCTAAGTTATATTAGCAGCAAGTAGGCAAATCCACCCCCACAACATATGTATTTTGGTGTGCAAAATTTTTCTACACGCACCAAGTTATGTTTTTGTTGTTGTTGTTTTTTTTTTTAATCAACGACACCAACAAAAAGTAGCAGTGCGGGCCCAAGAACAACACTAACAACAACAACAAACGCTACTTGGGTCGTAAATGAATTGTCAAAGGCACACAAATTTGAGAAAAAAAACAATGTACACTGTGCGAAAAGATTCATTTACATTAAATATTGAAAATTATTTTCAAGCGCATTGTTCACTTACATGTGAATGCACTTATTCACTAAGAAGCGGAAATCCGTTTCTTTTTTGCAAGTGTACGAATCAATTTTACTTGTTCGAAATTGTATATTATTAATGTAAGTTATACGTTTAGTCTAAGTTATATTAGCAGCAAGTATGCAAATCCACCCCCACAACATTTTCTGGTGTGCCAAATTTTTCTGGACGCACCAAGTTTTGCTTAGTTGTTGTTTTTTTAATTCAATGACACAAACAACAGTGATGCCGATTTGGCCTTTTTTGTCCCTTTCCGGGAAAAATATCAAACATCCCCTATCCGGAAATCTGGCCTTTTTTCAGATTTTATTTGATTCATTTATTTCAATATTTTTTTCAAAGTTTTCTTTAAAAACATTGTGGCATCCAATCTATTAAAAATAGCGATCTTTTTACATACTTTGTATGTATTTTCGATATCATTTGTAATCTAATGTACAACAAAAGTGAAAAATAAACTTAAATAATGCCGAAAGATTCGTACAAACAAAAATTTCGTGATTGCTGGCTACAGCAGCCAGATTTTAAAGTTTGGATAAGCCGCGATGAAGCGGACACCAATAAGGAATACTGCAGATACTGCATATGCTTCTTTTTTATTTTCTGGGATTTTTTTGGTTTTTTTTTTTTATTTTTTTTTGGGATTTTTTGGCTTTTTTTTTTAATTTTTGGCTTTTTTTTTTATTTATTGGCTTTTTTTTATTTTTTGGCTATTTTTTTTTTTTTTTTTGTCTTATTTTTATTTTGTGGCTTTTTTTTCTATTTTTTGTTTTTTCTTATTTTTTTGGCTTTTTCTGGCTTTTTTTTTTATTTTTTGGCTTTTTTTTTTATTTTCTGTGATTTTTTGGCTTACTGAACAATTTGCACGATGTTTTATCGAGTTTGCAAATTTCTTATTCACACACATGCTGGACGCTGGGACTGTTCCAATTGCCGCCGCATCTTCCGGGTGGACGACGCTAATAGCTACTCGCGTCGTAAATCAATTGTCAAAGGCACACAAATTTATAAAAAAAAAACAATGTGCACTGTGCGAAAAGATTCATGTACATAAAATATTGAAAATTATTTTCAAGCGCATTGTTCACTTATATGTGAATGCACTTATTCATTAAGAAGCGGAAATCCGTTTCTTTTTTGCAAGTGTACGAACCTATTTAACTTGTTCGAAATTGTATATTATTAATTAAGTGTGTTACGTTTAGTCTAAGTTATATTAGCAGCAAGTAGGCAAATCCACCCCCACAACATACATATGTATTTTGGTGTGCAAAATTTTTCTACACGGACCAAGTTATGTTTTGTTGTTGTTGTTGTTTTTTTAAATCAATGACACCAACAAAAGTAGCAGTGCGGGCCCAACAACAACACTTACAACAACAACAAACGCTACTTGGGTCGTAAATCAATTGTCAAAGGCACACAAATTTGAAAAAAAAAACAATGTGCACTGTGCGAAAAGATTCATGTACATAAAATATTGAAAATTATTTTCAAGCGCATTGTTCACTTATATGTGAATGCACTTATTCATTAAGAAGCGGAAATCCGTTTCTTTTTTGCGAGTGTATGAACCTTTTTTTTTATGACTTTGCTTGTGCGACGCGAAGGCGTCACTGCGCATTTGTTTTGTTTTTGTATTCTCGCTCGCGATCAAACTCTCAGCTTGTGCGACAAACAGGCGGCAGTAGTGGAATGGGTAATTTGTTTTGTTTTTGGAGTGGGTAAAAGTGCTCCAAAATGTATGGGAGGTACTCGAAGGAGTTGTCCAAAATAAAATTCCTTTCTTAGGTCAAACAGAATACCTGCATAAAAAATTGTGTGAAAATTTCAGCCTTCTAGCTCTTTTCGTTAAGGCCGATATGCTATCCATTTTAACGCGGACGAACTCTTTTATATATAGAGATAACGGAAGAGAATATCTGTCAAATGAAATGCGTGAGTATTGTGTTGAGAACAGCATCACTTACCACTTGACTGTCCCACATACTCCGCAATTAAATGGAGTTTCTGAACGGATGATTCGTTCAATAACTGAAAAAGCCAGGGCCATGGTTAGCGGCGCTAAGATTAATAAAAGTTTTTGGGGAGAAGCTGTTTTGACAGCTACATTTCTAATAAATAGGACTCCAAGTACCGCTAAAGGAAAAGAAAACTCCATATGAAATGTGGCATGATAGGAAACCAAATTTAAAGTATTTGAAAGTATTTGGTGCAACAGTATATGTGCATAATAAGCTTAGAAAAAGGAAATTTGACGAAAAGTCAATAAAGGGTATTCTTGTTGGGTATATGCCAAACGGATATAAGTTATGGGAAGCTGAATCAAGAAAATTCATAGTGGCTAGAGATGTTGTTGTTGATGAGACTAATATGGTTAATACTAGGACTGTAGTTGATGACTCAAAGTTTCTGAATGAAAGTAAGGAACAGGTAAAAAGTTTCCAGAATGAAAGTATGGAACAGGTAGAAAGCTTCCAGAATGAAAATATGGATGTTCTACAGTATTATCCGAATACAGAATCGGAAAATAATGAGTCAAATTTCCAGAATGAGAGTATGGAAAGGAATTCTGATACATTCGTATTAGATAAACAGCCTAGTACAACAACAAATGACAATGCTGATTCAACACTTGACTCAGTTAATGAAGAGTTTCCAACTTCTCAAATAATTTCAGATGAAATTGAAATAAGACGAAGTGAAAGGTTGAAGGATAAGCCACAGGTTCCCTATCGATTAATTGACCGTTGCTTATTAAATGCACATATTTGTTTTAGTGACATTCCCAAGTCTTATGATAAAATTAGAAATCGGAGTGACAAAAATTGCTGGGAAAAAGCTATAAAGGAAGAACTGGATTCTCATTTATATAATGAAACATGGTCTATTGTGCAACGACCACAAGGGAAGAATATAGTTGATTGTAGATGGGTTTTTACTATAAAAACTGATGCATCTGGCAACCCAGCAAAATACAAAGCTAGACTTGTTGCTCGCGGCTTCACTCAAGAATATCTATTAGATTACGATGAGACTTTTGCTCAAGTTGCTAGAATATCAAGCTTCCGATTCATTCTATCCTTAGCAAACCAATTTGATCTTAAAGTTCACCACATGGTATGAAAACTGCATTCTTAAATGGTACGCTTAAGGAGGAAATCTACATGATGGTTCCTCAAGGCATATCACTTGGAAGTGATAAAGTTTGTAAATTAAACAAAGCAATTTACGGTTTGAAACAAGCGGCAAGATGTTGGTTTGAAGTTTTTGAAAAAGCTTTAAAAGATGCTGGTTTTGTTAATTCAGCTGTAGATCGTTGCATCTACATTCGTGATTATGGGAATATTCTCAAAAATATTTATGTTCTTTTGTATGTAGATGATTTAGTAATAGCAACAGAGAGCATGGAGAAATTGTCAAATTTTAAGTCTTATTTAATGAATAAATTTAGAATGACAGATTTATTAGAAATAAAATATTAAATTGGCATTAAAATAGAAAGACATGAAAATGTAATTGAATTAAGTCAATCTGCCTATATTGACAATGTATTAAAGAAATTCAATATGGATGAATGCCATCCAGTTAGTACTCCACTTCCAAGCAAATTGAACTATGAGGCTTTGAACTCTGATGACATTTATGACGCCCCATGTAGAAATTTAATCGGTTGCCTAATGTACATTATGTTATGTACACGCCCTGATTTAAGTACGGCAGTTAGTATTTTAAGCAGATATACTAACAAAAACAATAAGGAATTATGGCAATGCCTTAAACGAGTATTAAGGTATCTGAAAGGCACAGTTGATCTGCAACTTACATTCGTCAAAAATTTAAGTCACGAAAACAATGTTGTCGGATATGTTGATTCCGATTGGGCAGGAAACGAAACTGATAGAAAAAGCACTACTGGTTATTTATTTAAAATGTTTGATTCTTGTTTAATTTCCTGGAATACTAAAAAACAGAGTTCAGTTGCAGCTTCTTCTACAGAAGCGGAGTATATGGCTTTATTCGAAGCAGTTAGAGAGGCAATGTGGTTGAAGTCATTAGCAAAAAGCATTAAGTTTGATCTAACTGAACCAATAAAAATATTTGAGGATAATCAAGGGTGCATTAGTATAGCCAACAATCCAACTTGCCATAAACGATCAAAGCACATTGATATAAAATACCATTTTTCCCGAGAACAAATCGAACGAAAATTAATTATTGTTGAGTATCTTTCCACAGATCAACAACTAGCAGATATCCTTACGAAGCCCCTACCAGCTGAGAAGTTCATGCGACTGCGATTACAGATGGGTCTAAACAATCATTGTTGATTGACTCTCGTCTCCGTATTATTATTTTTTTTTATGAACTTTTTTTTTGTTTAATTGAATTGAATTTAATTTTTGAAAGTTTAAATTATAACTTATTATGTAAATTTTTCTTATAACTTTAATTTCTATGAAATATCTTTGAATTTTGCTGAATAATTTAATTTCGTTGAATCAAATGTTAATTTTTAATCTTTAGAATTTAGTTTACATGATCTAGTTGGGTTTTTCTGGGTTTTCCCCAACTCTAGCAGCAAATGCTGGATCATGAATATTGTATTACTCCCAGACGCATAACTTGTCAAGATTTAAATGTAATTGATTATCAATGAATTATTTTTATTTATTATTTTAAATTATTTGGAGACCTATGTATTTATTGAGGAGGCGTGTTGCGAAATGTGAATTTATATATACATAGCTGCAACATTGTTGCAGAAACATTATTTCAACAACTCGCTCTTTCTGGAAATTCACATATACATACATGCTTACAATAAGTACATAGATCTCTGGCAACATAACGGGATCTTTCTTGTGCGCATTGAAGCGTGGCGTCGTTATTGCCTTTGTTCTTTTTCTTATTCTTTTTCTGTATATTGTAGAACTGAACAACTCAACCGTTCTCGTTCGCTGTCGCACTCAGACTGACTCTTCGATCAGTTTCTTCTTTATTGCATGTTCGACTGCTTCGCTCGTCTTGCACATATTGCGTTCTTAACGAAGCCTTCGATATGTTACAGTTATATTATACTATATACAATGGGATGCTTATATCTATTTGGTACAGTGTGGTCTTACATGCTAGTTATTGCTACAATATGAAAGCGACAAGTTGTGCACATCGAAAAGAATATTTTACAAATATAAATTAAAGTGAATTGCATATTGAAACATAATCATTGTGTGTTTTATTTATCTGCGCATAAAATCCAATATAATAAATAATACTCCATGCATAGTTCTACGGTTTAAGAGTTAGGGAAGATCAAATGATAGGCTGTTAACATATAATTTAGCAAGTTCAGTGTTAAGGCCCCTAACATTTTGATAGGCCAAGCTAATTACATTAGTTAGTTTTTTGCCGCCGACGTGGAGGCAACAGGGTGGCTAACAGAATGGCTTACAGGCGGTGCACTACCAATCCTAATACCAATATTATTATTATTATTTCGCCTGTTCACATACTCCTTCACGACGAGCTGTGGCGGCCAAAACTTTTCAGAACAAATTGTCGAGAAAAGTTCGGGCGGAACGCTCAACTTGAAAGAAGATATGCTACGGGCATGTTTAAATTTAAACTTTTCAGCAACAATACGAGGAGAATCAATTTTACTTTTAATATAGGCGCAAACATCATCCGATGAAGTATCAGATGCAAGCCTAGACACAAATATAAGTTTATTTAGAGGCACCACAACAAGAGGCTTGTGAGCCCCAGATGAACCTACATTAGGATTAATAGGCACACACACTGTTGCACCGGGCTCATGATCGGAAGTAAAGTTATTAGTGGGGTTTCTTGCCGGCGAGTTAAATAGCATTAACGGGCTAGCAATAGGACCCGTTGAGATATTATTACTGGGCATCAGAAGGGGCTTGGTGGGCAGGACAGGTGGGACAGTCAGCGGGTTAGGACCCGAAGTCTTTTTTCGCTTCGGAGATTCGGTAATCACCTTGCCATTTTTGAAATTTAACTCAAGCTCAGTAAAAGACGCTTGCAGGTTATTAAAAGCAACATGCAACGCTTTGAAGGCAACATGAGTTTGCCTCAAGAATTTGGAAGATTCCTTTGCCGCCTCCTTGCAGGACTCACAGTACCATTTAAGGCCTGAGTCAGCAAGTAAACAATCCCTAATTTTGGCAGTAAAGCCAGCACATTTCATGTGGATCATGTTGTCACACAATCCACAAACAATAAAATCTTGGTTGGTTGTTCCAACCATTTTGCAAATGTTGCTGCAGCATTTTTAAATTTATTTATAGTTTTAACAAGTAATTGATATGCAATTGATATGCAATAAGAAAATAATGTAGGGTGCACGTATGTTAGAATAAACGTATAAATGCAATAAGCACGATAAAACAGTAAAGATCAAGAGAGCGGAAAGTGAGAGAGCGTGAGCGAGTTATGGTCGTGACCCAAGGGTGTGAGGGAGCTTCTCGTCCTTGGAGGTGTAGATTTGTTGAATCCTGATATGTTGGTTTATATATATATTTATATATATATCTGTATATTGCGCTGTATGTTTGCGGAGTTAAATTAAAAATGCAACTGCTTGGTTCGGTTGTAGAAATCGAAGTGTAGTGCTAGATTTATTCTGTACATAAAGTAACCTAACTACAAGCGGGAATAAGCTTATACATATATGGGGCAGCCGACGTTGTGATTTGTGCTGAGTCTGCATACAGCCCGATGCTCGTGGTGTCCCTTAGGTTTTCTCAGAAGTCGAAATAGACCGTCGGTCAGTTTGTTGACGTCTGGCCCATATATTGTGGAATTTCTGGAGAGTGCTGTGTTGACAATATGCGGCGTTTTATATATGTCTCTGCGGGGATGGTTCGTACTGACAGACATATGCATCTCATATGTGGCTGCGGGGTGGTTTATGCGGAGGGTCTAGGTAGGATGCCGATGGATCGGTAACTAGCGCGTAGGCAGAAACAACTGTAATTACGTCGGATAAGAGCGGACGAAAGCGGGAGCGATGCTGTAGAGCGAGAGCAAGAGCAAGAGCACGAAAAAAGACAAGCTTTTTGTTGTTAGTAAACACAGAATATACGAAACCGCAAATATATGTATATGTTTGTACGTATGTTCGTTTCTTAATTTGAGGCACTGCAGCGTCAATTTGACTGCGAATTAAATAAAATGAGTATTAAAAAGGAAAATTTAATTATGCACACGTAAAAAAATACAACGTATATTAGCAATCACTGTTAGAATCGTTTACCAAAATAAACCAAGTTAAACTCCGTACACAAGCACAAGAAAACAATTTTTGAGAGCACTCAAAAAACACAACCGTCACAAACGAAAGACAACTGCAACTTATAAACGACGCATATCCGCGGACGCATATGTTTTTAAGTTGCTATTGTTTTTGCTTAAACCATAATAAGTTTGAAAATAAATATTTGATTAGTTTCTGCCAAAATACTTGCATACGCATGTACATAATATCATAGACAGTTTAAAGTATAGATATTGCAATGGGTAAGACAAACCTAGTCCCAGGCCCCCGAGCTAGGCATAGCTGTACTTTTCTATGGTCTGCCTGTGCGTGAGCGCGATAGCGGATAGCATGTGCAGCCGTTCTTGTTTCAGCACTCAGAAAAGGGTCAAAATGTGTCGTGTGCGTTGTTTACATTTCTTGCTTTGCCTGCCTGTCGAGATTTTTGCTATTTTTTGATATTTCTGTCGTTGTCTGTCTCTTTCACAAGTGAACTACTGAATACACTTTCGAAATTTGTGTGCATCTCTGCTAAACTGTGTGGCATAATTGTTGGCTAGTGTCATAGAATTAAAAATATGAAAGAGTATGAATGGCCAGCAATTGTCAAACTGAAATTTGGCTGTTTGTGTACATCTATGCATATCCAAATTCAATGTGTGTGTGTGTGGCAATTGTATATCATTTATTGACTTGCCACAACTTTAATGATTTTCAATTTAGGAAACAGCTAGAGAAATTAATAAAAAAATGCATTGCTATTATTTCATTTATTTTACTTTTAAAATATTTTTTAAATTATTCAATAATATTTTTTTAAACTATAAAATTAATGTATATTTGAAAGCATTACATATTATTATTGGTGTTCGTAAAGAATCTTCTGTTTTTTAAAGTTCGAGCTGTGTCTTTCAACAGCATAGCTTTTGCCTCCCTTACGGATTTTTATTGAATTTCTCTAGCTGTTTCCTAAATTGAAAATCATTAAAGTTGTGGCAAGTCAATAAATGATATACAATTGCCACACACACACACATTGAATTTGGATATGCATAGATGTACACAAACAGCCAAATTTCAGTTTGACAATTGCTGGTCATTCATACTCTTTCATGTTTTTAGTTCTATGACACTAGCCAACAATTATGCCACACAGTTTAGCAAAGATGCATACAAATTCCGAAAGTGTATTCAGTAGTTCACTTGTGAAAGAGACAGACAACGACAGAAATATCAAAAAATAGAAAAAATCTCGGCTGGCAGGCAAAGCAAGAAATGTAAAAAACGCACATTTTGACCCTTTTCGGTTCGCTGGCCCGCCGCTTGGCAGGCCGCTGAGTGCTGAAACAAGAACGGCTGCACATGCTATCCGCTATCGCGCTCACGCCACAGGCAGAACACAGAAAAGAACCGCTATGCCTAGGTCCCGGGGCCTGAGACGAAATAACTGTTCTTCTTCGTGTTACCAATTGCAGCGTCTTTTCTTTTAATGGTCTTTGATAATATGAACATATCAACGCAATCAACATTTTAAATTCATTGATCTCTCGCTCTCTTACTCTAAAGCCTTGTTCGCGCTTTGGTAAGTAGTAAGTAGCAAGTCGAGTAGACAGTAGCTCGGTAAGTAGCTACTCGCCAAACACTGTTCGCACTATAAAATTAACTGATTTACATTTGTACAGTGCATTAGTAGCTGTTGGCGTGACGTCACATGTGACCAGTTGGGTTTTGATTTGCATATTCCATACAGTGAATTTGAATAAGTTACGAGTGAATTAATTGATTGAAAATGCGCTATGCAGTTTTGGATGCAACAATAACAATTTTAAGAACAATTTGTTATTATTGTTTCATCTAAAAACTGCATAGCGCATTTTCAATAAATTAATTCACTTTTAACAGTCGTTAATTATTCAAATCCACTACAATGTTTGTGTGCAATATGCAATTCAAAACCCAACTGGTCACCGCTGACTGCTCAATTATTAGCTCTGCCGCGCTACTGGCACCTCTGCCGCGCTACTGGCACAAAAAAATAGAGTAGATTCTATTCTGATTTTAGTCGAGTAGCGAGTGAGCTGACTAAATTACTCGACTAAAATTTTGGTGTTCGGACACTGCTTACTCGACTCGCTACTTACTACTTACCAAAGTGCGAACAAGGCTTAAGACGCTGTGAGAGAGCGAGCAAAGCGCGCATTTAGTGTACATATGTATAATAAAAAGGGCAATGCAGAAAAATTGGCATGTGAAAAACAAACTTGTTCTTGCTTGTAACAAAAACAAAATATTAGCAATATTGAAAAGCAATAAAGTGATAGTTAAAGTCAAAAAAGCTATAGCAAATATGAAACATATGTTGAGTGAAGTTAATCGAAGCTGGCATCTTTGTGAAAAAGCAACCCAAATCGCAAGTATATTAATCAATACATACACAATAAATTCAAACAATTTCTAATAAAAAATAATATTATTTTGCAGATACCATCCAGGCAGTGGCCCAAAATACACCGGCGGAGAAGCAGCTGCGTAGGGCAATGCAGCTCCAAAAAAATAGAGTAAACAAGGCTTCTTTAAGGCAAAAATATGCAAAATTATTTAGTTTTATAAAAACAAATTGTTTCAAATAAAAAAAATCTATTCCGCAAATTTATTTTTATATCAATTACTTGGAATTACAGAAGAATGGGTACAAGGAATCGATTCCCTGTACCCTGTACGGGAATGGGTACAAGGAATGCAGAGTGGAATCAATTCATACCGTCCAATGACATGCCAATGTTAAATTCACTGATATTTTACACGCGTTGTCTTCCAGGCGGGAAGCGATGGTGGTGAAAATGGATCGATGAATCAACAGTTGATTCATCGATCCATCGAACTGCAGGGTTGTGGAAGCGGCCAGACACACACACCCACACATACACTTAGTTTGCAGAAAAAAGCCGCCATCTTGCAATTTTTGCTGCTGATCACTTTTACGGCTCCGCAAATATTGTTGAGTGCTTCTTTTAACACATATTAGTACACATATTCAACAAGACATTTGTTGATTTAATTATGCTGCTAACTTGCGAGTAAATATCAACACACAGAACCTTAGTTACTATTTCCATAAGTTGCGGAAGCGGTCAGTCACACACACACACATACTAGTTTGCAAAAAGCACGGCTGCAACTATCGATACTGATCGATATGCTCTTTTCGATATATTTAGCTCGACGATTCTTTTTTGGCGAAATTTTTGAAATGTTTTTTGAGAAAATGAAATTTTACACTACACGGACATTCCCCATATTTACATGTTAGTATATAATATTAAGTCTTTATTCACTTTATGCTTATTATAATACTTAATATGGGGGGGGGGGGGGTGTTGTATTAGTCAATAAATTGATCTCTTTGCACTTCGTTGTGATCCATTTTTCGGAATTTCCAGCTTCCTTGGCCATCAAACTCCAGAATGTGTGTGTGAAATTTCCATAGTGTTGGTCTGTGTGTTATTGTCAAAAGCGTTATGCCCATGCTCTTGGCAATTTTATAAATCGAGCTCTCCACATCAATGGAAACGGCGCTGGTACATTCGTCAAGGAGGGCATAGCGCGGCCTGTCAAGGATTAACTTTAGTATATGAACAAAGGAACCCTTATTTAATACGAACTTGTGATAAAATAGTCGAGCGACGGCCATTCGTTGTTTTTCACCACCAGAAAGAATATCTTTCCAATCCCGTATAACATCAAAACTGTCACTGGAAATATTCGGAGAATTTATTAATAAGCTTCTTTTTTTGGAAATAATATTATTGACTTACCGCTGTGCAATGTGCTCGAGGCTGACCATTTTTAGAATGCTCATAAGCAGGTCCGTGGTGATGCCTTTGCGTTTCATATCGTCGCGCGTATCCGGATAAATGATCTGATCGCAAAGGCTGCCGATGGACATATAGGGCCGCTGCGGTATATAGAACATGCAGGGCTTATCTTCGATGGGGCGTGGTATATGCAGCTCGCCGGCATAGATAGGCCAAAGCCCGCTTAGAATGCGAAACAAGCTGGATTTGCCGCATCCATTGGGTCCCGTTATCAATAGATGGACGCCCGGCTCTATGCACAAAGTCAAACTTGGCACAACAATATCACAGTTTGGTGTAACAACCGGCACGGCACGTAGACTGATGGACATATTATCAGCATCATCTGTATATATAATGCGACCCTTGGCTATGGGTTTGCCATCCCGGAACTCAATAATGCCGTTCATTTCGTTGCTCTCGACAACAGTTGCCTTGCGATAAATGCCCTGGGCCGTCTCCTCAAAAACATCGAGCATGCCAGCGACGCGGTAAGTGTAGCCCGCCAAGGCAACAATCTCCTTGTACGAGGACATTAAACGCTCAATAGCATCCGCCGCGGATATTAGCAAATTCCTGGCCGTCGTCAAGTATTGGGTTCGCTCGCTAACGTTCGAATCGTTGCCATCACTAATCGATGTTTCGTGTACAACGGCGCCCGTTAATATCGGCAGCGATACCATTATCATGCCGGTGCCGGACCACACGTATTTCATAAAGAACTGTTCCAGCATAATGAACCACAGCTTCTGGCTAAATATGCTATTCATCTGGTTGACGAGGCGATTGTATGCCTGTCTCAGCTGCTGCAACTCCACCTGCAATTAATTAACTTTTAATATCGATAGTCACATATCGCCACATTTATCGGTAGTCAGATCGTGATCAGTGTTTATACAACTATCGGCTGATCAGTGTTGCCATTCGTGTTTGTTTTAAGCGCGTCTTTTGAAATGACTGATCAGTGTTGCCCCACACTATTTTCGGTGTTTGTTGTTTTAAGCGCGGTGTTTTTGAAATTGAAAAACTTGCCTTGTGACCGCCATAAAATGCGATTTCCTCGGCGTTTGTTATAATTCGCGAATGTATATGTCTTAAATAGCCGTAACGGTTCGCCTCTTCCGATACCAGTTGACCGAATTTCGGTGAGACAATGCGTAAAATATGAGCCGTCAGCGCAATAACGCTCACCGACAAAGCCGGGCCTACATAAAACAAAAAAAAATCTTTAATTAACCACACTCGGTAATAATAATAGCAATGAGTAATTGCCTGATAAGATGTTCGCCTTCATTTTCCTCGATGAGCGCATAAGTGCTAAGCCAATTAGCATTAGATCAAAACATGGCTTGGTCAAGCTACTATATAAATGGGCGACAGAGCTCGCAAACACGGAAATGTCTTCAGTAAGTCTAAAACAAGAAAAGTATTTTTTTAAAAAAATAAACTTTATTTTCTGGTTTGTACACACTTACCTGTGATCAGCGTTTTCGATACGTCCATCCAAATTCGATACTCGATAGTAGTTTTGGTTCTTGAAATACAATCGATAGGAGTGGCGTACCAATCGAGTTCTGTGCAAATATATCGATTAACTATAATTAAATAAATATGTTTTGTATTCGATTGCACATACCGAAATGCAAGCGCCAGCTTACTTTCCAAAAAGCGTATCATCGAATTGACGAACGTCGCCGGAATCGCAATGCCAAACCATTTGAGCAGAACAAAGGCAAACTCTTTGACGTCCTTGCGTACAATAAACTTGACAATGGCGCCCTCGAGCGCCGCCACATAGATGCTTAGGAACGTACGGGATATCAGGCACAATGTGTGAACGGTTAGCAGGCCCGTCTCGTAGCACAGCTTTTGCGGTATCATTATTTGTACGAGCATGGCGAGCTGCTTTAAAAATTCTTTATTTAGGCCCGGCTCGAGCATTTGTTGATTTTTCATTTTCAATAACTTTTCGGCCTCGGCCAATTTTAGTTCCGATTCGTCCGATCCATCGATTTCTGTTGGTGTCAGCGCCCCGGCAACGGTACTACTACCGCCATTTTGTTTTTTAATATATGGTACGGTCACCTTAATAGTCAAGGCAAATAAAGCAGTGCCAACAATAGCATAACTGAACGCTTGCTTCGGCAGTCCAGACTTTTCATATTTTTCTGCCAAACGGCCAACATATTTTGAAAACACTGTCATATTTACAACATATATGTATAATTATCTTGTTTTTTAATTTATACCAATTTGTTGTTTTTTTAGCTTCGTTAAAATTTTATCACACTGTAAATAAAAGAATGCAATAAAATGTTTAGAACGTTCTATTATTTTAGTTATATAAAAAAATTAATGAGTGTTTGAACTCACTAGCGATGTGTTAACAATTGCAAAACCATTCAAATTTACTTTTTGTTTTGCTTTTGACCGCCACCAACAGAACAACAAAGCGCGCACATGCATACGCATAAATACGCACAGACACACACAAACACTTACAGACAAACATAGCGAACTTCTTGAATAAATGAATGATGAGTGTGTGATACCCTACCTAGTTTATTTGCTATATTAATTGATTAATTAATTAATATAATTAAACTATTTTTAGTAATTTCTCAATTGTTTGCTAAGCGCCAACCTATGCTTTTAAGTATGCAATTATTGCATATATATTATATTCACAGTAGCACTTATATAATATTAGGGTATCTAACACTCATCATTCGTTAGTTCATTTTCTTAATATAGAAGTCCGCTATGTTTGTCTGTATGTGTGTGTGTGTTTTGTGTCTGTGCATTCACGAAGAAGCAAAACAGAATTGCCTTGGACGAATGATGATTGCTGCATACCCTAACTAGCTTATTTGCTATATTTATCAATTAATCAATTAATATTATTAAACTATTATAGTAATTTCTCAATAGTTTGCTAAGCGCCAACTTATACTAATCAAAGTACGCATTTATAGCAAATATATTATTGAAGTACATGACCACAATAGCACTTATAATTTATTAGGGTATTCAACACTCATCATTCTTGCTGCTTAACAGCTGCATGGCTCGACCGTCCCGGGCTGGGGCTTCTCTGCCGCTGCACCAAGCACCAATACCATCATACTTATTTTGAGCAGAGAAAATGTTTTTACAACAAACACATACTATTGGCTATGCTAACGCTGCGAAAACTTTTTTGAAAGCGTCGACGCTGATCATGTGTGAGATAACGCGGTGTGAGGTTTGCATGTATTGAACCGCTCAGTTTATGCTACCCGCGCCTATAGATGTTAACACATCAAAAAAAAAACACTGTCCATATTTTGTATTTAATTTTGTTCCACGCCATCTTGCGTTTTTCGATTGTTATGTCATCGAGTACCGATCGATATATGTTATTTAAGAACCATATCTAGTTTTTATTAAAAGATATATAAATAAATAAATCGACACCGAACCTCTAATTTACTTCCTTTTTTTTTTAAATAAATATACCTCTGGTTCGCGATCGTGGAACTCAAGATCTTTACTTGCCCGCAATCAATACTAAACTGATACGTTTTTTAGAATTTTGTAGGCGATTGGATAAGAGTGCTAGAATATTTTTGTGAATAGCGATAAGCCCGATTAATCCTATTAATAGTCGATTTGGATTAGATAAGCGCGCCTTGAATGAATAAAGGAAATAAGCAAATGGCTTAGGAACAGTAATAGAGTATTTACTCAAGTTGAATTTTGAACTTTGCATCATATCATTATTAATAGATTAAAAAGGTTTAATGGCACGAGCGAGGGTCAAGCATTGTTGTTGAACGTATTTGTTTAAACATTTAGTCATCATATTTAGTTAATAACTATTTCAATCAAAAAAAAAAAATATAATAATAATATAATAATAATAAATGAATAAACACTTCTTACTTGCCCAGTTTTGTTAGCTAGTGTGTGTTTGTTTGTGTATTATATCAGCCAGCTTTGCTTAGTACTAGTGTTTTTGTTGTGTGTATTATAGCAGCTAGCTTTGCTTCGTACTTCGACCAGCTGATTGGTGCTCTTGCTTTATTAGTATTGGTGAGGGTGCGAACTGTGAACAAATAATTAGCTTTTCCTTGTTTTAGTTGTATTCGGTTTTTGGGCTTTGTTTTTATTTGCACACACACTATTGCGTACATATGTACATATATTTTGTCGAATACACAAAGCTTTTATAGCGAGACGCGGAGATTAAACAAACACACACAAATTCAACTGAGATAATTTTGCCAAAATATTCTTCTTCTTGGTTCACGCCAACAAAACAGTAACATTTATTCTCCCAACCAAATTAGCTATAAAATAAATATATTTTGCAATAGAAAACACAAAGTGGATTTGTAAAATTCGATAACACAATAAAAAACACGACCGAACAACGCGAGAGCTTAAAGCTTAATGTTAATGTATATGTACATGTACGTATGTACTTAGTACTCTTTAGCTTAGTTTTTCCGTCTGCTACAATTAAAAATGTACTAACATACATATGTACATATATACATATGTATGCATGTGTGTACATATTAATGATAGTAATAATAAGTTTAAAGTCTATGATCTATACACATATTTACAAAAATATTTATGTACATATGTATGTACAGACATAAATAAAATTGTTTGCATACATATGTACATACATACATATATAAAAAACCTATTTATGAATATATCGATATGAAATATTAGTAAATACTGACAAATGCATAAAATCAAACTTCTGTATGAACATACATACATACATACATATGTACAAATTATCGTTGTTATACATATGTATGTATCTACTCTGTAAAAATGCACAAACATACATACATACACATGAGCGGAGCGCCTCAAACGAGAATGAGAGTCACTAGAATAACTGTTTGCATGTGGATGCATTTAGCATGAGCACAAACACACACACATACATGCGCGCATTTTAATACTGTAAATTTGTGTGCACATACATACAGCTCTGATTTTATTGTATGTAAGTGAGTCAGTCCAGTTAATCAGCTGCTGTAGTAGAACTTAGCCGTAACACATATTTACTCTCCACGAAATTGCGAAACTTTGAATTTTTGTTTATATTTTTACTGTACATACCAAAACACATCTACATATATGTAAGTTTTATTTGTTAGTTGTAAATGTTATTTTATCTAGACGGTACATTTACATATGTATGTACATTACCCGGCTTTGACCGGACAAAATGCTCAGTAACTGCTCTCTCTCTCTCTCTCTTTGCTCTCTATCAGCCTTTGAAAAATTAAAAAAAACAAAACAATGGACGACTGTGATAAATCCGACTCGTTCGACGAGGTAAGTAAAATGATAATAATTAATTTTATACTAAGAATTTACGAAATTTTTGTTGATTCTTTAAGGAATTTTATGATGCCTGCTCGGACGATCCTCCGTTGGAAATGGATCTGCATAGTTCGCTGGAGGAGGCACAATTGGCAATTAATTATTTTTTTGATAATCAATTCGAAAAAGCTCGCGACCTTTTGAAACCATCGGCCGAAACAAGCCTCTACCATTCGATGGGCATGGCCGTTTTTTCATTTCTCGAGGCAATGCTAACGTTCGAGCATATCGACAAAGCTTCCGTTGAGCTTAAGAAATGTTTGGAGGTGTGCCAACGCTATCGAAAGAAAAGCACATTCACCGAATACATCGGCAGCACATTTAAAAAGGTAATGTGCAATGTAATGTACAATGTAATGTGTAATGTAATGTATTTGGAAATTATTTCAGAAAAACTTTAATATACTCTCAGATCTCGAATGCCATGCGGAACTTTGTACGGCCGAAGCACTTTTGATGAGCGCCCTTCTCACATTCATTGAAGATGAGAATTTAAGCGGTTTAATACGCGGCAGCCTGCAGGTTCAAAAGTGTTTCAATTGCTTTCGGTAATTGAATTTAAATTTTTATTTTTTCACTTTTTAAATAGTTTTTTATTGTAGGTTCTGCGCACAAATAACAAAACATCGAGTCTGGGATTTGAGTTCAAGGGGATTGAAAAATCATTTTGATAGCGGCGTACATATGGGTATCGGAACATTCAATATAATGATATCGATGCTGCCGGTTCGCATTACCAAATTACTCAAATTCATTGGACTAACATCGAATCGCGACGATGGCCTCAAGGATTTGCATTGCGGCTACCAAGAAAATGGTTTGCGGCAAATTCTGTGCGCACTTTCGCTGCTGGGCTATCATTTGATGGTTGTACCCATGCTGGGCAATCGACGGGGGGGTTGCGACAGGGCTCTCGAACAATGCGATCAAATATTGAAAACACAATTGACGAAATATCCAAATGGCGTTTGGATGCTCTTCTTTAAGGGACGTTACGAGCTGTGCCAGGGGCATTTGGCTGAAGCCGAGACGTGGTTTATCAAATCGTGGAAATCGCAAGATGCCTGGCCACAGTTTCACTACTTAAGCTTTTGGGAACTTTTGTGGCTAAGTTCGATGCAACGCAAATGGCCAACGGCACATTTCTATGCCGCCCAATTGTTAGCCAACAGCAATTGGTCGCGTTCCGTCTACGCCTATCAGCTGGCTGCCATTAAATTGATGTTGGCACCGACGACGCAGCAGGAACTTAACGAAATCGATGCATTGATGGGGGAGGTGCCGGCATGCCGTCAACGGATCGCTGGCAAATCGCTGCCAATGGAAAAGTTTATGTCGAAACGTGCCATTCGATATCAAAATCAAAATCAACTTGTTTTGCCGCTAATTGAGTTGATGTATCTGTGGAATATGTTCAAGTTTATGTCCAACGATTATCTCGTGGCCGATGGCATTCTGCAACTTATCGATAACCAAATGGCATCGATAGCCAAATCAAATCGGTATTTTGCCGATAATCGTGCATTATGCCTGCTATTGCGTGGCGCGTGCTATGTCCAAATGCATAAATCAGCATTGGCACTTCAGTAAGTTGATCAAAAATAATAATGTATAATGTAATTTAATGTGTCATGTAATTTTTAGCATCGGCACTTCAGCAAGCTGATCAAAAATAATATTACTAATGTAATGTGTCATGTAATGGTATTTTTTCTTCTCTTTGTTTTTCAGGGATTTCAATGAATGTATTTCACTTAATGATGGCGTTGTCGAGGATCATTTTATTGTACCCTTTGCTCATGTGGAGGCGGCGCTTTGTCACGCCTCCGAAAATCGTTCGCAGGCCATAGCCATGCTACAAGACACCAAGTTTGTTTTTAACTTTTTTAAAACTATAATATTGAAATTTTAATATTTTTTCTCATTTATTTTAGAAAAAAGTATTCAAAGTTCGCATTAGAATCGCGGCTTCACTTTAGGATACATGCGGCCCTAATGGATCTGGAGGACGAAGTAGTAATTGATTAGAAAACAATAAAGCTTGGACTTGGAATTTAACAAATATTTGTTGATTTAGTAATTATTTATTTTTAAGAGTAATTTTTCGTTACATAATATGTTTTTACTTATATATGATGTATACATAATTAATTCACTTTATTATAATTATAAGGGGTATTTCTTTTTTTTTGTTTATGCTTTTTTCTTAAGAATTTGTGTTTATATTTTTTGTTCTTTCGTGCTTTTTTTGTTTTTTAAATTTTTGAATATGATTTTGTTTTATATTTATTATGCTCGGGTAACGTGATTCCTTAGAAGCATATATAATATTATTATGGGAGATAGTGTGATTATATATAATCTATATATAAAAATGTGTGTGTCAATTTGTTAAATAAATTTGTCTTTACATTAAAACTGCAAAAAGCCTTAAATTCAATCAGTACTATTTTGTTGTAATTTTTTTTAAATTCTATACATTAATATATTATTATTAATTTACATTTAGCTTTTTTTTTGAAAAGCTATCGAAAGATATTTTTATTAATCCTGCATGCAACGTATATAAGTTTTTTAATACAAGTATGAATTTTTTTTTTTTTTTTTTTTTTTAATAGAGATATCTTTGCTTATTTTGTTGTAGTTATATAATTAAAACCTAAAAAATGTCAGTTAAGTATTTTTTTAATGAAACTATGGACGCATTGAAGCCAGCCTGTCTTTAAACTTGAGTATTGGAGTATAACTTTTCTTTTTCTTTTTTTCAACTAACTTTGGCCTATTCTTATTGTATTATTTTGTTTAATTGTTACCGCAGTGTTTTTTTTTCATGGCAATGGTTAAAAATGCAAAATTATCAACAAGATTTGTTTTCGAAGTCAAAATTATAATAAAAACAAATTTTTGTTTATTTTCTTAATTCAAAAATATAATAAATTTTCTTTTTGTTTTTTAATTAATTAATTTTTGATTTCGCGATTTAAAAAACTATACTAATAAAATTCGAGTTAAGAAAAATAAACATTTAAAAAATTACACTGAAAAAATTACTTTTTTTTAGTAAGTAAGTACTATTTACAATATTTTTTTAAAAACTACATATTTTTTATACTAATATATATATATATTGGGTTTTTGTGTCCTTCTAAAATAAGTACATATGTATGTGTGTGTGGCGGCTATGAGTCGGTTGTAGCTGGATATATATATATATATATATATATATATATATATATATATATATATATATGCGTGTGTATATAATATTAATAATATTTACAATAAATATTTATTAATAAATATTTTTTATTATTAAATTCTTTTTTTTAAGCGATTCTTCAACTGAACTTCAAACAAAATTATTGATTTACTTTTTTACATTTTAGGAGTTTCCGGTTTTTTGTTATTTTTTGTTAAATGTATGAATGTATGTATTTGTTTATATATATATACATTATATATATATATATAAGTATATCACAAGTTTGAAGAGAGTGTAGAAAGAGTGCGGCAAATTTACTAATACATATATATACTATATATAAGTATAATTGGCAATGAGCGCGGCGTCGACTTTGTCGTCGTCGTCGGATAGTTATCGATAAATCAATCGAATTGCGAATTGCTGCATACGTGTAGTTTCGAAAGTTATCGATAAATCAAACGAATTGCAAATTGCTGCATACACATGTGGTTTCGAAAGTTATCGATAAATCAAATGCAGTTTTTCTTAAGGCAACTAAAAATTAATCGATAACTTGACAACAAACGGAACTATCGATCCTTTATATATCCTAAACATGGCAATTTGTACGACCTTTTTTGTTGCCTAGCAATCGATGCCATTACTGATATTACTACAAATTTGTGTTAGTTGAATGGAACGCTGTGGAACAGGAACAACTCCTAAATGATTATCCTTCTGGACGCGATAACGCGGCACGACGAAACCCGACGAACCCGAATCGCTAACAATCGACGAATCCGACGATACAACATTTGCTATTGCCGCCGAATTATCGGGTATCGACGATGGTTCGGGTTGAAATTGCTGAATCGATTTTGAATTCAATTTTTTCGTTGAGGTTTGTACATTTTTGAGGTGTTCGTCGTTTGTTGGACAAATCGATGAGTTTTGATGCTCGACATTTATCAAATTCGTACATTCGACATTACAGCCCGCTATCATATCATCATCTTCCTCCTCCTCCTCCGCACCATCATCATCATCTTCCAACTCGGAATTATGATGATTATATTGCTGCTGTTGTCTCGCCTCCAATTCAAAATCATTTGTTGTTGTTGCTGCCAACGTTCGATTAACTAGATTTATATTATTATTATTATTATTTGGGACGATTCCTCGCCGCTGCTGATGAAAATATGTTGAAGAACGTTCGGTTGCCAATGTTTGAGCTCCACGCATAACGCGATTAAAACTGGAACTAGTTCCAGGTAAACCCATTACCACGGTGCCCCCCCCATTGTTGATGCTATTTAGTGTTCCACTTTTACGCACACCATTATTATAATGGGACGCGCCGCCGCCCCGCTCATACGAATTGTAACGTCCGTTCGTTGAGGATGTACATGAATTGGTTGTTGAATTAGAACTGGTACGTCGTTCGGCGGCGGCGGCTTGAACCTTGTCGCGCTCTTTGAAGACGGGACGTTCGAAGTTGTTGAATTCATAGCTGGAGTTCTCTTGCAATGGTTCGGAGTAGCAGCTGTCGCTTTGTAGCAATAGCATTTGCTGTTGTGATGAACCGGAACCGGTGCCAGAGCCGGTGCCAGAGCCAGTGCCAGAACCGCTTACCGAGCCCGGACCCAATTTATTTTGTAATGCAACGGCAACGCCCATCTGCGTTGAACTTGTACGCAAATCAAAATTTGGATTCTCATAATGATCGATTGTCGCATCGTCGGTCATATAATCATTATATCCCGATCCTCGTGGATGATGTGCATGATGGGGATGATGTGGATGCGGATGATGTGGATGATGATGTTGATGAAATCGTGATGTTAGATTATGATTGACAGCGCTTCGTATCGAGCCGGTATCATAGGGTCTTTGATACATTGGTTCCTGTAGCTGGTATTCTGTACCAGTTCCGGATGGTGATGCTCCTCCCCCTGCGCCCGTTGCTGATAACGAATTCAGTGCATAGCTATCGTCGTATATCAATTTACCCGTACGCATCGTATAGGTATGCAAATTGGTATTCGTATTGCATATGGCGGGATAATCAGTATCGAATTGCTCCTGGCTCGAGCTCGAGGTGCAGGGCAGAAAGAAGTTTGCGACATTCGTATTCGACGTCGTTGTTGTTGGATGTTTTTCACGAACCGAAACTGGCCCGCCAACCATTCGAACATCACCATTGACAGCCGAAGTACCGCCGGCGTTAGTATTCCCATTATTCCCGATGCCCCCGATGGACGTCCGCAAGCCGGTTACCCACGAAACGAGCGTTATGATTGCGATCTCGATGAGACGCAACGAAAACTGATAGCCCCATTGCAGCCAATCGACATCGACAATATTCGTTTGGCTGGACAAAGGACGCGTCGCGCTCGAAATGCAAACGGCGCCAAAAATTTGGAGCACAGCCAACAAAACGAATAGCAAGGCGGTCGCAATTGTAATGTGAATGGCATAGGACAAATTCTGATAGCCATGGATATAGTTTTGGGATTTGCTCTTCAAAATGCGCTTCAGAATGCGATATAGATAAAGATATAGCAGGCCCAAACTAAGACAGATAAATATGTATATGATTTGACAAATCAAAGAAAGGACGCGTGGCGGTGGCGGCGGTTGTGCCAAGCTTGTCGCTAGCAACTGTTGCTGCTGTCGACGAAAGTATTGCTGCTGTTGTTGTTGCTGAAAGTACAGCTGATGATTGTGCAACGTATACGATTCGACATAGTGCAACGTGATGCACAAACCAACATGCACGCCGCAACCAACTACAACAGTCAAGGGTCGTACCAGCGCCGAATAGCGATTATTCTTGTGATTCAACGATTTCAGGAACAAAAAGAGTATCAAAACGGCAAAGGCAACGGTCAAAAATGTCGCTGGCAAATTGAACAACAGCTCGGCGGCAAATATGGGAAAGGTGCTATGAATATTGTACGCATCGATGCACAAATAGATAATGCGCATTATACAAATCGCGATGAGTATCAAATGGATGTAAACGAAATATGATTGGGCAAAAAGATGGGTTAGTTTGTTGTACGTAACAAGTTTGTATAACGAATAAACGGCCAGGATTGTGAAAAGGACAACGCATAAATAAATGTGTATATTCCATGCCCAGGTCCATGTGGCATGCGCCGATGCGGCAGCGACGCCAACTTTACCCGTTGTTCCGAATGTTGTTGGTTTAGCTGCATTCGTTGTTGTTGTTGCCGCCGATGCTTGGGATGAGGTGGCAGCTGCTTCGCCCAATGCCGCGGCTGCTGATGTTGGTGTTGTCGTTGCCGTTGCGTTGAGAATTTCATTTAAATCCGTCGGCGATTGTCGACTTTTATTGATATTTGCCGCATTCGAAATGTTGTTGCTGCTGTTGCTACTTTCCTCCGACGCCGCCGCCGATGCCGACGCGTCTCCATCAAACAAAACTTTTGGCGCTGCTGGCGTCTGCTGTTGTTGTTGCTGTTGAACATCTTTGGGGCGCTGCGTCACGTGGCGCAACAGCACCGCTGGTATATCACCTTTTTTGCCATTCGAGCCGAGAATGCGTCGAATATTTGGCAGAACTTCCTTTTGACTCTTATGACCGCCCGACGAACTCAACAAATCTTGTTGCTCATGATTGTTATTGTAATCCTCTGGTGCTGTTTCGGCAACAACAACAACAGCTGCATCATTCCTTGTTGATGATGGTGTATTGAGTGCCTTTTTGATAGTGGTAGCTCCCGGCTTTGCCTCGACAACCAAAATGGGTTCGTTGCTTTCATCAACATTGCCAATCGATGCCGCCAGATCGGGCGGACGCAGGGGTATACGTTCGTGGCCGGGCATTAGACTGGGCGGCGGTATCGGCCGGCGATTATTGAATGCGACCGTATTCGAAATAATACCCTCATTATTCGTTCCCCTCAGCGTGGGCTTATCGGCGAAGGGATTTTGATATTCCGGCGGCAGCGGCGGGGTAAAAAATGAACGCGAAGGCGGCGAATACGATGGTATATCGCCCGGATACATCGGTATCGTTGGTTGGCCATTCGATTTTTTCAATAGGTTCGGAACTACGAAAAAGATATAGATACAGATACAAGAAAAACGATATATGATTCAAATATTTACTTGATGGCGTTGGCGTTGAATTGTATTGCATTGGCGGATGACGCTGACGATCTCGTTCGTGACTTCCCACGCTGCTGCTGTGATGGCGATTTGGATTTGGATATGTTGGATTGTTGTTGCTCTTGAGGATATCGGCATTTGGTGCTGATGTCGGCAATGCATGATCTCTTTCCAAATCTAGCTCATAATTCCGGTGACGACCTCCATTATTATTATTGTGCTGTGCATGATGTACCGATTGATGATATCTAAACAAACACAAAACAAACACTTTTAATTTTTATTCATTCATTTCATTATCCGATCGCACCTTCCCCCCGCCAAGGCACGCCTCCTCCGAACAGGTTCGTTCACATGATCTTCGGGACATTTAGCTTTTGTTTGTATATAATCCTGACTTCCTGATTTTCGGCCTTTACCAACCTTTACTTCGGATGATTTTATCGATTACCTTCGGGAGCAGGTTTCCCTTTGATCCTAACTCAAAACCGTTAAGTTCATGCTTGCCCCATCCTCGGTTTACCCCTCGCCAATCCATTTTGCGGAGTACTGTCAATCGGTATTCCTCTCCTTTCAAACGTCAAATTGCACATATATCTACCGGTTATCACTGAGAGTACGCTCGCCCCTAAGTGACCTTAACTCTATCGAACCTGATTGGTAGCCAGCGGCCAGTTGCCTGGTCCTGATGGAGTTCCAGGTCGAATACTTAGATACTTGGCAGATTCAGTTTGTAAACCTTGTCGGTTGACTCAACTGCGTATCCTCATATATGGAAAGACCTTCTAGGTCTAACGTTTAAAATCATATGGGTATATCCAAGGTCATTAATGTTGGGCGGTCGAAAGACTTAACCAAAACGTCCCTAGTTCGTCCCACCTTGGAGTATGGGTCTTGGATCAGGATCGAATTGAATTTGTGTAGAAGAAATTTCATCGAATTCGTCCTTCGAAAAGTTTCAACTAGTTTCCCCTGGAATACTTCCGTATTCCAAGTAAAATCTACACTGAGGGCCAACTGCCCGGGTTAGCTTAACTAACCTAGGTTAGGAAGGTGAAAATCTTTACAATGTAAGTACCAAATCCCGAACAAGAAATCGAACGTTGTTTTGGCGAGTTGGGAAAAGGCGATTTAAGTGTTGTCAATGGGAGGATAGCTGTCCCGTAACTTTTTACCCCTTTTTAACTTTTGATAGTTGCTCGAGCAATTATATATAATTCTCATGAACCATTTCGTGTTATATATGCTCTGACTATAAACAAGGTTTGTTATAAAAAATTTAACTGGGTTGGAATTGTAAGTGAGAAAGGTTTTTTGTAGCCTTTTCTAATTTTATTTCTTAGTAATGTATTTTATATAATAAAATGGTACGTTACCTTAGGGTTGTTAGAAGTGGCGTCGCAACTGTTGTCAGACCCAAAACGTAGCTATTATCGGGTATACTTCGTTTGGTCGTCGATGTTGTGCCATAGGCGACTTTAATTAATACAGCGGCGACACTGCGCTCCAAATTGTCGAGCTTATCCAAATAGCCGACGCCGCCCGAGCCCAAGCCAGTGCCAGTCGTCGAATTGCTTGTTATGGATTTATTGCGAAAACTCGTACTGTTACCATTGTTGTTGTTCGAGTTCGAGGCAATTGCCTTCAGTTCCGAATCCAATATCGCTTGCGATGAGCATATCAACGACGTTATCAATATCGCAAAGATCATATTATTATTATTTAGACCTTTACTTCGAAGAGTAAATGCCTTTTTTGTTGGATCAGGCATTAATCTCAATTCAGTCTGTTTCAATGGATTTAATACTGATTCCTCCTTCTGATTCCTCCCACATTTTAAAATACTGACTGTAAACAAGAAGAAGAAGAAAATTAAATATAATTAAAATATTGAGGAAAAACCTTGTACACTAGGCAAATACTCTACAGAGACAAGGTTATGCGTAAATAAATTTAAATTTTCAATATTTTCGATATTTCTCAAACGATTTCAATGAAAACTTTAACGACTTTACGATTAACAAACCAAAACCGATTAAAACAAAAAACAGTTAATAAAATAAAAACTCAATAAATATTAAAAGTTAATAATAAATAAAATTATATATTTTACTTGCCTTTTTTATGACTTGCCGCAACATCAGCATCATTTCGAAACTTAACTTTAATACGACGAGGATTTTTTGTAAACATATCGTTGTTGTTGTTGTTAATGATGCTTCGATCCGATCCGAAAACCGATTTATTTCTTAACTGGACAGATTGGACCAATTAGATATTATGTTTGGCGAATGAAGAACCTGCCAACAAAAACAAGCAAAACATATTTATATGATTTTTCCACAGTGTTAAACCTGATATATATATGAACCGATTTTGATAAAAGATCTTAATGCATTTTTGAAGAAAATCTTGACGGCTATGGGATCGGGTCGGGGATAAGCTTCGTTCTGTGCGTCAGACAATTCATTGCAAAACTAATATACACGACGAAAGTGTATAAAAACATTTTTTGGCTTCCTCAAGTTGCGCAATAGCGAAAAATAAAACTTTGTCGACCCAACCGATTATCAATTGTCAGACAAACTAAATTTTCCAATAATTTTTTTTTTTACTAAAAATTCTTTAATACAAATTTACGCCCTTTTAGAATAATAGGAATGCGTCTTTTGTATTTTATATAGTTTTATATGGTATGGGAACACTTGCACTTACATTTTTTATGTTTATTCATACACACAAATGTGCGTAAATGCATATATGTATGTATCTATGTATGTATAGATACATACGCCTACATATTAGGTAGGCTGCAGCCAGATTTTTTCATTTCCAAAATGTGTTTGGTTGTTGCATCCAGAAACCGCAAGTTATTTTCGTTTTTTTATAACTTAAAAGATGTAAGTACACATTTTTCTTGTATTTGATTTTGTTGTAATTTTCACTGGGTTTATTTGTAGTCTTAATCGTTATATACACATGTATACATATACATCAAACAAGTTTCTTTGAACACACACACACACACATCGTCATACAAATCGTATGCACCATACACACATATGAATATTAGGTTGAATTTTTTTTAGAATGTATGTATGTATGTGCTGCTGGCTGCACGTATATACACTACACGGACTTACAAAAGCGAATGGGGCGCAGTACGCGTACCGAACTTATTCACAAGCACTGCACATTATTTATAAGTTTATACTGCGATTTACTTAAGTTAGTTACATCGTTCTTGTGTGTTATTAACATAAAGAAATCCCTTTTTCATTTTGTGTTGCTCAATTTTTCTCTTTAACACAAAATGGCGTATCTACTAGAGATGAAAAATAAAATATAAATACATCGATATCGATTCTTTGTTGCGGCTTACTTGTCTTTCAATAAACTTTCATTATACTCGATATTTTCAGAACGATGAATATGTCACTTCGGGCGGAATAGTGCTGAACTAAATCCACATTTTGTTTATATTTAAAAACAGAATATATACAAAATAAATTTATTTACTTCGATTTTACTAGATTTAGCTAAATTTTCTATTTAGATAAATATTCACACACATTCGTTGTGAGGGTGATCGATGTATTATCGATATAGTCAGTGCCTTTCACAAAAAAGTATCGACAACAATTTCGGTCTCGATGTACTATGAAGAGAATACACAAAGAATAAAAAAAGATATAAGTGTTTTTGTATAAAGAATTAAAGTCAAAAAATATAAAGTACGCATTTGTTAATAAGCGCCATGGATACATTTGATGTGTCTGACAGAGGCAGGTAATTATCGTCATCGTTAATAGCCGGACGTCGTCTATAGATTTGTGTTTCTGCACGTACATAAGTATGTGTGAATGTGTGTATGTATGTATATGTGTGGGATATAATATTGCACACACGTACATATGTTTGTAAGCGAAAACATAAGACTTTTTTATATTTATTATTTATACATACAAACAAATGTACATACATACGGCATTGTTGTTAATTGTTTTAGTTGGTACTTTGGCTCGATGTCTCGACAAGATGCAACCGAAGTTTTAATGAATGAGCGTGAACGTGGAGTATTTTTGGTACGTGACAGCAACTCGATTGAGGGCGACTATGTCCTTTGTGTGAGGTAAACAATTTATTAGAAAAACAAAATGCAAAATAAAGATTAACCCTTTTGATTTTTGATTTTATATAGAGAAGACACCAAAGTGAGTAACTATATTATAAACAAGGTGCAACAGCAGGATCAAATTGTTTATCGCATTGGTGACCAGTCCTTTGAAAATCTACCCAAGTTACTCACCTTTTATACGCTGCATTATTTGGACACCACACCATTGAAGCGGCCCGCTCAAAAGAAAGTCGAAAAAGTCATTGGCAAATTCGATTTTGTTGGCAGTGTATGTATATGTACATACATATTCGCAATAACAGTAACATTTAACAGTTAACATTTTGTCTGTGACCTGTTAGGATCAAGACGATTTACCGTTCCAAAGAGGCGATATACTAACTGTTATACGCAAAGACGAGGACCAATGGTGGACGGCACGTAATTCCCACGGCCTAGTAGGACAAATCCCAGTTCCATATGTACAGCGCGTAAGTGTTTATCGATTGATTTTGTATATTCGATTTTTGATTTTTGTTTGTTGTAGTATGATGAGTCGATGGAAGAGGATGGCGGCGGCTTGGAGCATACGAATGCTTTAACCGTTAGCTCTTGCATTGCTGCACGCACAAACATGTCATCCGGCAGCAATTCTTCGGATCCAACTTGCGTCTCATCATCCAACCAATTTAGCACATTGAAAAGAACGGATTTAAATGTATGTAACCCCCTCTGAACCTATTTTTGAATTTTCTTAAACTATATGTATATTATTGATTTTTTTATTCATCAGCGCAAATTGCCGGCTCGAGCTCGTGTCAAACAGTCGAGAGTGCCAAATGCGTATGACAAGACTGCACTTAAGCTCGAGGTTGGCGATATTATAAAAGTCACGAAAACCAACATAAATGGTCAGTGGGAAGGCGAACTAAATGGTCGCAAGGGTCATTTTCCGTTTACGCATGTCGAATTTGTTGACGATTGTGATTTAGCAGAGATTCGTTTGAATAACGATTGGACGGAATCACAATAATAATTTCCAATAAATTATTCGATTAGATATGTACCATATTAAGTTGAAAGAAAAGATAAGATGTATTTGTATCCCTAAGGTGGTTACCAATTGTTAAAATATTAAAACGTATTAATTAATAATAGATAATTTAAAGCAGATCGAATTAAAACTTTTTGTGTATTCGTATTAAACAAAGGTACAAAGTTAAATAATAAATGGGCCAATCTCTCTCCCCCTCAACCTTAACATTTTTTAAGTTTTAAACATTGAGCAACAGCTAGTCTATGGCTCTGTACAAACTCTGTAAGTAAAACTGTTATTGGCTGTCTCTGGCCTGAAGTAGTAGTGTTTGTAAGCAGTCGATAACTACACCGCGAGAGGATTCGATGCATTTTCGTGTTTGTAACAAAAATATCGATACTTGATAGCATCGATACTTGACTTCATGTATCTCGTAGAACATTTGCAAAGTTTTGTCAATATTGTTTAACAACAAACCTGATTATTAATTATTAAACGTACATACATTTATATAAAATGAATGGTGGAAGAGCTGCTGTTCAAGCTGTTGATTCGGGGACCTACTCAAATTTGGTAACTATGCTATTCGCATATGTTTTGTATGTTTATTTTCTTTACACACACACACACACAGCCGCCATTGTATGAATGTATTTAAATACTGCATATCAGCAAACAAACAAAGCTAAATAAATATCCGACATGAAGATTAAATTATTTTTTTAATTGTCTTTATCAGGTCGGCTTTGTTTTTATATTCAATTTGATTGTCGGAACCGGAGCACTAACGCTGCCCGGCGCTTTTGTCAAAGCAGGATGGTGCCTCAGCGTTGTTGTGCTCACATTATTGGCGGTGCTCAGCTATATAACGGTTACTTTTGTTATTGAAGCCATGGCCTGTGCCAATGCCATTAAAACTTGGCAAAATTTGCAAGCTTTGCGCCAGCACCAAGCGGACGAGGACGACGATGATATCGATATCGATGAAACGATACCTTTGACAAGCGATAGTGTGCAATTTCATTATTATCGATTGAGCCACAAATTTGAATTGGGCGAAATGGCAGCAATGTTTTTTAACGATTTAGGTCGTATATTGTTTTACCTATGCTTCATCGTATATCTGTATGGCGATTTGAGCATTTATTCGGCGGCAATAGCTCGAAGTTTGCGAGACGTTTTATGGTGAGAATTATTTTTATCATTACCATTTTTATTATTGTAATAATTATTTTTTTGTTACAGCGATCATAACCCCGCCGCCAATAACACGATTTTGAAAACAAATTTTCCATATTTGCTCGATGATTTCGCGAGTACGAAAAATGATGCATGTTGGCAACACTCGACTTTGTCGATAACACGAAAGCTAATGTACCGCGTCATTTTATTGGGTTTTACTTTGATGTTTGGACCGCTCGTTATTTTGAGCATACAGAAAACAAAATATTTACAAATACTTACAGCCATTTTCCGTTGGATGGGTAAGAGATTTGCATTTATTTATGTTAATTTTTTTTGTCTCGATAACTTCGATATTTTTTGTGTTGCAGCATTTGGCTTGATGATATGCCTTGCCATACGAATGCTGGCAATAGATGGCGCTCGAGGACATCCGGTTGCCATAAATGTTTATGGCATCCCATCGTTGTTTGGGGCCTGCGTCTATTCGTTTATGTGCCATCATTCGTTGCCCGGCTTATTGGCGCCGCTAACAACCAAAACGATGGTCAATCGAATACTTGTTTTCGATTACATATTAATTGGTGCGTTTTACCTGGTTTTGGCATTGACGGGCATTTTCGCCTTCGAGCGCGTTGAAGATTTGTATACTTTGAATTTTATACCGCGTGATATCGATAATAATGGATTATTATCGACTCTTCTGATTGTCACCGATTATTTCCTATCGTTGTTTCCAGTATTTACGCTATCGACGAGCTATCCCTTGATTGCGATAACACTCAAAAATAATCTTCAAGCTTTGTGCTTGGAAATGTCCCGTTACGGCTCGTACCATTGTCTTATACGTTCGCTCTTTCCACTTTTAACCGTCATCCCGCCATTTTGTGTCGCTTTCTTTACCGAAAATCTTTCGACGTTAGTCGCATTTACCGGCAGCTACGCCGGCGTCGGTATTCAATATATTATCCCGGCCATATTGGTTTACTTTTCGCGTCGAACTTGCATCGAGCTTTTCGGCAGTGGTATTATTAATCGATTCCAAAGTCCATTTCAATCGAATGCGTGGCTAGCATTGATCTTAACTTGGTCCGTGCTATCCGTTCTCTTAGTAAGCATTAATTTATTTAGGTAATAAATATATCAAAATATACTTTTCGAATGTTCTATGTAACAAATGCATTGGCTGTGAAATTAAAAGACATTTTTTTAAAACCAAAAAAATTTGATTTGATTTAATTTTTATCAAGCTAAATTTTTCAATATGTGTACTGGGAAACGAAAAGGAATAATTTCGCCACACTCTTGCCACGTGGCATTCCATTAGTAAAGACTGTCATGCTCAATTCCAATTCAACATCCTGTGGGCCGTCCAGGGCTCGTTTTAGTACAATATTTACTTGATTGTTCATCTTTATCATGCTGCAAAAATAAAATGTTAAGTTAAGACAACTTCAGTCTGGATCCCCACTGTTAAACTACAACAACAACATGCAATCGATTTAACATAGAGACCAACTAACAGTAACAGTGGTTCAATCTGACATCTCTATGTTATTATATATGCTTAGTGTACTTACTTGAAGAATGCCTCGGTTGCCTTTTCGACGTTTGGTGCGGCTTGGACTCGGATCACCTTTAAATCGAAATCAATATCGTCATACCATATCGGGCCGCGCAGTGTGAATATTGTACGGCCGTCGGGTGGTATCATTAATTTTGATACAAATGTTATAAAATTGTATGTGTAGGCGGATGGTTTTGTGTAACATTCTTCGCCCTCACAAAAATTGTTACTTTGTCGACAGCGGCTGCAAAGAAAAAAATAGAAAGAAAAAAATTTAAATAATTAAAATCGAGCGAGGTCTCAAAAACGAGTCTACCCTATTAGCTCCATAATGATTAACATTAACAGAAATGTTAACCGATTGGACAGCAAGCTTAACAGTCAGTCAGTCGGGAAATCGGGAGAAGAACATGCATATGGGAAGCCGCTACATAAAGATCAGTGAACATTGCCAAAAACAAATAACTATAAAAATAAATAAGCTCGCGCCAAGTGAATTGTGAAAGAATGCTTTTTTCAAGTGTTTCGAATCAGTTGAATAAGTTTAATTACAATTACGCTGCTGTGGCCAAAGGAAAAATGCAGCACTTTGCAAAAGCTAACGGTAAAAGTAAAAATATTAATGAGTGTTCGAACTCACTAGCGATGTGTTAACAATTGCAAAACCATTCAAATTTACTTTTTGTTTTGCTTTTGACCGCCACCAGCAGAACAACAAAGCTCGCACATGCATAGGCATAAATACGCACAGACACACACAAACACTTACAGACAAACATAGCGAACTCTTTAATAAGTGATTGATGAGTGTGGAATACCCTACCTAGTTTATTTGCTATATTAATTGATTAATTTATTAATATTATTAAACTATTTTTTAGTAATTTCTCAATTGTTTGCTAAGCGCCAACTTATGCTTATTAAGTATGCAATTATTGCATATATATTATATTCACAGTAGCATTTATATAATATTAGGGTATCTAACACTCATCATTCGTTAGTTCATTTTCTTATTATAGAAGTCCGCTATGTTCGTCTGTAAGTGTGTGTGTGTTTTGTGTCTGTGCATTCACGAAGATGCCAAACCGAATTGCCTTGGACGAATGATGATTGCTGCATACCCTAACTAGCTTATTTGCTATATTTATCAATTAATCAATTAATATTATTAAACTATTTTAGTAATTTCTCAATTGTTTGCTAAGCGCCAACTTATACTAATCAAAGTATGCATTTATAGCAAATATATTATTGAAGTACATGTCCACAATAGCACTTATAATTTATTAGGGTATTCAACACTCATCATTCTCTTTGCTTAACAGCTGCGTGGCTCGACCGTCCCGGGCTGGGGCTTCTCTGCCGCTGCACCAAGCACCAATACCATCATACTTATTTTGAGCCGAGAAAATGTTTTTACAACAAACACATACTATTTGCTATGCTAACGCTGCGAAAATTTTTTTAAAAGCGTGGACGCATGTATCGCTTTGATGCTAACGCGGTGTGAGGTTTGCATGTATTGAAACGCTTGGTTTTTGCTACCCGCACACATCAAAAATGGTTTCCATTCACACACACACACACAAATGAAGGACGTACGGGATTGCTGCTGGGTGGTTGGGGAATGTAATTAATGAAATGATCTTACTTTTTTTGATCCGCATCGTTTATATATCCATTGGGACAATTAATAGTGGTACACTTATAGCTGCCTCGAATATTGGTACAAATATCATTCTGTGAAGTAAATTAGAAATAGTTGTTAGTCAGCAGAGCAAGAGAGAGAGAGAGAGAGAGAGAGAGAGAGACTTACGCGGCCAGTGCAAACATGGTTCTCATTGCATTCATCGACGTCGCGGCAAGTGTTTTTGTCTGAGGCTAAAGTGTAGCCGCGCGGGCATGAGCACTGATATGAGCCGGCCGAGTTAATGCAAAAGCTGAAAATAATTACGTAGAATAATTAAGTATAAATAACAGTTTAATAATTTGTTTACCCCATGCACAGCTTATAATCCTTGTGAACAATGCATTCATCGATATCGTTGCATGTTCGATTATCGGCGCTGAGTTCGTAGCCAGGGCTACAAGTGCATCGATAACCGCCCCAGAAATTAACACATTTCTGCTGGCAGAGCCCTGGTATCGTCTGACACTCATCGACATCAAAACATTGTGCGTGTGTGTGCCAGCTGCTACCGCCGCCGCTGCTTTGTTCATGATTTGGTTTCTTTTGAAAACCAGATTTGCATTCACAATAGTATGAACCGATGGTATTAAAGCATTGTGCATTCGATGTACACACGGTCTGATCCTGTTGGCACTCGTCAATGTCCTCGCAACTATTGCGTATCACCCGATGCCCCGTTGGACACGAGCAAATAAATCCGCCATTCCGATTGCGGCAGATTTGTTTGTCGCCACAATTGTGATCGCCCGTCTCGCATTCATTTATGTCTTGAAGGGGTTGAAGGGGGGGAACGTTAACTAATGTATGTGTGTGTGTGTTTACATACCAATGCATTGTGTTCCGTCGTTGGTCGACTTAAATCCGGCTGGACATTGCAATAGGCTTTCACAGCGAAACGAACCATTTGTATTAATACAACGTTCGTGGCTCAAACACGCTTTGTATTCGATGCATTCGTTAATGTCTGAAAATATAGTATGTGTGTGAGAGAGAGAGTGATTAACACTCTCAAATAAGTATGTGTCTGTGTGTGTGTGAGAGAGCGAGCGATTAACAACTCTCTCTCACAGCCGCCAGTGTTGTCAATTTTTGTCAAGATCGATAAAAAACAAATCGTATATGGGGCAACACTGTTCACTGTTTGTTATCGCGCGTATTTCGAAATTCAAATTCTATTTACCAACACATGCGCCCAAATTGTTCCTATGAAAACCGGCCGAGCAGGGCCTTCGAGATATTGAATTCGTATCGAAATTATTTAAATAACTCGAAGAAGCATATTCCAATGGATTATAAACTTGTTTCGCAACGTATTGCGGATAAGTGGTTGTTGTTGTTGGTTTAGCCGTCGTTGTTGTTGTTGTAGTACTAGTCGTTGTTGTTGTTTTTCTATGACAACGAAATGATCCTTTTGTATTGTAACAATCATAATCCGCTGGACAATTGTGGGTACTTTGAGCACATTCATCATCATCTGAATAATAATCATTAATAAAAATCATTATATAATATTTATGAAATTCTTCATTTTTACCATCGCAATTTGCCGTTTCTGCATTTAGTGTGTATCCCGTGCCGCAAGAAGTCCAACGCTAGCAAAAAAATAAAAAAAAAAATTAAATAATTTTTCTATCGGGTTTTTCTTTAAGAATCGTACCGTGCAAATATATGAACCGATCGTATTATCGCATCTTTGTGTTGGCAAACAATTGTGATTATTAATCGAGCACTCATTAATATCTAAGGGGAATGAATATTAGATCATAAATAATATTAATTTTATTTATTTATTTAGTTATTACCAACGCATTCGTTTTGTGTTGCATCCAAACTGTAGCCAGGCAAACAGCTGCAATAGTAGCTGCCAACGGTATTTTTGCATTCCTGATGCATTAGGGATATGCATGAATTTGATGTATTCAAGCGGCATTCATCGATATCGCCACAACTATTTCCATTTGTCATAGAAAAACCAATACCACATGTTGTTTCTTCTACTTCTTCGGCCGTTTCTTGACAATCCTTGGACTTGGCATTTGGGCATTCTTTGGACTTGATATTGAGGCAATGATAGCCGCCAATCGTATTGTGGCAATATTGTGTTGTTTTGCACTCGTGCAAATGTTCAATGCATTCATCGGTGTCGACGCATCGCCCCTGTTTCGCATCCATATTATAGCCAAACGGACAAATGCTATCGCCATTTTGTTTTTGGTTTTTTTGTTGATCCGGCGAGCATGTTACATTATTATCATCCAATTTGTAGCCGGAATGGCAGCTACATTTGTATGCATCGAATGTATTTTCGCAAATGTGTGCGCACAAATTTGGAATTTTACCACAAATATCATCTGGGAAAAACATATATGGTATACTAGGGGTTCCCCGTTTAGTTTTGATTCTTGGCTCTTACTCACCATCATCGGTAAGAACAATAGTTCCATCATCATCATCATCATTTTGTTTGGTATCTTCTTCGGACGACTCGTTATCGATTTCAAGATTATTGTTGTTGTTGTTATCGGTGGCTGAGAAATTGTTATCGGCGCAGCAAATCTGATATGATTCTATATTTAAAAGAAATGAAAACAAAGGATCTCGACATTTCTGTTGACTAGCTTTAACAGCCAAACCAACTAAAGAGAGACGGCATTAATTATTAATTATATTTTATCGATAACAATCGATTACCTTGACAAGCGCGACAGCAATTTGTGTATGACGAAAGCGTTGAATTCTTCTTCTGACTTCCGACTTTGTCACAGGCCGTACCTTCCAAGGCAGCCAAGCGACCCAAATCACAGCTTTGCCGTTCTAGTTCCCTCGAACAGCAGACGCTAAACGTTGAGGAACACAGGCCCAGCCATAGCCTAGGTATAGTACTTGACGATTCCATTCCATTTTCACAACCATTTTGTGTACGTGCGTTTCTTAAGCCGCTTATGCAACACTTTCTTATATAGTCGGCGATTTGTTCTAGCGGATAAATTTAAATTCAGCTGTATTTTTTAGAAATTGTGTTTGTGTGACTTTTGCTCATCACTGATCTAAACGCCATTTTGTATATTAGTTTACAGTGTTGCCGCATTTGACCCATCAAATATGACTTTTTTAAGCGGAAATTCTGGCTTTTTTTTCGTAATTTTTCTGGTTACGTTAAACGCATTTTAATTTAAATTATTAATATTTTTTTTGGGATTTAGTTTTTTTTGCTTGTACTTTAAACGAACTAGCTTTTTTCAGCTGTTGAAAAAATGACAGCACTGATTGCACTTTTACAAGAGAGAGTGAACGAGAGCGAGAGAGCGCCAGCTCAATTGCTGTTTGCATTTAGCAGCGGCCGGCGGCGGCAACGGTGCATTGGGCTTAGCTTAGTCGTCGCTCTCTCTCTCGCTCTGATTATGACTCACCATCCGCTCTAATCCTTTTCGCCGTCAAGAGAAGTAGAATTCCCAGCAAGAACGTTGACGCTCGCATAACAAACTGCTTTTATTGGAAAATATTAAATTGTAGCGTGGAGCGCCGTTATTATAAGACTGCCTTCTTTCGACCGACTACCGATTTAAGTTGCGTGGGGGCATAAAACAGATAGAAAAAAAGAACAGCTTGTTTGTCGAGCAAATCATGCGACAGACGCGACGCGACGCGCAAAGAGATAAAGAAAGATATACAGAAACAAATAAACGTACATAGATAAAATTTTGTGGCGAACCGAAACCCATTTGAGGCTCTTGCTTTTTACCTTGGGAAAAATAAAAGATAATTTTGTTCAAGTACTGATAAATATATATATATTTAATGAGTTTTAAATAGTTTTTTGTTGTTGTTAATAACATTGACCCTCTTCGATTGAAACAAGAACCGATTTTTGTTTACTGTCCCCCGCCGCCGCCCGATTGTTGTTGGGATCGCATATCGGCTTATTGGCGATAATGTTATCGACATTCGAACGTAGAATACGAAAATTTATATCACCATAATCCAATTGACTATATAAATAGATTGGCAAACGATTGCTCATAACCCAAACACTTTGAATCTCTTCCTGATCGACTTTCAGATCGTTGGGAAATTGTATTAACGACGAACTCGAATTCGAATCGATTAGCATACCCAAATTGGATCTTTGATATGGTTTCTTTGTATCCCAACAACCTACATTATCCTTATGCACTTGAGTATAGAACATGACACCGTTTCGGGCAATTCCCGATGTTGACGATTGCCCCTCGTATCCACGATCGCCAATCGATGTGAATAGCTTGGATGTGTCGACGCCGCCGCCATTGCCGGTCCATAAAGATTCATTCAAAAGTGTATCGATTGGTACAACAAATTCCTGAAAAATAAATAAAATCGTATCAAGCGCCATCTAGTGTTAGGTGGTGTTGGTTGGAATGCGACGCCCGTCTGACAACAGATGGCGCCACCACTAGCTTACTTTAAAGCTAGCCATCGGATGAAAGTATAAAAGACGATCAATCGGGTTTAAACTCATGCCAAAAACACCATCCAACCATTGAAAGTTCAAGCCATAAACATTGAAATCCGACGCCAGCGGGTTGGGTGAGAAATTATAGTTGGTAACACGCCAGCTGCGGTTCTTGGCCAAACTGTAGACAACAATGCCAAAGCGCCAAACATCCGTTACAAAGACATGAGCCGACATGCAATCGTCGTTGTTTGTTAAATCAACGGCAATATTTGAATGCAATGAATCCTGTTTAACTTGCATTGGTGGCAAATCATAGCGCACGACCATCTCATCAGTACTTAAATCGAATGCAACGATTTTTGGCGGGCAAATTTGATTTAAACTGATTGTTGCATTCACAATGCCCGAATCGATAAGCCACAGCCGCTGGCATCGCGCATCGATTGTCGTCCGATAAACCGATATAAGTTTGGTGCAATCGGGATTGTAGGGGCTGCTGTGTCCGAGCCAGTTCGGATACGGCCGCACCGCCGGACTCAACTCTTTCGTTGGATATGGCACGGTGACGAGGCTCGCGGGGACGCCATCTTTCCACCGCGGCGTTGTGATGAACAAACGATTTCGATATCTATCGATGCCCAAAGGTAAATTATTTTGAGGTACAAAAGCACTGGGGAAATTTATGGGAAATTCAAAAATTAATTCATATTTTTATCAGGGAAATATTTATATTTATTACCCATTCATAATTGCCCGTTGCCTTTCGACAAATGTGGGATATTCAAAAGTCCAAATACTTCCATTCATTAACAATTTGAAATGTATTGGCAGCATTTACAGTTAAGTCGTGAAGGCCAACAACAATTGAAAACCATAATCCGAAAAAAAACCACGACATCATAACGGCAAAACTGGTTAGAGACACAACAAAAAAGTGTAAACGAAATTGTTTTTTTTTAAATAATTAATTATGCCAGGCCAGAGCAATTATGCGACCAAACTGTCTCACGCACGAAAAACAACTAAAGTAAAGTGAATGCCTTGGCTGTTGGTTAAGTAGCCAAGGCAAGGCGTTGCTTTGAAAAGGAAATTGTATACACACACACACACATAAAAGCTAACGGTGTTTGGGAGCGTCTGTGTGTGTGTATGCATTTAATTAACAGTTAAATTGAGATTGAGCAAATTTCCTTATTTTGTCGATCGGGAAATTGACAAATAAATTCCCTTTTCTAGCAAAATTTCAAAAGAATCGCGCAACGCTGCTTTTATGTTAAAGCTTCTGTTAACATAATGTTAAATTTAATGTAAAGTGCGCGTTTGGGTGCGCATTATCGTAATGGAGTTTCGTGAGGGTAAGCAGGAACAGATTTGCCAGATTTTCGTAATTTTTTCCATCTTGAAGTAAATCACATTGCCTAAACTAAACAGCTGATTCTCGATTCTGTTAGTGTTAGTTTCCAGGGGACTTCTCGATTCTGTTATAGCCTATTTCCATTGCTCAGTTACTGTTAACTTAACAGTCAGTTACGAAAGTTGTTTCCATTGCACTGTAACTGAACCTCAGTTAATGAATCAGCTGTTCGGTTTGTTTTGTTTTGGTTTGTTATAGCTGAAATTACGAATTAATCATGAAGCGAAATTTATTATTGCAAATTGTTAGTGCATTATTGCCAGTTTGATTGACATACATGCTATTTCTACAACCTGATTTGCTTATTATGAAGGAGCAATGTAATTTTAAAAAAACATTGGCCACGAACATTGCAAATATGTAGCAGAAAACGAAAGCGTCCATCTGAGTGGTCATTTGTTAGTTAAAATTAACTTGCAAGCATATTTGAAAATAGCATATCTCTATATTTATGTTGAAAATAGCCAAGGCATGGAAAGTTTTGGGAGCTGGATGTGCCACAAAATAGTGATGCGTTTTTCAAGGAGAATTTCCATCCACGTCCCGCAGTTTCTTTGCATTACCCTGAAACAAGTTCTCCATGTCAATCAAACTGACAATAATGCACTACAAATTTGCAATAATGAATTTCGCTCCATGATTAATTCGTAATTTTAGCTATTACAAACCAAAACAAAACAAACCGAACAGCTGATTCATTACCTGAGGTTCAGTTACAGTGCAATGGAAACAACTTTCGTAACTGACTGTTAAGTTAACAGTAACTGAGCAATGGAAATAGGCTATTATTTACAGTAAAACCGCTCTGTCTGTTAATTGGAATGCTCGGAATGCCTTCGGAACTGGAACTTGTGGGTTGGAGTGCGAACTGGATCATTTAAATGGTATTTCAAAGCAACGGATTAATATTGTTCTCGTAACTGGTACAATGTATATAAAACTGCATTAAAATGTTACTTAAACTACACAAGTTGTGTGGACGACATGAAAGATGCATCAGCACCAGTTTGGTGCGCAGCAGCTGTTAATGGCGCGACATGCAGAGACTATTAATATTTAATACAAA